>JAODXP020000016.1:27010948-27018448 GCA_027497455.2 Sardinella longiceps | reverse complement strand
CTTTTTTTTTTTTTTTTTGCTGTCTGAAATTCATTGGTCCTCTTTTCAGAAATATACCAATTTATAGCAGTTCATTTAGCAAACGTACGGTACGGTAATGGGTCCATGTACTGTATGTGTGTAACTTTTTTGAGAATGTACATTATAGCTGGGGTTTTTTTTGTTTTTTTTTTCATGTCCGGATGCAGATTTGTATGTGCTCGAAGCCCCAAATGAAAGAGAAGAACTAAGCTAAATAACAGAAATATATTGACAGCTATAATATTTCATTTCTTGCTGCAAGTGTCAGGCAGTTTATACAGTACATTTAACAGACGCCCCTTTTATTAAATAATAAGTCTCAAGTATTATTGTTGTCAATTATAAAGTGTTAATCACACTGTTCTTCCCAATGCGTCCCACCTACTTCAGTCTCTTACAGTCATGACTGTGAGGAAACACTGGGTGCATGAATGAAAGAACTTTCCGTACAAGTCCTCATTACCCCAAAATGGGATTTGGGGATTTGTCTGCTTTTTCCGAAATATTTATTATGATATAGCCTTAGGAGCTTGGTTGGGAATGTCATTCATTCCAATGACATAACACCTGGATTTGGGGAAAAAAAATGAAATAAATGAGTGGATACCTCCTAATTTGGAGGGTTATCGAGTGAGAATCCAGTCCAGTTGTGTATTCCACCGACTCTGAAGGCCCCCTTTTTTTTAAGCGTTTTTAATACTTCTGTTTGAGTAGGCGCTGGCCTGCCCCTAGCCATTGGGGAGTAATCAGACTTTCTATGCTTTCAGTCCTACAAATCAGGGATTCCTCAGCCTTAAAAGGGAACATGGCTGTGGTATGCTGGTGGCGCTGTGGGGTTGTGCTCTCTTGGTATTGTCTGTCCTGATGATGAGTGATCTACACCCTCCGAGATATGTCATAACCGCTCACAATAAATCACAAAGAGCTGAACACTGTTCTAATATTAAGTGGTGACCAAAAACAGAAATCTTCATACATGAAATCCCATGGAGTATTTACCCGCTTTTAAAAAAAAAACATGTTTTGTCTTAGCAGTTGAGATGAGGATTGCTCACTCCTAATTTATGTGATGTGTTTGGGTAAAAGTTTCATACCATATTTCGCATTAAATCAGAGCAGCCCTTCGCTGTTCACTGGCAAAGGAATTCCAGGCATGTTGTGTACAGGTCAAAGGTCGTCTTTTGGAGCAAAGAGCCGGAACGGCTCCGGCTAAGATGTTGTAACATTGCGTACGACAGCTGGTTTGAGGTGCTTTATGTCTTTTCAACTTTTCAACCACTTCAATGGTTGCAGGTCATTCCAAATGAGCGAGCATGCCATTCAACTGCATCCGGCGTCAACGATGACGATAATGAATAGAATATGTAACAGTACAAATTCCTGTATGTAAGGCTTGAGAAACCCATCTGTGATTTATGTACTCTGGCTTAGGCGGAGTGAAATATTAGCACAAACAGTGTTGATGATTGCGAGTGTAATTAAAGTCTCAATTACAAGCAATAACCACAGCACTGCCACCAAAGCCCCAGCCAGACGATTAGAGACACAGCAATCCTCAGATCGTCTTAGGCATTCTGCAATAACTACACACTCATTTAATCTGCTAGCCAGTTTACATTTCACTGGAATGGAGCACAGCAGTGCAGTTAACCATATCCGTACCTCAGTGTGTGCAAGTTCCGGGTGAGCTCACTGCTACAACAACAGTGTCTGTGTGTCTGTGTGTCTGTGTGTCTGTGTGTGTGTGTGTCTGTGTGTGTGTGTGTGTGTGTGTGTGTGTGTGTGTGTGTGTGTGTGTGTGTGTGTGTGTGTGTGTGTGTGTGTGTGCGCGCGTACCCACCCGGGATGGGTTAAATATAGAGGACCAATTTTCTCTCAATTCAGCTACTCTTAAATTGCCCCAATTGGATAATAAAGCTCACTTGCTTATTTTATACATTACTTTACTATAACCTGACTTTGTACTCTTATTAACTCTTACTATCCTCATACCTTTTCTTGGCCATTTTTATTTTGAGCTTGACAAGTTCCTAAACTAGAACTAGAACCTGAACTAGACTGATGGTGACCCCCTGTCCTGTCCTGTCCTCTCCTTTCCCCTACAGGAGAACCACTGCCTGCGGATTAAGATCCTGGGCGACTGCTACTACTGTGTGTCAGGCCTGCCGGAGGCGCGAGCGGATCACGCTCACTGTTGCGTGGAGATGGGAGTGGACATGATCGAGGCCATCTCGTGAGTATGATATCAACGACCACAACATCAACCATCAGGTCCTTACTGAAAGTGCTGTGTTGTGTTAAACAGTTTGCTGGTAGTGGTTGGTTGTGGTGAGTTGAACCCACTCCCTGCAAAGTGTTTTGGTACACCTGTATATAGAATAGAAAAGTCCTATATAAATGTACTGTGTTGTTTTAATTTGTGTGTGTCTGTCTGTGTCTGTGTCTGTGTGTGTGTCTGTGTCTGTGTCTGTGTCTGTGTTGTGTTGTGTTGTGTTGTGTGTGTGTGTGTGTGTGTGTGTGTGTGTTTATGTTTGGATTGGCTTTGTTTATTTTAGTTTCATGTAGTTATCAATACAGTAACAAGTATTGACTGCAGAAGTTGTTGCTATGCATTGCTATGCATGTATCGTGAGTTATCGTGAGTCATTTACATTTGTTAATCGGTCACAGAGCACATATTAAGTGTAATAATAAGGGGCTCTTTCACAAGTCAAACAGGTCTGTCACAAAGGTGCACTCAGTATACTTTAATGGCCAAATGTGGGTAAACTCCTATTCGTACATAATCTCCCAGTTGCCTATAGATGGGGAAAAAAAGAAGGCCTAGTTTTTAGCTTAGCATAGGTACAGTATAACCTGGTTGTACTGTCAATCCGCGTACTTCATTTGTTTATCATTTGTAAGTCGAGCCCAATTCTTTATAATGTCATGTCTTGAGGCACAGACTTTACTCTAGTTCCTAGACAGGATGCTATTTCGAGGTTTGAATCGTAAAGTTTGGAGGAAGCCATGATAGGATTTGCCTTATGATTTGCATCAGTCTGGTGAATTCAGCTGCTGCCTTCCACCCACCATCCAACATGGCTGCCAAGGCCTCCCTGTTTTGAACAAAAGCAATGTCCTTCCCAAAAGTACAAGTAAAAATAGGAGCCCCCGATATGTCTGTCCAGTGTCTTCAACAGCAAATAGTAAGCGGAGCACAAGTCTAAAGATATGCAGTCAGGTGGAGCTGGAATCAGGGAAGATGACGTCCCTTGTCGTGCACAGTCCTCAGACACCTTGGATTCTCAGCAGCACATCTTGTGTAATTGTGAACCTCGGAAGTGATAATAGGCCTGATTGATTGGTGCTTTCAAATGAGGAATTGTTTGCCTCCTACTGTTCTTCCTCTCTCTCTTATCCTCCCCCTCTCTCTCTCTCTCTCTCTCTCTCTCTCTCTCTCTCTCTCTCTCTCTCTCTCTCTCTCTCTCTCTCTCTCTCTCTCTCTCTCTCTCTGCTCTGTCTCTTACTCACATGTTTACTGTGTGTGTGTGTGTCTGTGTCTGTGTCTTGTGTTTGTGTTTATGTCTGTGTGTGTGTTTGTGTGTGTTTGTGTGTGTTTGTGTGTGTGTGTGTGTGTCTGTGTGTCTGTGTTTGTGCGTGTCTGTGTGTGTCTGTATGTGTTATACACCCACAATCCTGAAGGAGAATGTGAGTGTGCAAATGTGTCTAATAAGTCACCTGTCAGTGGTGAACAACAGCAAGAGTTTTTTTTTTTTCGTGTGTGTGTGTGTGTGTGAGGGAGAGAGGAAGAGGGACGTGATTGGAGTTCATATGTTTATAGCTAACACAGTTTATTTAGGTTGCAGTTTATTTAGGTTTATTTAGGTTGCATTTTTATTCTTCTATTTCATTCTGTTTCTCTCTATTTCTCCACCCCTGTGGCTCCGTCAGTTGTGTAGTTATTGTTAGAAAGTGCTGCATGCATGCATTCAAAAATGGCAATGGTACATCAGAACACAAACATATTTGTTTTTTGTTTGCTTGGATGTTTTGTTTTGCTGTTTGTTTCGTGTTTGGTAGTTTTGTGTTTGTTTATTTTGAAAGGGGGCTTAGTTAAATGCGTTCTGCTCGACTGGCCGGCCTGCCTGCCTGCCTGTCTGTGTTTTTGGTCGGCTGCCATCAGTCCGCAGACATCAACAGCCTTAGCCGTCTCTCTCTCTCTCTCTCTCTCTCTCTCTCTCTCACTCACTCACTCACTCACTCACTCACTCTCATTTACTCACTCTCTCTCTCTCTCTCTCTCTCTTTCTTTCTTTCTTTCTTTCTTTCTTTCTCTCTCTTTCTCTCTCTCTTTCTCTCTCTGCTTTCTTTCTCTCTTTCTTTCTTTCTTTCTCTCTCTCTCTCTCTCTCTCTCTCTCTCTCTCTCTCTCTGTCTTTTTCCTTTTTCACCTCTGAAAGCAAGCAAGGACAGGACCTGTGGCTGGTCCAAAGCCCTCACATCACACCAGGCCAGCACTCAACACTCACGCCGCGACTGTGCATTACAACACAGTGTTCCTAATGCCAGCAGCCTAAAATCACCATCACACACACACACACACACACACACAGCACCTTTAAGCAGCCCACGCACAAACACACACTCACACACTTTTGCTGTGTGTTTGCTACTGGCAGGTGTGATATTAGAAACACTTTTGCCCACTCACACTCCCCCCTCAGGATTGGCCAAAACCACAATGCCACACACACACAGCGAGATACACATCAATCACACACACACACACACACACACACACACACACACACACACACACACACACACACACACACACACACACACACACACACACACACTAACCACACACACACATGCCACACACACAGCACACACACACACACACACACACACACACACACACACACACACACACACACACACACACACTAACCACACACACACATGCCACACACACAGCACCTTTAAGCAGCCCACAAGTATTTTGCTTAAAACCATTTGGTTTGCTTATCATCACCACTTCTGTGAAACAAGAGCAACCAGTTGGTAAACAAAATGAAAGCATGCCAGTAGCACGGGCTCCACATGCAGTTTCACTCACCGCTGTTTCCTTGTTGCCAATTTTAAGTGTTCCTGCTTGATTTCCATGTCGCGTGTTCCTCCCAGCGAATAGTTTTTGATAGAGTCGTCGATTGTGATATGGAGAGCACTGTGAACAGATCATTTGCTTTCCATGTTTTTAAATGTCTGCCATGACTATGGCTAATTATTTTTAATAAGTGTGATGCTTAGTACTGTACTCAGATCAGTTTGTGTCTTGCGCTTGCTTGCTTCAGCGAGGTGAAAATTGGCACCGTATTACCTCACATCTCGCCCACTAAGTCGCTGACAGGTCGAGGAAGTGTCTCGGCACGCGCTGGGTGTCCCGCTCAGGAAATTTGACATCTCACGAGCAATTTGTGCAAGCCAAAGCTGACAGGCTTGCGTCGTAATGAGATCTGCGGGATTGCGGCATTGTCTGGGAATGCACGTCCCGTTTTAATAGGGGCCTCGCAAAAACAAGACGAAGCGGGGCCGTCGTTAAGCTCTCTTGTCAGAGAAGCGCAGATTGCTGGGGATGGTGGAGGGTGCAGTGTCGCTGCTCAGGGGGTGTGAAACGAGAGGCGTTTTGTTTGTTTGTTTTTATCTGTTTGTTGTTATTGCAACATTAATGTGGTTCTTTTTATATTTTTGTTTATTAGGAATACCATCATGTTTGTTTGTTTGTAAGAAAGCCATCACTAATGTTGACTGTATTTCAGGGATGATATTTCTATCACATGTAGAGCACATGTAAATAAATGTAAATTATGATAGTAAAAATATTTAAATGAATGTATTTTTGTCACATGCGTTTGTGTGTGTGTGTGTGTGTGTGTTACTCATTGGCCAGGTTGGTGCGGGAGGTGACGGGTGTGAACGTGAACATGCGGGTCGGGATCCACAGTGGGCGTGTGCACTGCGGGGTGCTGGGGCTTCGGAAGTGGCAGTTTGACGTGTGGTCCAATGATGTCACCCTGGCCAATCACATGGAAGCTGGCGGCAAAGCTGGGTGGGTATTCACACACACACTCACTCACACTCACTCACTCACTCACTCACACAATCAAAGCTGGTCACATGGTTTTACAGGAAACACCAAACAAATGAAATATGTCTCACAATAATTTTTTTATCCAATTTATGTGCAATGATTGATTATTCTTGATTATATACATTAAATCAATTTGATATCATAATTTGGTATAAAAATAGGTATTTTTGGTTGTTTAAATTATTGGTGTGTGTGTGTGTGTGTGTGTGTGTGTGTGTGTGTGTGTGTCTATCTGTGTGTGTGTGTCCGTGTCCGTGTCCGTGTGTGTGTGTGTGTGTGTGTGTGTGTTGTCCTCCTCACAGCCGGATCCATATCACCAAAGCCACGCTGAACTACCTGAACGGAGACTATGACGTGGAGCCGGGCTATGGTGGGGAGAGGAATGTGTACCTGAAGAAGCACAACATTGAAACCTACCTCATAGTGGGATGCAGTCAAAAACGGGTAGAATGGCTATCCTCCCTCCTACACACACACACACACACACACACACACACACACACACACACACACACACACACACACACACACACACACAGAAAATAGCAAACTACTTTGGCTGTCAACATTTCTAACCCTAGCTGGTAACTGCAAAATCTAACACTTTGAGCACAAACCCTAGCCAGTCTAACTGTTTTTTGTTTTAACAACATTTTTTGACCCTTTTCTCTCTCACTTTCCTCACTCACTCACTCACTCACACACACACACACACACACACACACACACACACACACACACACACACACACACATACACACACACACACACACACACACACACACACACACACACACACACACACACACACACACACACACTCTCACTCTCCCTCTCACATTCTCTCCTCCATGCCTCACTAACAACACCTGGCTCTATGGCAGGCCCTGCTTATTTTAGAATAACTGACAGAAATCCATTTCATGCTGTCCTGGCATCCATTTATAAACAAGCTGGCCTCCTTTGAATGCAGGCCTGCCATTTATACACTGTTGTCATTTTGTTTTCACCTCATTTCACTGTGCAAGGCCTTTCATTTCATACCCACCATGAATAAACCTCTTTCTCATTCCTCCCCAAATGCGTTAGTTTATTTTCCGAGAGATTTCTTTCGAATCCTCTTAATCGTTTTCTTGCCATTCCTTTCCATTTTGGGGAGGCTTTACAGACTGAAATGCCACTCTTCACATCACTGGCATCCCATTCTCTGCCCATCTGTGTCGACGTTTGTAATCTTTTTCTCCGTGCTGCTTGTTAGGGCTGGAATTTACTTGCTGTTAGACCAAGCGTGTGCCTATGCGCCCATGTGCGACTCGTGGTGTTCTGTGTTTAGACTTGTTGCAGC
>JAODXP020000016.1:27003448-27005948 GCA_027497455.2 Sardinella longiceps | reverse complement strand
TGTAATAAGGGATGAGTGAGCCAAGATTTCTACATCATATTTCTGTTGTGTTTTATGGTGTTGCCCTTGATGCAGTTTTTTTTTTTTCTGTTTTCATTGTGAAACATTTTTAATTTGATTCTGAAGTTGACCATTTTGCATAAGATGAGAAAGATGGACTGAAGATTATTGCATTATTGCATATTGCATCATTTGCTTGCTGCGTTTCTTGTTTTGGTTGGTTTTGTTATGTTTTGGCTTGGCTAGGTTTGGTAATGTTTGTAGATGGTTCTCTCTGGATTGACCTGATGTGGTGATGATGGTTTGGTGGTGGGAATGCCGATTGGCCTGAACGCATGCTGATGATGGCTGTGGTAATTCATGGACACTCCGCAAACGTGCAGTTGTTTCTGCTCGATCGAGACCGCTTAAGTGCCCAAAGCATGGCGCAGGAAGAGAACGACAGAGAGAGAGAGAGAGAGATAGAGAGAGAGAGAGAGGAACAAACAGCATTGTTGTCTTGTGTTATCTAGACATTTCATTTTCAGAAACACGCAGGAGAACCTGAACCCTGAGGACGAGGTGGACGAGTTTCTGGGTCGGGCCATTGATGCACGCAGCATCGACCGCCTGCGCTCCGAACACGTCAAGAAGTTTCTCCTCACCTTCCGAGAGCCAGACCTGGAGAAGAAGGTTGCCATTTTTGTGTCTGTCATATTGTCAGTCTAATTGTGCTTTTAACTGTGGGGAATAGATAGAGGTAAACACTATAGTAGTACTTGTTGTAGTTATCCACTCCACACATTGTCCCCCCTGCCCAATTCATGCACGTGCAGGCACACACACTCACACACACACACACACACACACACAGACACACACACACACACAGACAATCACTCCGCTCAGGGCCTCCTTCAAGCATACTAGTAATCACTCCTGTGCTGAACAGAGTCCTTCTCAATCACGCTTACAGCGACATGGTAAGGGCCAGGAAAATGGCAGGTGAGGAAATAGAAAGAGAGAGAGAGAGAGAGAGGGAGATAAAGGGAGTGTGTGAGAGAGAGTGAGAGAGAAGATATGAGAGTGTTGGGTAGAGCGAGAGAGAGAGAGAGAGAGAGAGAGAGAGAGAGAGAGAGAGAGAGAGAGAGAAATGGAGAGAGTGCAGAGAGTTCTGGGTTTGGTCTGCGGCTGAAGGTCAAAACCAGCAGGGAAGATGGAGAACGAGAGCAGAGGTGAGGAAACGCTACAGAATCACAGGAGAGAGAGAGAGAGAGAGAGAGAGAGAGAGAGAGAGAGAGAGAGAGAGAGGGTGGGGGGGGGATGAAAGGACAAAGTTGGGTCTCATCTTCTTCTCTTCTGGGGCCTCCATCACTCTAACTGGTGGCTAGCCTTTTTTTCAGGGATCTACATCAAAAGGCTTTTTGTTTGGAATTTCTCCAGTCATTGAAGGCAGAATTAATTACAGCTTTTTGTTCTTCTCCATTAAGCTCACACTCAAAGAGCCTCCAATTGGACACTTGATGTCTGTTAGAAGGTATGAGTGGCTCCATTTACTTTTAGAACCCTCTTAGCAGGCCTTTTATTTCATCTGCCGGTGTTTACACCCTAATGGCCGTAATCTGTAATCTGACCAGGCTTTTACGGCGCCGCCAGAGATTAGCATTTGGTGAGGAGGTGAAGTTGTTATTGTGTTTTTGACAGGAACACATGTGAGACACGCAGACACACACACACACACACACACACACACACACACACACACACACACACACACACACACACACACACACTCAGTGAAGTCCACTATTTAGACAATATGTGCAGCCATGAAACCATGAAATACTTTTTTCTAAATCATGAATAGAATATCACTACTCAGAAACTGAAGTAGGTTTACGTCAAAGCTAGAGAGATTGACAGATGGATACCTTGATGAATCTCACAGAATGAATAGTTTGCAACACTGAAAGGCATATACTGATCAATCGGGGTAACCTGAGGTGAATGTAAGTGTCAATCATCCAGTGACCCTGTACTTCAGACTGAAAGAATGGTTTTCTCTCTCTTTCTCCCCAAGGACTCTGGA
This sequence comes from Sardinella longiceps, assembly GCA_027497455.2. NCBI lineage: Eukaryota > Metazoa > Chordata > Actinopteri > Clupeiformes > Clupeidae > Sardinella > Sardinella longiceps. Next base: position 27,003,880 of record JAODXP020000016.1, on the reverse strand, counting down.
TTGTCTTTCATTGACTCCTGGATTGTCTTTCATTGACTCCATTGACTCTCTCTGTCTCTCTCTCTCTCTCTCTCTCTCTCTCTCTCTCTCTCTCTCTCTCTGCCTTTCAGTACTCCAAGCAGGTGGACTCCAGGTTTGGGGCGTATGTGGCCTGTGTCTCACTCGTCTTCTTGTTCATCTGCTTCATTCAGATAGTCGTTGTGCCACAGTAAGTCAAGACTCTACTGTATTCGTCTTGAATGTTTCTCAGGAAGGGCTCGCTTGGAACAGAGATGGGTCTCACTTGTCAATAGCAAGAGATCACACAGTATGTCACACACACGGACACACGGACACACACACACACACACACACACACACACACACACACACACACACACAGAGAGAGAGGATTATTCCGTAGTTTTTCTGCTTCCATTAAGATATGATTAG
>JAODXP020000016.1:26985948-27000948 GCA_027497455.2 Sardinella longiceps | reverse complement strand
CCATGTGCGCCGCTCCGCCTTCAACTACTCCCTGGGCGCAGTGGAGGGCTTCTGTGGAAGCACTGCCCCCAACTGCAACTTCCCTGAGGTAGGCACAGGCACAGGCACAGCCCTCAGCCAGGCCTCCATTGGGGTCGGCTGGGGTCATGGAAGTCATGACGGTCAGAGATGCAGTCATTCCACTTCAAAATGAGAATTACAGTGGGTGAAGATGTACAAAGAGCAGTGTAAACAAACTTTACTTTTTGAGTTTGAGAAACATAATATTGGCCATGGAATGTGATTTGAAATATCAAATCTTTACCCTCAATGAACAGCAGTTATAAAAATGCTTTTTATGAAGATGCTTGTTTTAAGAAGTTTTAAGAGAACATACTGAAAGCTATTAACCTACTTTCCCCCAAACCCTCCCTCCTCTCTCTTCCCTGTTATCTTCCCTCTATTACATTCTCATTCTCTCTCTCTCTCTCTCTCTCTCTCTCTCTCTCTCTCTCTCTCTCTCTCTCTCTCTCTCTCTCTCTCTCCTCTGCAGTACTTCTCGTTGTGTGTTCTGCTCAGTCTGCTGGCCTGCTCAGTGTTCCTGCAGGTGAGCAGCTTAGGGAAGCTCTTCCTCATGCTCTTCATCGAGGTGCTCTACGTCATCATCATGGAGGTGCCCGAGGTCAGCCTCTTCGACAACGTGGACCTGCTGGTCATGGCCAACGCCATGTGAGTCATCTTCCACACCCCACACCCCAACCCCGTCTCCAAACACATATGGGATAGAAACATGGAACAGATTTTGACTCAAGTCACTCTTAAATGGCTGTTTTTTGCATTTCATGAACCTTTTAATATACAGATATAATTTATCAACTTTGCTATATTATCTGTCACATTCTGTCAAAATTAGTCTAACTATAAAAATCTACATAGCCTATATGTCTTATTCTGCAAGCCATTTCAAACGCAGAAACCTCTTAAAAAGCCTGACCTCCCCGACTTGTGCCCGACTAAGTGCTTAAATGAGTGGGCCTGACACAGTATTTAAGAGCTTTGGCTTGGACAAGGATGTGCCCTTGGACTATGAATCTTTGTGATTCATGTTTTTAGAGCGAATCTATTTGAACAAGTGCATATGGAGATGACTGAGCCGGGGCTCAACCACAGAGACTGACCTCCGTCTCTAATCACTGCAGAGTCATTCAGTCCCCCACTGGCGCTGGCGCTCCCGACAGCCTGCCTGAGTGGGAGCGTTATGGATGGATGGCTCTGGTTTCGCTCCGAGACGCGCTCATCTATTTAAGAGATGCATGCAGCCAACGAACTAATGTTCAATTCAATTTCAAGTTTTCCTTTTTTTTCTTTCTTTTTTTCCCTCTTTTTTCAAAATAAAAGTTCAGCAGTGCATTAGCCCACTGCTAGTAGTAGTAATAGATGTCCCATTCTGAATATGGATTTGGCTACGTGTGTCGCTTGTCTCTTGGTGATGAAGTGCTTGCTATTGCTTTTCATCTTCAGTCTCTCTGAAGCGTAACTTACTTCCCTTTTTTGTTTTCTCTTTCTCTCTCTCAACAGTCACCACATCAATGGAACAAGGTAAGTCACAGTCAGATACTACCTTATGCTCAGAGACATGAAGGGAATGTTAGAAAGCCATGCTGTTATCCTCTGGTAATTCAATATGGAGGCTATGCCATATGACAAAAGTTTTCACTTTATTGCTCTTTTCTTGAGATGGGTTATTTTGTTTTGAAGCACCTGGGTGATAGTACAAAACTGTGCTTTGACAACAGGCTGTTGAGGGCTTTGTGTAGCAGTTGGTATGAATTAATTCTCTTGCTTGTTGCTGCCCTTTTGGTTTTCGGAAGGCTGTAGAGTTGTTTTGTTTTTGTGTGCTGTTTCCGTGGCAGCTGCATGACGGACTCCAAGGTGCCGCTGAAGATTGTGACTCCAGTGGTCATCACAGTGTTTGTGCTGGCTCTTTACCTCCACGCTCAACAGGTGGAGTCCACAGCCAGACTGGACTTCCTCTGGAAGCTGCAGGTGTGTGTGTGTGTGTGTGTGTGTCTGTGTGTGTGTGTGTGTGTGTGTGTGTGCGCACGTGCATGTGTGTTTGTGTGTGTCAGCGTGAAATCTGTAGGACTTCACAACTGACACATTTGTCTTCAAATCTACTGCATGTGTGGTATGTCACTGCGATGGAAAGATGAGCTCACATAAAGGCCAAGGTTCTGTTGTTGCCTTTGAAACAGCGTCTCTCTCTCTCTCTCTCTCTCTGTCTCGGCAATCTGCAAGCTCCTTCCAAATGAAGTCTGTACTTATCCAACACCAGTCTTGGCTTTCACATAATTGAATTGTGAGCTCAAGGCAAATCAAATCAGGATCCCAAAGTAAAAACCATATTACTGTTTATGGAATTAGCGGCGGCTAAGTCCTGCCGGTGAGGGAAAGGGGGAAGCCCCGTGCCCAAGGAGAAAAGGATGTCTGCCAATCGAATCAGCCTGATCCTCAGAGGTATCATCCAACACTTAATCCAATCGGGAGTCCTTAGTGTGGCCTACTGTATCGCAGATCTAGAAATAGTATAATGCTAAATTGTTGCGCAAATAGAACAAATGTTGATAAATTGGTCTATTTGTGAAGAAGGAGCAGCAGTCTGTCTTCTTTTAGCTCTCATGTTCAGCAAAAAGGACTTTTTTATAGATTGTTTAGTAATGTAATATTAACTGCAGTAAAGAGGGCATTTTATAGATTGTTTAGTAATGTATACATGTATAATAATAATACATGTATAATTAATGTATAATATTAAGAGATAGAGATATTAGACAGAAGATATTATGAAGCATTTAGTGATGGCCACCTTTATTGGTTGAATCAGGTATGTGCATAGATCATTTACTGAATTTTAAAATTGTGGCACACTTGTAAGTTGTTAAGGTTTCAAAGATGTCACATCTCCATCACTGTGCGTGGGTGCCTTGATCCCCTCATTCCCAATTTGTTGGATTTGTGGCCAAATCATAAAGGCAAAATGTCCGATAACTATTGAGCTAAACTCAATAGTAACTATTGACCCATAGAGCCAAAATGGCCGATAACTATTAGACTGTGACTGTGGCATCCGCCCCACACAGGCCACTGAGGAGAAAGAGGAGATGGAGGAACTGCAGGCCTACAACCGCCGTCTCCTGCACAACATCCTGCCCAAGGACGTGGCGGCGCACTTCCTGCAGCGGGAGCGACGCAACGACGAGCTTTACTACCAGTCGTGTGAGTGCGTGGCCGTCATGTTCGCCTCCATCAGCAACTTCTCAGAGTTCTATGTGGAGCTGGAGGCCAACAACGAGGGCGTTGAGTGCCTAAGGCTTCTCAACGAGATCATCGCCGACTTTGATGAGGTATTCACATCCCCTCACTTGAAACACCATTTGTAGTGCCTATAATATCGGTTGGTCTACACAAAGCATGTTTGCATTTCTGACAATCCATCTGTTGTTCCACCATCTCTGACTAAGGTGAAAAATTTCCTTTGACACTTTGGTGGATTCAGTGCTTTGCCTGTGAAAAGTTGTAGATTCAGATTGCTGTCAGCGTATGGAGGAATTGCTATTTGTTTGCAGTTTAGCTTCATAAAATTTCTTTGAGCCTAATGAGCTAAAATTGGAAGCCCAGGGAAAAAAAACAGGTCAGCAGTACTTTGATCAGTGAGGAGGACGATGATGATGATGCTGAGTAGCAGCAATTACAGGCAAACACCTAGTCCCTCCAGAGGCTTCTGAGTGTGATTATTAGTCCGAAGCAGAGAGCTCAATTATAATATCTTCTTAGCTTAGCTTAGCCTGCCTGACCTCTTTATTACTTCACCTCTTATGCCTGTTTTCTGGCAGCCTCATTTCTTGTTCATTTCTTCAGGACTTTTAACAGGACAAGTTGATTATTTTAAAATCCAATGATGCAGTAAACTTGTCAGTGAAGATGATGGATGTGATTATGACGTTATAATGACAGAATTCTAAGTTTGTTGCCCTTAATGACTTCGAGGATGATTTTATTAAACTGGTTTGCCTTGCTCTCTCTCTCTCTCTCTCTCTCTCTCTCTCTCTCTCTCTCTCTCTCTCTCTCTCTCTCTCTCTCTCTCTCTCTCTCTCTCTCTCTCTCATCTCATCTCATCTCAGATAATCAGTGAGGACCGCTTCCGTCAGCTGGAGAAAATCAAGACCATCGGCAGCACTTACATGGCAGCCTCTGGCCTCAATGACTCCACCTACGACAAAGCCGGGCGATCCCACATCCGAGCCCTGGCCGACTACGCCATGCGTCTGATGGAGCAGATGAAGCACATCAATGAGCACTCCTTCAACAACTTCAAGATGAAGATCGGTACGCTGACACTGATGCACATATGATACCATATATATTAATAATATTAATTTAATATCAATGTGTTCAATGATATCAATGGCTTTCTAAGTTCTTCCAATCTTGAGTTACTCCTCACATGTAGTGAGATTGTCCTTCTTAGGACTTAAATTGCAATCAGATTCATTCTCACAATCAAATACATGTACAGTATGCACCATTATCAATGCCGTGACACAAATTTTAGCACAGCACTTTCACTTTGTGAAATTCACTGATTCATTTGATTTATTTGTATTGGGGAACAAACTCATTCATCTCATGAGTGAGAGGTCAGGTTGTAGCTTAAAAGCTCATTTCCATCTGTAGCATATAGTACTGTATGTAGGTTAATACAATGTGTCTACATACTGTACTTATGGTGTGTGTGTGTGTGTGTGTGTGTCTGCGTGTGTGTGTGTGTGTGTGTGTGTGTGTGTGTGTGTGTGTGTGACCCTCTTCCAGGTCTCAACATGGGGCCCGTGGTAGCTGGGGTCATTGGGGCGCGGAAGCCTCAGTATGATATCTGGGGGAACACGGTGAATGTGGCCAGCAGGATGGACAGTACAGGGGTACCGGAGAGGATCCAGGTGAGAATAAGGGTATCTTGGTTCAAATAAACAAACAAACAAACAAGTGTCTGAATGTTGAGGTTAGTCATATTAGGCACTCAACACATTATTGCTCACATGATAATATAAGTCAAGTATGATATTACACAGTAGGTAAATACATACAGTTTAGTATCTATAGATGTTTGGTCAGTATTCCCCCGGAGAGAATGTTGTAGGCTATGACTACATACAGTATGTATGTGTACCCGGGGCCGTTCTCACCACACTCGGGTCTCGAACCTGTCAACTCCAACAAACCCACGGCATGGGAGTCAAGCGTTCTAACCCTTCGAGCTGAAAAGCCCAGGCTTCCAACTCAGTGGTTAGAAGAATTCTTGAAAGATAGGGTTGTGAGGTACACGTACTACCGCAAGCTACATATGCAGCTATAGTGGAATCTTTCTAGCTGTCACTGCAGCTGTAAACTTGCCAATTCTGAACCGAGGTGCTCCTCTGTACTCTCTCTCTCTCATGTCCCCCAGGTGACCACTGACCTGTACCAGGTCCTGAACTCCTACAACTATGTCCTGGAGTTCCGAGGGGTCGTGAAGGTCAAGGGCAAAGGGGAAATGGACACCTACTTCCTCAACGGAGGGCCCAGCAGTAGTTAACAGCCCCGGCCCTCTGACTCCTGAACAGCTACGGCAGCTGAGGATAAGAGTTACTCTGAGAGGAGTGGAGGAGCAGAGGAGAGGAGAGGAAGAAGGGAGGAAGAAGGGAGGGCAAGACAGCATTTGTGTGCTACAGGACCAGCAGCAGACACACACACAGGAACACTTGAGTCAGCTCCAAGCTTGGCAAAGGACACACTTCCATCTCCATGTCTTTTTAAACGGAACAGTTCCTCCCCCTCTCCTTATCTGCCAGTGTGGTTCTGGCATGTATGTCTGTCTCTCCTTTTGCAAAAAGAGGACCAGAGGACCTCCACCACATGGTGGCCTTTGATAGGAGCTCCACACCAAAAGAGGCCCGAGTCCAAATGTCTGGTTTCCTTTCACTTGAGATGCTTGAGATATGAGAGATGCTTGAACTTGAAGAGGTGATCTTTTCTCCTTCTCTCTCCCTCTCTCTCCCTCCCTCCCTCTTTCTCTCCTTACTCGGAGGAGGGCAGAGTTGACCTCTGATGACCTTGACGTGACGCATCTCTTTTTAAAGCTCCAGGAGTTCAGCTCCACAGCCAGAAAAAAGCTCTGCATGAGGACACCGGAAATGTGTGTGTATACGTGTAAAACACTTTGGCTGTTTTATGTGTATATCTTTATCCTTCATTGAGCCAGTGTGTGCTTCGTGGGATTACATTGTCTTTTGAACACCATACCAAGTGGTACAGATGTGGCAGTGTCAAAAACAAACAAACAATCAAAAACACTCTTGGGTGAATGAACATGGCTGCCAAGCCAGAAATGTGGCACTACCAACCCTTTACTGCAGAAGTTCTCCTACTCTGCCTGGGAGGCACCCAGGCTTGCCTGATGCTTGGAAATGAAAGATGACAGTGTTGTCTGTCTAGGTACTTGAATGAACAGATTGAGACTGTGTGTGTGTGTGTGTGTATGTGTGTGTGTGTGTGTGTGTGTGTGTGTGTGTGTGTGTGTGTATGTGCATCTGTGTGCGCGTGTGTGTGTTTGTGTGTGTGTAATATACATGTTGTATGTACACATTCCTCCCATCTGCGCATACCCAAATGCTTACACACACAGTCACTCTGATGTCTGTTTAAAACTGAAGACACTTTCAATGACAGAGAAAAAGTCCAAGTAAGGGTCTTTTGTATTTATGACATTTTTGTATTTTGACTCAAAATACCAAACCTTCAAATATTTTAGATTCTATATTTTCTACAATGATAGAGAATAGGTGAGAGAAAGAAAGAGAGAGAAAGAGAAGTCTATGGACGCCAATGTGTATTGAGATGTGTATATAGCTGATGAAAAATGTAATTATTATTACAAAGTGTGCTCATATTCACTGCAACACAAGAGAACTACTTGGTTCTAGTGCTTTGGAACCATGTAGCTCCAAGAACTATTTGGCCTGACACAAGAACCACTCTCAGTCTTCTGAGAATATCACCTCCACCACTCCCTCTTAATAGCTACACTGGAAGAGGGTAGCGTCACCTGAATAGTGGCTGTGGCCCCTGTTTGAATAAGGCAGGATAGGGTGACTGAGAAATGCAAGTTTTTACTGAAGGTTAAATCAGTTAACAGTGTTAAAACATTGGAATACCTTTTTGAGGTTATTAGCTAGATAGTGTGTTCAGAAAGCAACAGTGACATGAAACTCTGTAGAAAAAAGGTCATGTAACAGGCTGTGATGGCAGAAGACTTAAGAAACGACGAGGTTTCGGGTGTCCCAGAGCCATTTCCTTTGCACTGCACTTCTGACAACCCCTTAACACCCCTCTCCCCCCAAACACCTAATCAGATGGTACGACCCAATGAATGTCCATACACTATTCTCCAAGAGGCCTTTGTAATTGTAGGGGTAGTGGGTGGTTGCATTTGCCACTGTATATCAATGCCAAGAGGACTTGTGGGAGCCACAAGCACCGATGACCTGCTGTCTAGTTCTTCTTACTGTACCTGTTTTCTGGAAAGACTTCAGCAAGCACCGGTGTTGTCACATTAAAAAATGCTATTTCAGGTTTCTTAAAACACCTTACAATAATCTTTTTTTCCTTTACTGCTTAACCAGCAACTGTAGAATGAGCCTTGTTCTGAGTGCAGTTTTGAGACAGATATTGCCTTTTGGTTTCTTTGGACCAAGGCTCTGGCCAATGTTATACCTTTTAGCAAGGAGAACTATACAGACATCAGCCAAAAGGCTTCCAAGAAACATTGAAGTTATTTAGAAATATAATCAGGAACGCATTCTGCCAATTTATTTCCATACTTTTGCTATTTTTTTTTCAAACAGTGGACTTAGTTTTTAAAAACTGTTTTGACTCAAGATCTGTCTAGTCCCATTTCTGTGCTTTAAACACAATTCATATTTAGACTAGAGCTACTTGTGTTTACATTCTCTTTTTTTATGACATTTTTCTCCCCCTCCCCTCAAAGTCAAATTACATTGGAAGCCTTTAAGGCCATCCGTGTGGATAAGGCGAGAAAGTAAAAATCAGGTGAGTGCCCTTGCAGTTAAAAACCTGGGTTGTCTTTTGCTTATCTGTCATGTTCAACACTATGCTGTTTTTTTTTTACATTCAAATAAACCACTACGATGTTCAACCTGCTTAAGTCTATGAAGTGGCATCACATCACCGTAAAATCCTACAAGTAAAAAAAAAAGTTTTTTAAAAAAAGGAAAGACCATATGGATTTTGCCATCCACATATTAGCTGCAAAAAGAATCTGCTGTGGTTCCATTAGTAACACAGGAAAGTGTCTGCTGCATGTGTATGAAAGCTCCTTCTGTTGAAGCAACAGTTAGTCTTCACTCCAGCCTTGAGTTGAAGAAGACAAAACATTGCAGCACATTTTATGCATCACACTCACCCATAAGGATGAATGAGTACTGCTTCACAGAAGATCCCTTATGTAAACTATGTGCCTTATCACTTGATTCACTAGATGCTATCCTTGTAACTTGGCAGTAGGTGGAGCAGTGGAACAATTGCAATGGCTGCCTTTCATGGATAAATTTACATGCAGTACCAGTGCGTCCAGTAGGGGGCAGGAGAGCACTATCTCTGAAAGATGAATACCAACACAAACACAAAACTAGACTGAAGAATGAAGATGGTATCTGCCCAGCATAGAGCACCAGTTTTCATGGATGGGCCAACTTCTTACACATCCTCTAAGAAGTTGAACCAATGTGCTCCATTTAACAGTAGGCCTACTTCAGACACTAATAAATATCACTACACTGGCCTGACTCATTTGGTAGGGATTACAGCATTGATAATAGAGGAATATGTATATAGCCCAACACACTTAATAACCAACCAAACTCTTGAAGGATTTGTTAATGCAACATGTGCAATGGGCCTCATTCATCAGTGTCTTCAAAATAAAAAATAAAAAAAATGTTCCAAAACATCCATTTATAAACCTGTGAATAGCAGGGGTTTAGGGTCAAATCTCTTAAAATAATTTCTAAGAAAGCTACAGGCCTACATATTAGTATCACACGGTCACAAAATACAGGCACGCATGTCACAAAAGACAAGATCAAGTTTTTGTTTGATCTTGTTGTCATAACCCCAGCTTGCACCGATATGTGAACCTGAAACAGCCCAAATTATGTCTGCTGTAAGTGAGAGAAGTCAAAACAACACACCAAGATGAGGTATTTGACTCTTTTAAAAGAAAAACATCATGAATAATAATCAGTCGCAACAATCAAACGTCTTGACTACTAATGCGTCTGGAAATGTATCAGACTTTACAAAGCTGATGAAAGGTTCCCACAGAACAAATCGTGAAAAAAAAACCAGTTGATTTCAAGTTGTATATTTGATCCATGTTGATTATCATCAAAGTTAACTGTACTGTTCCATGATTTTTCTTAGATGACACTTTGATAACACACCAGTTGATGATTGTGCAATTCAATGTCTTTTCTCTGGAGTTATGCTCATGCCGATTTGGTGCACCCCTTTTTGTCTGGCCTCTGGTGACTACATAGGAGGAGATGACACCCAGTGATGTGTGCGGGCCTGTGTTGTGTATCTTTACAGGTCTTCTTGAACAGGCATCCCTTTCCAAAAAGCATGGTTGCTAATCAGTTAGCAACTTAGTCAGTTGTCAATGGGAAATTGCATTGCAACCAACAATATTGCTAACTTAGTTAGCAACCAAGCTTTTGGGAATCAGACCCCAGAACAGAGCATTATATACATGAGACAGAATCATCCAGCTGACCAAACCAACAGAAAAAGCATCAAAGTGGATGATTTTACAAAACGACAAAAAAACAAAAAATACATAAATAGCCAGATATAAAGAGTTCAAGACATAACAGTTTGCCAGCAGCAGACAATTTGCACCATAACCTGCAGTGCCCCAAGCATCATAAGAGGGCGTTGTTTGTCGGGGATGGGAGAGGGCTGCCTTTCCCGTTAAATAAGAGCGCCGTCGCAAGGCAGAGTCCAATCCATCAGGCAGCACCTGGGATGACATACAAGAGCTGGAGGAGACATATCCATCAAGTGTGTGTGTGTGTGTGTGTTTTCGAGACGGTGAAGATGTGAGCATGATCCCCTTGCACAGCAGAGCATACCAGAGACAGCTGTATGACACACTGCGTGTATTAAAAAGGAAAATGTCATGGCTAAAGCTTAATGGGCTTCTAGAGGGCTGTGGTGTGTTGAATGATGGCCGAAGATTGCATTTTCACCTCCATATCTCAAGACCATGGTTAGTCTAGTCTGCTGGTGTGAGCATGACCGTGGCAGCAGCCATGTCTAAATTTCCCCACTGATTAAATTGCATATTTTTAGCATTTTTCTTTTTCAAAAATCACTCCTGTTCCTTAAGTCTTTCTTTTCTTTTTTTTTTTTAAAAAATGGTATCTACCTGACAGTAAATGAAACACCATCACAAAAAAATAAATAGCTACCACATGGCTGCTTAATTGTTCATTGATTCAAAGTATTCCATGCATCTAATGTGACCGTAATGTTATAACATCATCAGCGTAAACTGATGGACAAATCACTAACCAGACACTCTTAAACTTAAGCACACTACCATATTCTGGATGACAAAGCCCTTGCTAGTCTCCCATACACTGATCCTGGTTCCTGTCTCGGCCATCTTGGTGGAGGAGCTGAAGCTGAACATGCTGAACATGCCCCAGGAGATAGCTGATTGAATTCATTTTTTTTTTTTTTTTTTTTTGAGGTGCAGGAACTTTGCCCTGCGGTTCTTGCTTGCACACAAAGCTTTGCACAGACACAGCTGTAGCTTCTGCCTCCAGGGCTACAGGGGAAGTCCAGTCCAATACATCCGACGGGGAATGGGATGGCGGAGAGGGGTCGACGAGTCCCCATGCATCCCCTCTATGCCCTCACCTTTAGACAGTCCGGTCGCTTACAAGCGCCCCGAGGCGGTGAGTGTTTGTGTGTGTGTGTGTGTTTGTGAGTGTGTTGAACTGTGAGTGAGCGCGAGTGTCAGAGCGGCCCTGGGGTTAGACCTCTGGTCAGACGTTATAGTCGGGGGCTTTGCCTTGGAGTAGGCGCAGGCGGATCTGGAGCGTGATGAAGGCGCCCACTGTCACATGGAAAAGGATCTGCCACATGTTGCGCAGTTCGTACAGGTACATGTTGCACAGGCAGATGAGGGCAAAGGCCAGGAAGGACTTGATGTTCCTCCACACAGAGTAGTAGGCAAACAGGTAACACTGGAGAGGGACAGGAGAGAAGAGGACAGGACAGGAGGACGTCACACAGGGTCAAAGGTGGGGAACCACAGAACATTGATCATGGGAGGCCAAAGTTTACACAACTATGAACTGTATAGCTCAAATATGCAAACATACACAGACACACATATACACGCACATTCACTAAGAGGCCACAAGGTTCTTAGTTATCGATTGTTCTATGGATTTATCCTCAGTGTTTATGGCGAGATACTGAGTATTAATCTCACTAATCAGCTATGTGTAATTACCACATACAAATTATACAAACCAACACTCGTAAACATATGAGAATTTTGCAAGTTGCAGACACAAAACATCTGGACACTTCCATTCTCCTCAGATGGTGTAGAGTGCGCTGCGAGGGAAATCAGTGTGTGTGTGTGTGTGTGTGTGTGTGTGTGTGTGCGAGCACAGTACAGAGACGCTACAGTAGCTCCACACCAGCTGACGTGTCACAAACACAAGGCTGTCTCGCCTCTTCCAATCTGTCGCCATAACGACCCAATCTGGCCAACAGAGAGGCATATCCTTCGACTCAGCACAATTTCGCCAACAGACTGTGGTCTAACGGCCAGTGCGCTATAAACACTAATCTTTTAAATTGGATGGGGCCCGGTACTGATTTTTTAATACCAATCAGCAAAACATACACTCTTGAAACTATGAGGAGAGAGAATGAACAGTTGGCATTGTGCAGTCTTAAAAGGGGAGCCAATTCAGAACATTTAATGAGCGGGTCATTTGTTCGCCATTAGGCAAACATTGCCTTAATTTCGGTTTAATAATCTAACTAAAAAAAAAGAGGCACTTATGCGGCGACTTTGGTACAGCAGCGCTGTATGTAAATGTGCCGGTGTTGAGAAGCACTTCATTAGAGGCATCTTGGGAAGTAGTAATAATTAAACGAGTTTCACAGTGAAGACATAAAAAGACACGTGGGAAAGAGTCTGAATGAGAGAAAGAGAGAGAGAGAGAGAGAGAGAGAGAGAGAGAGAATAATAAGGTAGGAAAAGTGTGAGAGATGAATAGAGAGAGAAAGGGAGGAAGGAGTGAGTGAGCGAGAGAGAGAGAGAGACACACGAGAAGAAAGAGATGAATGAAATGGCACTTAGCCAGGGTGGATAGTAACTTAAGTCAGCCAGTGACAGACAGCTACCCCCCACCCCCGGCCCAGCCCAGCCCACCCGAGTGCAGCCATCTCTCACCTGATACAGACAGGCTGCCGTCCCCAGGAAGAAGGCAATCACGTAATTAAAATCTTCATCGTCATTCTGCATACAGGGGCCAAATACAGATAGGAGAAAGAGAGAGTGGGTTGGAGGGGTTGGGAGAAAAACACAGAGAGACTTTTACGTCAGAAACGTACACATTAGGAATGAGGACAGAGGAGGAGAGTAATTCTAAAGCACAGAGATATATTAGGCTAAGTGTACGCAGCCCCGGGCTATTGCCACCACATTGGTATGGTTAGCACCTTAGTGCTGCAATGCGCAACCACTCCATATGCATACAGCAAGTATTAAAGGCAACCCTGGATCTTTTTTACTGGGGTTTAAAGTATATGACTTAAGAGTGTAGACTACAGCAATATACTGTATATGAGGGCCCAGATATGGCCTGGCTTGACCCCTCATATATTTTCCTCGAGACTCTTCGATCATAAAGCAAAGCCCTGTCAGTCAGTCGACAGTAAATATGACCCCTAGGGAAGATGTAATGAAGGCAGTGAGTGTGTACACTCATGGCAAATGGACTTAGAGGGGTTTACCATCTGAACTCTTCACATCTTCCCAAAGGGTCATATTTAAACTGACAGGCCGGGCTTCGCCTTATGACTTGAGTTGATAAATATATGACCCTTCATGGGGGAAGGGGGTCTTCCGCTGAGTGATACAGTTTGTCAGTGTAGACCTTGCGAAACATGTTGCGAGAGTTTGCAGTTAAAAACCTACAGCATCTTTAGATAAAAAGTACTACGAGGGAGTTTAAAATGACCAAAAATGACAGCCACAGAATACAAATAAACAAACGTACCCCTGTTTTTTTGGGGTCAAAGAATTTTGTATGTACAACCACTAGTGCTGGCTAGACTTTCAAAACAACATGTTGTGCAACATATGGTGGGGTGTTAAATACAATGGAGAAGTGCAAGTGAAACGCTGAGACTCCCATGTGGCTGCTGTAAGGCTGCAGACTGGGCCCTTACCTGCAGTATGCTCTCAATGGCGTGGACCCCGCGCAGCAGGTTGAGGCCGGCACACAACAGACTCAGCACACACGACACCACACCTGCCAGAGTCACCGGCTCCAGCATCTGGTGGGGCGCTGGGAGGGAAGACCAGACAGAAGGGTATGCATGAGAGAAAGAACAAAAGAGAGAGAGAGAGAGAGAGAGAGAGTGTGTGTCAGTGTGTGTGTGTTAGAGAGAAAGACAGAAAGAGTGTGTGTGTGTGTGTGTGTGAGAGAGAGAGAGAACAAGAGAGAGAGTGTGTGTGTGTGTGTCAGTGTTTGTGTGTTAGAGAGAGAGGCAGAAAGAGTGTGTGTGTGTGTGTGTGTGTGAGAGAGAGAGAGAGACAGAAACAGAAAGAGAGAGAGAGAGAGAGAGACTGATTGCTTTTACGGTTGAATGTTCAAACAATCCCAAGAACATGTTTCTTCTGCTTTAATATATGATTTGACCAATTCTGTGTGTGTGTGTGTGTGTGTGTGTGTGTGTGTGTGTGAGTGTGAGTATGTGTGTGAGAGAGAGAGAGAGAGAGACATTCTGGCGATTCAAATCAAAGTCTTCACATAATGACTTAGCCTCTGGCCTGAGCAAACCTAGCCAGGTAAATGTACCTCTAATCAGTCAATATGACTTTAATGTAAGCACTACACCGAGTAGTTCAAAAGACCAACATATATATAATACAGGTTACATTAAACAGCAACAGAATATAAAAAAGCTACATGCAAAAGCCCAGTACTGTCCCAATAATTCACTTAAATTTAGCATGCAAAAAGTTACTTATGGCCAAACATTTTGGTCTAGTACATAGTCTGACACAACCCACATGTTCGCGTTTGCATACAGTTTAGCCAATCAGCGAACAGTTTGCAGCGGTGTCTCAGAACTTGCCTGCTGAGCTGTTTGTATTTGAGCAGCCTGTAGTTCAACAGCACAGGAACGTGTTCATTATTCTCCCACCTACTTTTGAATTACCTTTACAAAATCGGCACGTCATTAACATCCATGATCTTGAAGACTCCGCTACAATGTCAAAATAGATACAAACTAGCCAGCGATCTGTTACTACTGAACATGGAAGTTGGAAGCGTGAGAGCCAGGTGAGAGCAGTGCACAGAATACGTAATTTCCAAACAGAAACATATCCCAATTGTATTGTTGATGTTGATGAATTGTATCAACAGTCAACAGTCGGGTTAAAAGCCAGGATAACATTGCTGTTGTTTTGATCAGGACATCCTTTATCAGCTATTGAACTTTTTCCCAGGGTTTTCCCATACAAATTCAAATTTATCCACATCAATATGGACACAACAAACAAGGTAGAGAGAGTAGAAGCAGAATTACACTTGGTGATGGAAAACTGTTTACCACCAAACTATCATGCTCTGTTTAGATAAGTTC
>JAODXP020000016.1:26968448-26983448 GCA_027497455.2 Sardinella longiceps | reverse complement strand
TAGAGTGTCTGTACTGTAGTAATATCTTGGCAGGATGGGGGACGTACTGGACTCTGGCCACGGAACATGGGAATGACATCTGCTGTTACCGCGGGACACGGGGAGAGGGTGGGAAAGGCTCCGTACCGCCACACGTGCAAGCCGAGGGGAAAACAAACCTGTGATCACATCTCCGAGCATTAGTGTTTACAAAAAAACTAATGTTTTTCCCTGATTTGGTCTAAAGATCACAAGCAGACTGTGGGTGCATAGCCAAGCAAACACTAAATCCAAATCCCCTGCAACTATGCATCACCCAGAGAAGTGGGGTTTATCAAGGAGTTCTTTTCCAAGCGACCTTCCTCCCATTTCGCCTCTGTTCCCATTGAAACGGATGGGGAAGGTGGACGTCTGCGGAGGAAGTGAGACGAGTGTTGTCACAATCTGTGCGTCAGCGTTAATGCCTCCGCCGGGAGATGAAACAAACCCATGAGTCACAGACTCCAGGAGCAGGGGGGGGGGGGGGGTCAAATAATGCAGAGGAAGGGTTGAAAGAAAAAGTTCTTAGCCCAAAGGGAAAAGAGCAAAACTAGGAGAAAGTGCTCACTTTAAGAGAAGGGCAGGAGAGAAAGACTTCAGAGAAAATTGCAACCACAGATTGGAGAGAATGAGACAGAGAGAGAGAGAAAGAGAGAGAGAGACAGAAAGTTACCATCAAAAAGTAAGAAGAGTGAGAGACACAAGAAAAACAGAGAGATGGGAGAGTTCATAGAAGTGTCCAGATGGAGGAAGAGAAATTGAGAATGTTCTAACTTCACTTAAGACGCCAGGGTGGCCAGAGAACTGCATCTGTACAGGAGAGGGAGGGAGTCGGACAGAGAGAAAGACAAGAGAGAGAAAGATGAGAGAGAGAGAGAGAGAGAGAGAGAAACAGCGTGCAAGAGAGGCAGACAGTGTGTGTGTGTGTGTGTGTGTGTGTGTGTGTGTGTGTGTGTGTGTGTGTGTGTGTGTGTGTGTGTGTGTGTGTGTGTGTGTGTGTGTGTCTACCCTTCTGCTTGCGTTAGGAAGTTTTCCTGGATGATGGATGGTGGCTGTCCAGGCTGCCAAGTGGCAAAATGGCCGCCTGAGCCTCAAAAGAAGCCATACGTCTGCATTAAGGCCTCCGTGAGAGACGGCCTCACATCCTTACATTACATTAGTCCCTGTTTGAAAACCGCAGCCACTCTCTTCCTTCCTGCCCTGCCTTTTCGCAAGGCCAACGTTCGTCTTCATTAAACCAACGGGACATCAAATGAGTCTGCAGGACCGAGGGTGTCAAGGAGTCCAGTGGTGAGAAAAGTGGAGGCCGCGGTGGGGGGATTCGTTCTGCACGGTTTGACGCTGCTTTGATTAGGACGTTAGTGGCGTTCCCGTGGAATTCACATAAACACACTCTGTCAGACAGGCCCAGTTTCCGGTGGCAGGGACAGCCAGCACCAGACGAGAGAGTGCTACTCAGATTACTAAAGCAAAAGTGTGCAGCTTCAAACTGCCATTATGTTGTGCAAATTATTTACCACAGATAACCATGATATCCTAGTAACACACACACACGCACGCACACACACGCACACACACACAAAATAACACGAAACACATGAAAAAACAACAAAAGACCTCATCTCCATCTAGGAGATGCTGTGCTCATTTAACTGTCTGACAGCATCAACGGCACTTTTATTCATGACTAAAAAACACCTCTAATCAGACAGCATTTGATCAAGGCTTCAAAGGTTCCTTCAAAAGGAAAGCAATGTCAAGAAAATGCTCAAAAACCACATAGACACCTGCGCACATACGCTCTCACACACACACACACACACTCTCTCTCTCTCTCTCTCTCTCTCACACACACACACACACACCGGCCTGTGCCACAAACTTTAATCTGAGGCCCCAAGATGTCTGGTGTCTGAAAATCAACATCAAAGAGGAGGACTGATCTCAGACAGAAAAGCACTTTCAGCAACACTTGGAAAGCAGACTCGAAACATTGACAGCACAAGACTAGGAGGATTGTGGTTAATGTATTCTATTTGCAGGTGTTACAATGTGCAATGCTGAAAAGAGGTGAACAAATTATGCTTTTTGATAAACAACAGAAAGTAAACAAATTAGGATTCTAACAAATGAAGCATTCGTTCTCCCTAGACCCCAACACCGTAGATTAGTTTGCAAAAGCACTTTTTGCACTCTTTCCAAAATTACTTTTTGTATACACTACCCAAGACGTTAATAAGACACACAAAACACCAACTGAACACTGACAGTAAGAATAGAAAATACATTTGCCTTTTGCTCACTCTGTGTGTGCAGGGCAAGTCAGTTTTCAGTAGCTAAAGCAGTTAATGCACTTTATGTTTACCTTTTGAGTGCACTAAAGATGCTGCCTTGTTTTGAATGATTTTTTTATGTAATTTAAATATAACACCACTTGATCCATGGTGAAACAGCATTTTGTATCACTATATCAAGTGTAGGCTATATGATTGAAATGACAATAAAACCACTTCACTTGACCATCCAAATTCTAGCAAATCAATCTCTTTTTCAAAATTTTAAATTCATAGAGATTCAAAATGATTCTAATGATACACAACATTATCCCTAAGTAACCCTAAAGTAGGCTTTGGCAAGACACTTACTTGACATTGTACTGGCCAGTCTTGAAAGTACAGCGGTCTGGGAATTGGCTGAGTTTTTTGGACAGGCCCTTCAGATGTCTCTTGGTCTCTTGAAGTCCTTTGTCCTGCTCATAGTCTGTGGATGCAGACAGGGGGAGTCCATCCCTGACCCTCACGACTGACGCAAACAGAACCATTGACATGTTGTGGTATACCTCCTGAAAAGAAAAAGATACAGGCTATAGGTTTAAGAGTCACTGAACATTAACAATGTATTAATTTCTTATGAGCCTTTTGAACAAATCTGGGTGCTTGGAAAAATGATCAGCTGGAAATGTATTTCCAATATGCCACTTGCCATTCAGTCCCTACTGCTACTATCTGCTGGCTTGATTAAACAAATAGCTGCAATAAAGGTGTATTAAGCATAAGAAATATGAAAATAATTATAGTAACTGCTGGGCATGTCATCTCTTTTACACTGCGTGATTTCAGTTATGCCTAGCCACTGTTTGCCTGCAAAGAGATTTAAGGCAACAAACTACCTAATCACAAGTAGGATTTCACCAGAATCAGTACCCTGGATAGCACCAAAGACATTAGCGCGCACACAACAGCTCACGACACTTGTCGACAATACGACTCTCGCTGCCACAATTTACGGCTGAGCTAACTGCATTAGCTGAGAAACATTCATAGTAAGATTTAGTTCATATTCAAAATAACAGTTCTGCATACTGAAACGAGGCACATATTATTGTAAAAATAACTCACCTATCCCATTAAATGTCACGTTAACTAAAACAGCAGCAACAGCACCGTGTTCATAAGTAATTACGTTACTTCAGAGCATGCATGTTTCCATCTGGTTGGACTGATGTATGCTAACGTTAGCCATCTGGCAAGGTGTAAATCCTGAACCACTTCTGTTAAAGTTAATATAACGTTATCGATAGCTAACCTATTGCAGTGCAGAGCCTAGTTGTCCTTATATCAAAGCAGCAAGGTGGTTGTCCCCCGTGCTAACAATAACGTTACAGTAATTTGCAATCCAGGTAGCAGAATAATCGCATTATAGGTAACGTTAACGTTAAAATGAATCATCTGGCTTGTTGCCACAAATAACAGAGCTTCAGCTAGTTAGCTGGATACAAAATTAACGTTAATGATGGCTAGCCATATCCTGTATTTGAAGTTTCGTAGCAAAGTTATGGGCATGCATGGAATCTTTACAGACACAGGCCCAGCGTCTACATAAAGTAAATCCGCATTATCTTCTTTATCACTTATCCCTCAACGATCTAATGCTACAATAACGTTACTGTCTTTCTTCTTTTAACGTACACAGTTGCACAGGTAATACTAACGTCAGTGTCGTTAACGTTACTGTCACAACAGGCAGGAAGCTAGCATACTAACATTAGTCTGGTTTGCAAAATGTATGTAACGTTATTGTATTCAGGACTGGAAATGTCCCGTTAAAGTAAAGGTATTAAAATAAATAACGCTAACCTGAATGCAGACATTGGCTACTTATGAGTATCTGTGGAATGTCCTTTTTGTCCACACACTGAGATTTGCATCATTGCCTTTTGCCGCTAGCTCTCACGTCTGAAACGTTCACGACAGGAGGGGAGTGTGGCTTCTGTTTACGTGGCCATGAGCAAAGCATTGTGGGTACTATCAAAAGTCCACAGATGCTTTTCGACCGCTTTCGACTCGCTTGAGGTGTTGTGAAAATGCTGGAAAGTAGATTCAAGGCAGCATGTGAGAAGTTGAAAAGTAGTCCTTGTTTCCATAATATGTGACGGGGTGAAAATGCCCCAATAGCACCACATGATTCATTTAGCCTGTAGGCCTCCGTTTTTAGGAGCAAAGTGCAACGTTGTAACTTGTAAAGGTTAAGTTCTTCCTAACAAAAGTCCCAAGTTCTGTAGTTGGCCTAGTGTTTAGTAGCCAAGTGTCTAAACTTTAGAGCATGTCACTCTAATTAAATGGTTAATTTGGCCAAGATGAGCTTAATTCTTTTCGTCATATTGCACTTTCACCCTCACCCATCCTATCATAGAGTGGATACAAAGAATAGTAGAGGATGCCCAGGTTGAGGAAAGTGATAAAGGAAAAAGCACATAATTTTAGATAAAACAAGTATGGACGATTCAAGGTAGCCCTGATATATCCATCATTCTGCGCAATATATTCCCTTGCTGTCTTGACCAAATTGATTGTGGCTCTCTAATGAAATGGTAGGCCTATTATCAGATGATCTTGAGGATCCCCTCCAGTTTGGGGCCCTAGGCAATGGTTTGCTGGATTGTTGTCACAGCCCTGACAACAAGTATGCCTATTCAAGTCTATCAGAATGTGTCACTGTTTCATGTGTGCATGTATATCAAACTTCATTAGCTATTTATATAATAAATATTAATAGAGACTGGTTCTTGAGCCCAGTAGTCTGATTAGCCAAAACCACATCAAGTTTTTGGAATTTGGGGACGTAGACTCACTATTGGTAGCAGGACTGGTACTAATCAGTGATTGGCACAGGTAGTTTTGAGGTTCCAGCATGTAAGCAAATAGAGAGTGGCAAGACGGCCATGGCAGCAAATTATATGAGTTATTTGCTGCCACTAGGGGAGTAGAAGTTCTCCCTGAGCAGTGATAGCTGTGGCCATGTTGCATTATGCAAAACCATCTATGGAAATGGATACAGTGTCAGGCAATATTAAGAGGAAATATTGACTGGATAAATTACTACTCATATAAAACTGACATTGAACATAATAATACGAGTGAAAATCAAATGATGAAAAATTGTAGGCCTATAATAAAACATGTTATTGTCATTTTCATGAATCGAAATAGATGACCATGTTAGATTTACTAGTAGTGTGTAGCCTACTATAAACTGCAACTGCAGTGTTGCACATGTTGGTTAAGAAAAAAAAATGCTTTACTTGTACTTACATACTTGTAATGTTGTCAAGCCCTACTGCTGGTTTTAACGTAACACGCACAACAGCCACATCTAAATGTGATTAAAGTGAAAATTCGAACGAAAAAATATCTATTTGCAATGCTGTACCTAATGAACTCCATCACCTTCTCTGTTCTGCATGCAAAAAAATTAAATTAGTTTCAGCCTCTGACTGCGTTGAGTGTGTCTTAGCAACAAATTCAATGAGGCAAAGAAATTGTATCACCTAGGTATTTTGCATTCAGCTTGAGAGACGATAATTACCTTTAACTACCTTGGAGTGCTAATTATCAAAACTGCATTACATTTCCAATGAGGCCGCTTTGGCATTCAGCACACACAGCAAAACCAAATGGACGGAGCGGCACCTGGATGACCTCGTTCTCTCTCTCAAGTGGGACAAGGATTATTTATGAGCAAGCTAACATTGTAATTGTATGGGTGCCTTAGGCTTTGTAATGATTTTTTAACATGTGCATAGGGCCTCATCTGGCCACGGTTTCTTGGCATTCAAAGAATTCAAATGTTATCTTAAAGTACAGGCCTTATTAATGACATTCTTGTGACATTCTTATCAAATCAATTTGTATTACCAGAATCATGACCAGAAGTCTTGCAGTTCAATACAATTTGCCCTTAACCTAAGTTCAGTTGGTTTGGGCCATTTATGGCTGATGTATGGTCATTTTTCAAAGGAGAATTGATGTAGCTAGCTGGAATTACTTTATGCTTTAGTCACACTATTATCAGAGCACTTTCTGTTTTGTTTTTGTTTTTTTTTTTAAATCCAGTTGCAATTTACTTGTATTGATTAAAGCAGTTCATCCACCGGAGAATCACTATGCAGAAGCGATGCAGAAACCAAGAAACCTCAGATTTATTTGCGTACTAGGCTACAGAGGAATATGCAGTACAGATGCTCTATGAAGAAAGGTTTTTTTTTTTTAAGTTATTGCTCATACTGTATACTTGAGCAGAATGAGAATTAATCAAACAAATGTGGCAAAATTATATTTAATATGTAATATTTAATTATATTTTATTTTAATTATATTATATTTAATAGCATAGCCTATGTATATAATAAAATGATACATCTCCACAAACAAATACAAAAATAGCATTCATGGACGAAAATCCCTTCATGTAGTAGTTAATACCACATTTGTCTTATATACAATGTGCTCTGTGCTCCAGTCTAGAAATCCTGACATACAGTAAAGGAAAGGGATTTATTCCAGGTCATGAAGTGTCTCAGAGGTGATGGGCAAAACTTTTCCTCCAGACACATCCACTCAGACAGGCTGTAGCTGAGGAGAAAGATGTCTAATGCACTGACAGTCTGAGACATGCTGGTCAGTTAAAAGTGTTCTTCCTAAGACAGTTATCAGAGAGAGACAGACAGACAGACAGATAGAGAGAGAGAGAGAGAGAGAGAGAGAGAGAGAGAGAGAGAGAGAGAGAGAGAGAGAGACTGATATTCTTCATAGTACATCATAAGAATAATGAAATGCTCTGACATGCATTTGAATTGACATAATAATCAAAGTGAAAATCTACTTTTTTGTCCTTGCCTCAATCAGAAAACACTTATTACATGTTGGGGTGGGTGTAGGGTGAGGTGTACAGAATTAAAAAGAAGTGTATAATTCTCTTGAGCACTGTAGATGCCACCAACAACAGTCTTGATGAGATAAATCCAGCTATTCAGAGGAGTATGGATTGGGCAGATGATTTCTTTCACAGATGAATCAGGACCCTATTTACAAGGAGAAAACAGAGCCCTAATTCCTTTGGGCAGCATCCCCCCAAGAGAGGAATTAAAGAAAGATAGGCCAATCTCCCCTCATACATCACAAAACCAAATTAAGGTTAAAAATCTATAAATTCTCAATTTTATCTGAGGCAATGAAACAACATGGTACTTTGTTTCCTGAATTGGGTATTCTGTTGAAGAAAAATAAAAAACATTGATATGGATCTTTGGGGCTAGAGAAGTTAATCATCTTGTATACTGCTCTTAAAACAAATGAGGGAGTCAATCTCCATCTTTATGCAGTGGCAGTAATTGTAGAGCTTATACCCTAGACCGCTACTGTTTGGACCAAATTGCCTGCATGTCTCCTTGAGGCAGTCTGGCCCTTATTCTCAGACATACAGCCATGTTTTAAAAAGCATTCTGAGAGCCAAAAAGACCCAGAGGGGCAACAGAACATAGCACTGAACTAAATCAAGTTAGTCTCCAGAAGTATGTATACAGAGACTTCCGAGGACTAAGCCATCCAAATGCAACTTTAGTGCAGAATATATCCATGCCAAATGGTATTTGATTTGTTATTTTTCTAAAACTTTTTTTAATATATATAACTTCTGTGCTTTTGCTATATACAATTTGCACAGTTGTAAGAGGCAGAGACAGAGGGGCAGAATGTGTGTTGAAGATGGGAGGAAGTGAGGAACTTCAAACGTTCACAGAATCATGTGAGGTCAGAAAGACATTGGCTAACCTCCTAAGGTGACACGCTATGGTTTTGCCCTAGGACGTGAAACCCAATTACCAAACTGAGCCAGAACTATTCATGTCAGAAATGCAGAACTGCAAAAAAAAAAAAAAAAAAAAACCTTCCACAGCCGTTCCTTCTCTCAGTCTGATTTGTATGCATGTCCTCCATGTCATCCGTCCTCTCAGAGCTGGCACAGCACGCAGTCAACCATGGGAGAAATTGTCCATCACCTGAAATATCATCCTTTGGGTGTAATTTTGATGGAATAAGGACCTAAGCTCTCACTCCCTAGCATTAATCACTCCTGTGCCTAAGCCCATGCAGTCCTCTCGTCTACAGACACAGGCACTTCGGAGTGAAAAAAAATAGAAGATAAATAAAAATTCATCTCATGCAGTGCTGTGGTGGTGTGTCCAGAATAGTTCACCTCCTTCCCTCCTCAAGGAAGCACTGAATGTGTTGAGCCTTGAGGCGCTCAGCTTAAGTGGTCTAGTCACTCTCTGGGCGATCTCTTAGAGTTCTGCCAGGCATTCAGTGACGTGATGACAAGTTCAGCGCTGGGAAGTTGTTTCAAACTGTCAGCACTCCATACAGATGACTCTGGACATGTATGGATTCAACTCGCCAGCGCCACTGTCCCAGAGCTTGACTGTGTCCTATTTACTTTGATTTGCTTTGGTGTGTGGAGTTATGTGGCTCGTCTTTCCCTTGGATTTAGGTTATAACTGACAATTTTGACACATTGTAAATATGAGTTTTTTTTTAATATGATTTTTCATGCACTCTTGAATATTAATAACTCCCCATCTAACAGTTCAGATGCAAAACTCTATCCAAAAAGTCAAGAAGTTGTTTTTATAATCATTTCCAAGTAATGTCTAACTGCATTTGCATTTTATACCACTTGCCCATACGGAGGCAATACTGGTGTAATACAATGTATTGGTTTCTGTTACAATTGTTGCTGCTGCCAAGTCTTTGTGAGTCAATACCTTTTAAGCTACATATCAAACTATTCCTCTGACTCCCTGAATAGAAAAGTTGCAAGGTCACACTGGTGAATATTCATTTGATAGTAGAGGTACTCTGCAGATAATAGACCAATGTCCCTCACTGGAGGAGTCAGACTTTTGGAAAAACATAAGAGCAACTGGATTGATAGGCATTTGCAGAGACCTTTGCCTTCACACCGAGACACTCTTGTGCCATACCTTTTCGCAGCCCGGCAAAATAAACCACCCACACAAACTTTTTGTGTTTGGCAGGTTATTTTTCCAGGTAATAATGCTTCTTGACAGAAGTTCCCTTTCAAATGTTAGGCCATTTGTAAGGAACATGAATTTGTGAGATTAGAAGCTGAGTTGAGTATGTGGGTTGTGTCCATGAAAAATTTGCGATATCTTTCTTTGCCATCGCCAGTGTTGTGTGGAGCAGCATCTCTCTGCATGGACAAACCAGGCTTGTCCTCATTGGAGGCAATCTTAACGCAGAAAGATAGAGAGATGAGATTCTGCAACCAGTGGCAATCCTATATCTGCATAGTCTAGCACCAAACTCTTCATCTCTAAGATCTAAGGTATGGATGACTGTGCCTTTATTGACCTTGATACCATTTCTTTATATAAACATTTACTTTTTTCTATTATAAAATCTTTCTTGGTTTTGTTTTTTTGCAATCATGCAGGTGTCAAAGGTGCCCCTGTAAGCACCAACAGTGGAAAACAAAAGAATGTAATTCAGGATAAAGTAACTTCAAATGGCGAGTGGAGAGGAGAGGAAAATGGCCTGCACAGTATCAGATATGTGTGTGTAAAACTCACACCATGAGCAAGTGAAAAGCAAATGTTTGTTCCTATTTATACAGACCTTCAATCCACGAATGAAAAAGTGCTGTGCTATGCTATTACTAAAAGTGCTGTGCTATTATTACTACAAATCCATGCCAGCCCCATTTCTAGACTACAATAAATGGTTAATAAAAAGTATTCTTCATGTACATTTTCCCTCTACCAATGAGTTACCATTTCCTGAATGTGTATTTTTGTGTGGGTAAACAAAAGACAACATGGCAAATAGGTGTTGGAAATGTATGTTTCTTTATTTTACTCAAGGTGGTCATTTCTAGGGGCAGATCTGCACACATGGCTGGAAACGGAAATGAAAGGAAGGCGAAACAGACTTCTTGGCATTGGTGTGGCATCTCCCTGATAAGGAGACCTTTGGGATAAAACAGATGGGACTTCTGCATTCGTGCCTATGGTCCTGCTTCTGAAAAAAGACACAGTACAGTACTCCCAATATCCTAATACTATATTCAAAGGGGTCTATCTCCCTCAACACACTTGCAGTGGATACAGGCTCTTCTTTTCTCTCTAGCCTCATAATCAGTTTCTCCAAAGACTGGGGGCCATCACTATTCCATAACATAGTGATAACAGACACCACGCTGCCTGCACAGCATAGAAACAAATCCCATCTACTTACATTGCATGAGGACAGTCCATGGTTTGCCACTGATAGACAGCCTTTTCTTGTCCCGGCTTATTATAATAACCATAGCCCCAAAACAATATACATCCGCTTTCCTGCGTTCCTTGGCTTTTAATGTTTTATTTAATACTTTCTGCACTGCTGCGACTAAGGAATGTAAACCACATCCCTCTATCTACACATTTTGGTCTCTCTCTCCCCAAGACAAATGTAAACAACTATTTCATTTGGCCAACTAGGGCTCTGCAACACCCAGCTGGAATGCAAATCACACCGCACGCCTGCTCCCTTCTTAATTGTGTTTGGTGATCCCTGAGAATCCTATTCATAATGAAACCAAACTCCTGAATAATACAAAACAAAAGTTCAGCTACAGATATGGTCTTTAAATATGTATAATGTCTTAACACCAGGAACACTTCCAGCAAGCTGCAATTTTTGAGTCACAGCCACAAAATACGGCCGGGTAACGTTTAGCTGCGACTTTCTCCAACTGCGAACGCACAGGCCTGCTGAGACACACAGACAATTCACAAGTTCAACACCTTTCACAAACAGGCAAAGACATGGAGGGAGGGGTGGTGGGGACAGCAGAAAGCACATCACACTGGGGAAAAACTGGTCCTACAACATGACCACTGGGATGACTTGAACTTAGCCTGATCATAACCAGCCCCTCGGTCAACGCTTCTCTTACGAGGGTCTGAGATCTCAGCTATAGAGATACGATGGCTAGCTGGAGATGTTTATATTCAAAACTACAGGAACAGCCCTTTACTGCCTGTCATATTCTCGCACTGCATTCTTTAAGTTCACTAATTGGCTCGGGTTTGATGCGGTCCATGCAAACGAGGTGAATGGCTCGAATCCCAGACCCTCGTGCGGACAGAAGCATAGACCGAGGAGCTGGTTATGACCAGGCTAACTTGAATTCGATGGCCTAGTAGTTTAAAAGACAAGAATGTTCCTTGATTGTCTGCCCAGAGCTGGTCCCAACCAGCTGAGCCTCAAATGGAGCTCAGCAGGTCTGAGTGCACACATGTCCAGCTGCAAAGGAACAAGGTGCAGCTCTTGCATTGGATAATAATGGGAGTTTATAGCATTCAGCAGCTGGAGGCAAAGAAAAGCACTACAAGCCTTGGCTTTTGATATGTGCACCTACATGTACACAAAACATGGCTGTGATATCACTGGCTTTACTTACAATGGTTTTAAGTTGCCCACAACGAACGGCGATAAGGATTTTTAAAATACATGAGTTCAGTCAATTCACCAGGATAAGAAACACATACAGTATGCAGGGTCACTTAAGCCCGAAACAAGAAACGGATATGAATTTGGCATCACAATTAACCACTCAGATTTTTGGCTTTAAGTAACACATGACCAAATTTGTTTTTCCATGGCTAAAAGAACACAGCGAGAATTACATTGCCTCCAGCATAAGGACACACCTAAGTTAACAGGTCTTAGCTTTGAAATGATTAAGGATTATTTCTTCCCACGATTTTTTTTTCTTTAGCTTAAACATTCATTAAGGCCACAGATTTGAGCTACAAGTTCTGTTCGTCTCATACTTTTCCTGTTTTTTTTTTTGTTTTTTTTCTCTCTTTCTAATTGACGTAGTTTGATATTTCAGTATAAAAATATTTGATAATGGACTATTTCTATTGTTCTTCGGAGGAAGTAGGGCGGAGATGGTGGTGAGGAGTCCTGATGAAGGGGTTCCCTGTGGGGGTGACAAAGCAACATGGCCACCCACAGTTTAAAGCCTTCGGGCCTGGAGATGGCTATTGCATAGATAAAAAGACATATTTGTTTGATACTTGCAGTCACAGTATTTGGGAATACTCGTTTCTCTTTCATGAACACATCAAAATGCTCAATAAATCAAACAAAAACAAAACAAATCAACTCCAAAATGAAAAAACAAAAACAAAAACAAAAATAAAAACATGTCCAAAGTGGTGTGATGGTTTGACACTGGTATTACAAAGGTAAGGGCACCATTGTATACAAAAATAGCCTATTCGTTTTTCTTTTCTTTTCTTTTTTTTTTAAGCTGAGATTTTTCAAGTCTCTGATGTCAGTGCTGAGGGGGGGCTCCTGCTGAGGTCACAGTGCAATGGCAGGCTCGCCCCTCCTTCACCCCCCCCCCTGGACTGGGCTGTGGCCACCCTTAAAGCTCCTCCTTTCGCTTGCCAACCTTCTCTTGGTCCCGCCCCCTTAGACTGCGCATGAAGCCCACAAATCCAGCCTCCTACAATCACAATCAAGAGACAGAAGAGTCAGAACCAAGAATCAGAATTAAGAACTCGAAATAAGAATCAGAGAGACTTCAGTCAGGCAATGGGGACAGTGAAACAAGTGCTGAGAGTTGATTGTCAAAAAGTCAATTAATCCAACACAACGGACTGTATTCAACACACTTTAAGATGCCAATTCATTTGTTAGTCGTTAGTCGGGTGCTGTTCAAACATATTTTAGGCAGCCACTAAAAGAGCCTAGTAAAATAAATAGTGAAAAAAAATGCTAGTGTTTAGATTCTCTGTCATTTTTTCTCCACTTACTGCATGGCAATTGGAAAACATACTAAAATTGCTTGTTTTGCTCCAGGTAGCTGAAAAACCATTTGAAAAGCAACTGTAACAGCCTTGGAGTTATTCATTATCAGGCTCTTCCACAGAGAGGGGAAATCTGTATTAAAGCTTCATTTTAATTTGTGGGTATGAGTTTCACGGCTGAGGGCTGATGGGCGCCTCTAAGTGCAATTGTCTTTTAACACCTTTCAAATAACCTGTATTGATTTGGCCACCTGGGAAATGGCTTGCCATAATGCTGCACTCTAGTGCAATTACAGGCTGGCACTGGCACCGGCACCTCACTTTGTTTTTGCAACCAGAATCATTGTTCATGTTCCGATGGTGTGCCATTTCCACACATTTTTAGGCTACCATCAGAGTGGTAGAGGACTGAGGTTAAGAGGAAAACTTGAGGAACAATAAAACAAAAACAAAAAGGTTTTTGTCTTTTGGAGGTCAAAAATGACTGTACCTCCCCCTGTCTAGTCTCCTAGCAGCCTATTATATGAACAAGAGACATAATGATCACTTTTTAACGATTGTTGACCTTTAACTTTGACTATCTGTGTCTGATAATACAGTAACAACATTAAGAGGTGATGCTAAAGTTTTCTTTCATCCCACTGAGTGAAGACATTAGCTAACTGCCACGCACTTACCCCTCTGTCTCCGTTATATTTCTCATGGAATTTGCCGTAGTTGTAGTAGTTGAAAGTTGGGTAACCCTCCACGCCTTCCTGTTTGCACAACTCATGGTTTTGTCCTTTGGTGCAGTCCACTGCAGCATAGGCGATCTGCAAGATAGTAAACACAGTCAACGATACAGTCATCACCCATGTGGCAAATACAGTCATTACCCATTGTTAGAACAAAATCTTTTGTTAATCCATTAACAGGGGTACAGTGCAGTAACGTCCTGCATACATCTCAGCACCACAAAAATTGTATCATTTTACAAGTGAAACCAATACTGCACTGTTTTTGCAGTATTTGACAGAAACCAGCCCAAATCAGAAAGCCTGCAACAGAAATAAAAACAGGTTTTAGATAGCACTCCCCCAAAACAGGAGAAAGTCTCATGCCCCAAGTGAGGCATTGTGCTCCCTGCTCACGACACCCCGTTTGTTTACTTTGTGCCGAAACCATCCCTCTGCCGATAAGACCCTCAAGCTCAGGGGATGATTTAGTCTTGCCAACAGAGGCAAGGCACATTCACCAATCACAGTCACTGATGAGCAACAACAATAATATTGATCTCAATGCACGGCCTCTCATCCGGTAAGGTCAGAAGAGTCAATGGGTGAAAAAACTTGCAGCGTTTAATAATAGTCGACTGACGAAGGACTTATGAAGTGGCGGCTCGTTTGCATTAGCCCTTAGCGCCGTTCCGGGGGAAATGAGCTGAGGCCGAAATAGCTTCACACACAATGAAGACAAAGTATATCTTAGCAATAAAGTAAAACAGGGCAACTTGCAAGCCAGCACTTTTCCTGTGAATGCCTGCTCCACCAAGGCTTGCTCAGGGCATTTTACTTAACTGGACTGGAAACAGAGCGCATTCAGTGCTGTAGCCAAGTTCAAAAACACAGCTGTTTTGGCAGACGTGGAGCTTTTTTTGTGCTATACATTTCCTTCCTCCAAATTCAGCCAACCATTATTTTCACTTTCAAAAAAAAAAAAAAAAAAAAAAGAGAGAGAAAAAAGTGACTAATACATTTCCATCAGGCCACGCCATTAAGAGAGGGGAAGGGGCGAGCCGAGGAAAACAATCATTCTGTGACTGGGGTGCAATGAAAGAGATTTAC
>JAODXP020000016.1:26913448-26963448 GCA_027497455.2 Sardinella longiceps | reverse complement strand
TCGAGCGCTCATCGCGGCCGACGCAGTCATTATGCCCTCCATGCTGTCGTATTACACTCCATTTTCTAAAAAGGGCCAGCCTGCTTTCATGCTATTAGCTCCCTATAACGAGTGCACCTCTCATCTGTTGCCATGACGAAGCAGGGGGCAGGTGCGCTAATAACAGAGACCTCTGCGAGGCTTCGACGGGCGTAAACAGAATATAAGCAATCAGCGCCACTTTGTACGATTGCACTAAAAGGCCCGAACGAGCGTTTAAAAACAAAGCTACGATGGCAGAAACAACAGACCAATTAGTGCGATCCACATAAAAAAAATGAAAGGAAACATGCTTTTCTGCACAGAGAGTAGGACGTAGGCTAGGCTACACGGCCTACAGAGACTCCCTGCTCAGACAGAATTAGCATATTGTCTTAAGGCATTAGGGTATTACCGTGACACTTGCTTGATCACAGAAATCCTCAAAACACGGAAATGTTACACAGAGCACGTCGACTTTGAGACTATGAACAAAAACATAAAGTGTGTTTTGTTTCTTTCCCCCCTCTCATTGTTTCCTTCTCTGTGCTCCCTGCTGTCTTGTCTGGAGGTGTGCTTGTGGAGAGGAGAAGCACGCTGACTGCTCAGCTCCGTGCCAAAGGGCTTTGAAGCTACCATCAAACGGCGACAGGAGGAACGCTCCACTGTGGCGAATGCACACCCCCACATCAAGCATCAATCGACCGCAGGAGACGAATGCCCAAAATGGATGCTGGGATGGGACTGGTTGGGTTTTTGTCCCTTTTCACCACTTTTCTACTGATTTCAAGTTAGTATTAATGAATTAGTGAAAATGCATTTGATATAAAACATATTCGTTAGGTCTCTGGTGTCGTTCCACATGGCTGATTCCTCCACTCACTCAGACAAGAGTTCTGCAACTCAAAGCACCAAAGGCCTGGAATCAAGCCCACCAGCAACTGAATTAAAGCCACAGGATACTAGTTTCACCTACTAAAACATCTCTAAATGATAGCAAAGGGATAGCACACACACACACACACACACACACACACACACACACACACACACACACACACACACACACACACACACACACACACAGTACATACTGGACAGCTATGGAGAAGCTAGCCACAACTTTATAGAAAGTATATCGAGCCACAACATACTGTAACAAAAGCTCAGACTATGATTATGACTACATGACTCATGACTACATGATTGCCCATGTGATGTCATCCTAGAGGTCTGGTGAGAGAGACCTTCCTGTTCAGCTCGAGGAATTCTCCACAGTATTGAATTTAATCCCAGGTCCTTAAAATGTATTAGTTTATTACATCAGGTACAGCCTTGCTTGGAACAAAACCAAAACAAAACCAGTTTTGTCATCAGTTCAAAGTCAAGACTGGACAGCCAGTGATCGAATATGAAGGATAACAAAACAAACAAACAAACAAACAAAACAAACAAACAATAGCGACACTCATTGAACTGTATTAAAAAAAATAGGACTCACAAGGCGCATAGAACATGACCAAGGCGTGCTTCTTCTTCTTCAGAGCCTCCTTGAAGTCCTCCGTTCCCAGGTGGCTCACACTGGAAGGCCTGTCCTCCCAGGACTGCTCTGGGGGTGGGGGGGCCTGGGGACTGGAAGAGGATAGAGTGAAATGGGGACGAGGACAGGGACAGGGTACAGCATTCAGTGTGTCTGCCTTTAGAGAGTAACTATTAGACCGAACGCTCAGTGCAACAAGCTGAAATGAAAATGTCCACTAAAAATTCGTACATCATGTCTCTGTGATCGGATCTCAACATCTAAGCCTTTTGCCATACAGGTCAATAACACAAGATCCCGGTACACTTCATGTGTGTATCATGATGAGAAAGGATCACTCTACCATACATTCATACATCATGTTTGCCAGAGAGAGAGGACTTCCGGTTATGGCGAGCAGCTGAACAGTCGTGTGGGCTTGAACTCTGACAAAGTTGACATTACTTTTAATGAAATAAAGTTTATATTGAGCAATTTTGACCAACAATATTTCAAAAGTCTATATGTTTGCCTGAGAGGAGCAGCGAATTATACAGAGCTTTATAAAAGCAGTTGCACAAGATCTACCACCCCTCAAAACTACCAGCTTGAGTCAGCTCGCCCTCGTAGAGTTCGTTACACAGCTGCCAAAAAGCCTGGCAGCCAGCCTTTTGTTTCTGACCCTGTGGTAGGGTGAGGTAGAGTGGGACCTGCAAATGGACAAGGATGGATTCACCTGGAGATTGGCTTGCTTTAACACCCCCCGACCCCCAACCTCGCCCTCAACCCTCTTAGAGTGAGCAAACTGAGGTTAACCCCTTTCTGCTAGGTGGTCTGACAGACTGCTGAGCGGGGCTGGCAGGGAGGTCAATTGAAGTTGTGCTTGGTTAAGCGCGGTCAAAATGAAATTTCGGACATGTCAGAGAAGGACCACATCGGGGTAAACCCTATAGATCCAGTAGGCTTTCTGAAGTTCACAGCATCTCTCTCTTTATAATGAATGTTTATACAACTTACACGTTAGCTTGACCACTGTATGGTTTCCTTGCATTGTAATTGTAGGCAAACCCAATTGAATATCCACAAGGAGAGTCTTTGCTCAGCTTCTGTTTTTCAAGATCTAGTGTCTTTAAGGATGTACAGACTAGTCAAGGGTAAGAGCTATTTTTCTCTGAGAGGCTTTTGTGTAATCTTCAGGATTTTAATAACTCTTGACAGTATCTCAGGCCTGCAGGACCTCTAGAGGGACGACTCGAGACATAAGGGCTCAGCTAAATCCAGGTGAAACTCAGGGTGCCCTCTTCAAATAAGTCAACAAGCCTCTTCAGAGTGCAAACCTGACCCCGAGTACAAACAAAAACTCCGGCAGGTAGCTGCCTTTGTTGTCGTGGCCTGACTATTTATAGAGGGCCGGTGGTGGTATGGTTTCGTATCGCGTCCTTGCGGCGGAGGGCAAGACGGGTAAGAGGAGGACGTGCATGACCTGTTTGTGACCTTTGCTTCAACGACTCATCCTGATCCGAGACACGTCACCTGGACGGGTAGCCAAGGGTACTGAGGTCAGATGCTTATTTAGCGCACATGAAAGAGATAGCATCCATAACACACTTTATGCCTCATCAACGAGTGCAACTTGGGTAAGAAGCACAAGCCTTACAAGCACAAACTCTGTCTGAACTCGGTTTCTCT
Source organism: Sardinella longiceps (assembly GCA_027497455.2). Classification (NCBI taxonomy): domain Eukaryota; kingdom Metazoa; phylum Chordata; class Actinopteri; order Clupeiformes; family Clupeidae; genus Sardinella; species Sardinella longiceps. The sequence continues at coordinate 26,960,222 of JAODXP020000016.1, read as the reverse complement.
TCGTCTGAGTGTTAATAACAGTAATCTGAAATAATCCTCTCGTCACATTTTGATGACTGGATCATAAGTCCCAGGTGAGATGCGTTCGCCTCGCGATGCTCGCTACACATGCTGTTTGCATCGATTTTGGCGGTGAGGACATGCTGGGACGAGAGAGAGAAAGAGAGAGAGAGAGAGTGAGAGATGGAGAGAGGGAGAGAGAGAAAAATCTTGAAGCTATTTTCTAAACATGCCAAGAAATGAGTCAACATTTCCTGTGCTGTTAAAGTGTTCCAGACATCCATAGTCTATAAGTCATGTCACTGGCTGTGACATGAATCTGGAAAACGCTAAACGTGGTAGATCTGTTCAAGTGGGAACAGGCAAAAGTCAGAGAGAGAGAGTGAGTGAGTGAGAGGGACAGAAAAAGACAGAAAAAAAAGCGTGAGAGAGGAAAAGGAATGTCAATTGGAATGCCATCTCACTTCTGCAGCCACTCGATGATCTTGTCCTTGGTGCGGAGCTGCGGCAGTGTGTACTTGTCCTCTCCTTTCTCAAAGTACTTCACCGTGGGGAAGCCAGAGATCTTGAAGCGCTCGCCCACCGACTTGTGGATGGTGGTGTCCATGGCAGCCAGCACACCAGGGCTCTAAAACAACAAGCAGACAAGACAAAACCACACTTAGCAGGGGTGAGCTGACCCCACTGAGCGCTCAAACTTTGCATTTTACAGACTAATAACCACATGTTAAAGGTTAGAGAAAGTTTCTTTTGGTGAGCGGATCTGAAGTAGAGAAAGTACATTACTGAGTCTAGGGGGGAAAAAAAGAAAAACGGGAACCCAGGAGGGCCTCCGAAATCCATTACATAACAGTCATACCATAGAATCCCATGTAACGGCATTGAGGGAAAAGAATTACCTCAGTGACCTGATTAAGAAGCCTGAACCTTACAGTTAGCGCAGTGCTTCGATCTACTGGACTTGACATTCACGCTCCAAATTTGGAGATACTGAGTTTTAGACTACTTGACTGTGATCCATAACTTTTGCCCTCTTGTGTGAAAAAGAAAAATCTTGTTGGGAGGACAAAATAGCAATTACAAAGCCATTCAGTAGAACTATTATGACCTTGTAAGGAAACTTCAACAGTAAACAGATGCACACACACACACGCACACTCATACACATACTTATATGTATAAACAAAACTCACGAAAGTTGGAAACCTTCTCACCAAAGTTTTCCAATGTAGCATTTCTCCATGTCCAAAATAACCCTCCCTCAGGTTCAATAACACAGCCTATTAATGCGAGTGTGTTGTCTTGGAGCTTGTTAAATTCATGACTGCACGCTAATTGCAGAATAGAAATGAACTGCCGCGTCAGTATGAATGGCTTGCTCTGGCGGTGGAGGGAGCTGGCCAACGGTGGCTGGCACAGACGAGCTGTGTAATATTTAAAGGCCTGTGGCTCACTCTCTCTGACAGCTGTCTGCAGGAGCCAGATAATGAACCCACACTCGATTAAAGGTAGAGGCAAAAACTGGAGCGCATCAAAGTGCTGAACACTGGATTTTTAATCGCCTCGGCTGGAGGTAAGTTTTTTCTTTTCTTTTTTTCTTCAGCTCATTCACGCCTCGCTCGTTATGGGTATGCAACGTCTGCTACGGGAAAACAGGGCTTCATTCGGTATGATAATTTTGTGCACAAAAAAAGAGTGCCAAGATACAATTTCTTTAAATAACAAAACAAAGCACAACAAAACAAAAACATAACAATGTTTTAGCCGTGTTGCGATACAAACAAGTTCTTACTAAAAACATTTGCTTGGGTGCCTTGGTTTATGGGTTGTTTTGAGGCAGATCGGAATTTCTAACAGTCGGACACGTTTTTACTACGCCAAATGCATTGTACTCTCATTCCAACGTGCCTCGGCACACGAGCGAAGGAAGGAGTGGATTCGGTGGAACGAAAACAAATGACATCAGTCTGCTCTAGGGATTCCAGACCGGTCAGAAGGGACATGCGGAACCTGGCTGCGCTGATTAACACGAGAACTTTCGTGTTATTCAACCCTCCCCTCAAACCCCTTTCTGGAGTAAAAAAAGAAGAAGAAAAAAAAAAAACACTTCTCCCACACACAGGCACACAGCCATCCACTCTCCATCCTCAGCACTGGAGCAAGAGCAGCAAGGCAGAAGTAGCCCTGTGCTGAGAGGGGCGGGGGTGGTGGGGGGGTGGGGAGTGAGCGGACTCTTGGGATGAGCTAACCGCTGCAAGTGACGAGCCTCTGGCAGCCGCTACAAACGTGGCCCCTGGAGTATTACCTAAAGCAGCCACCACGCCCCGAGCTAATCAGAAACAGGACAGACAACATGACAAGGAGGGGGGCTGCTGGGAAGGTCGTCCTGCTGCCTTAGTTACAGCTTAACTCCAGGCTTTCCCCCTCTCCCTCCCTCCTTCTGTGCTCCTCTCTTTCTTTTCCTTTCTGAAGTGGATGGTGGGGGCCTCAGTCACCTCCACAGAGATTGGCACCCCTTGATAGGGATGAGCGGCGAGCAAAAGGATTATAAAATCGATAAGAGCCGACACAAGGGCACACCGTAATTCTCCCGTGTGCAAAAAATACATTTGATTTCATTACCGGTAAAGAAAAGCTGGGGGCATATTCACGAGAGCGTGAGTTATGACATAATCAAGTGGACTCATAAAGAGAATGTGACCTCCCAAAGTAATCCAGCTTTTGGGGCCGGCACAAGTCATCATCATTTCCCAGACAGGGGGCTTGAATAAACTGGAAAATGTAAATGTTGGGAGCGCTTCAGTAGAAAAAAGCAAAGGCAAAAGCTTGCTCCTAAAAACTTCTCATTTTGCAGATAATGACATCACTTTTTAGACATTTAAAAATATGCTTGCCGAAGCAAAGCGGGGATGTACCGTCGAGCCTTTTTTTTGTGCAGTACTGTAGGTCAGCGCTGATTTTACAGGCTGAAAGAGCAAAAGCTCATAAATGCATGTCGGCGTAGCCACGGCAGTGGGCTGAAAGGAAAGGCCACTCACGTCTGATTCTTTATTGAGGATTTCAGCGGCTTCATCATACTCCGGCTTCATCTTCTTGCAGTGGCCACACCCTGGGCAGCAGAAATCAAACAAGGGCACGGGATTATATAAAACACACACACACACACACACACACACACACACACACACACACACACACACACACACACACACACACACAGGTCATTAAAAGGACGTTTTGGTCACTCAACATCAAAACAAGCTGGTGACATTTACACTTGGCCCCAATCATCTCCCTAGCAATAAGAGACACATCTATAAATTGGAATAAAAGCCCCAACACACCCACTGTCGTTACAGTAATTTCATCATCCTAAAATGATGTCCATACTTACCGTAATAATCCCCAGAGAATCGGAGAGTGACTCACCCCGCTCTCAGACATGGATGAAAGCATGTCTCTTCAGCGAGTGAACTAACGGCACATTTGCGTGCGTCGGGGCAAGAGCTAAAACCAGGGCCAGAGAAAAACAAGGAGTTCCCCCTCTCTTGCACCTGTTTTTTTCCCCCTCGAAAAACACTCGTACTGGCAGAGAGGCTCGTGGCAACAGTCCCTTTTTTTTGCTCACAACTGAGAGTGCTCGTGAGGAATTTATTGCAAATGTTTTGATTACACAATAAATGCGGACTGATCAAACGGAAAGGAACGCACTTCATAAAGCCAGTTCCTATTATCTCAGACGGATTCCTGTGGTCATTTCACCCCCTCTCAATTGAGTTAAATGCTTTATGGATCGATGATGATTACTGGTGGACAGTGGGGCTCAAGGGACCTAGGGGCTGTGTTGGAAAGGCTTAGTGCTTGTAATCTTGGAAAGTGTCAGACAGAGTAGTGCAACTTCACCCTACTGATCATCTCACTGTGCATGAGTAAGTGTGTGTGTGTGTGTGTGTGTGTGTGTGTGTGTGTGTGTGTGTGTGTGTGTGTGAGAGAGTGTGCGTGTGTGTAGGCTGGCACCGAGACTCATAGTGTCCTCAAATGACATTTTGTTAATATGATTTCTTTGTGTATGTTATTGTGTGTGTGTGTGTGTATGTTTGTGTGTGTGCGTGCGCGCGTGTGTGCGTGAGAGAGAGAGAGAGAGAGAGAGAGAGAGAGAGAGAGAGAGAGAGAGAGAGAGAGAGAGAGAGAGAGAGAGAGAGAGAGAGAGAGCATGCTTGTGTGTCAACACATGCAAGGAACAATAAACCACTAGAAAATGATGGCATCCACCCCACTGAGAAAAGAAGGACTGCTGTTGAATTTCAAGCGTTTGATCAAAATCAACAGTGCAACAAAAGAAATTATTTTGTTACGTGAAAAAAAAAAACCACAGATGGCAAAACCTATTTGAAGTCCTCTAAACCATTAATTTTGTCTGTTCGATTTCTTAATCATTCATCTTTTAAGGGCTATAACAGACACGTCAGTCTCGGTTCTATTTCCACAGTCGGACAAGCTATTGTTGTGCAGAAGGCAAAGCATTTATAGAGCTGGGCTGGCAATGCATAAATATGAAGGCATCTTAACTATTTGAATTCATAAAATCCATTCTTTCTAAATCAGGCAGAAGCATCTTCCTAACTGAACAGATGACAACAGATAAAAATGTCAGGTGAAGGTGAAGCATATCTACAACAAGGCTGTATCGATTCTCAAAACAAAACAAAAACAAGCTCCACAAAGTACAGTTAATATTTTTCTACTGAGAAATTGTTTGTGATATAGAGTACCAAACTGTATGTTTGCATAGCGACCGTGATGATGCACAGTGAATAGTCGGTTTGTGTTGAATAGTAGGAAATGTCTTTCATAGTCGAAAGGAAAATCAATGGTTGAATGTAGGTTTCCATAATTGGTTTGCACCCACCCCCCTCCCTTCCCACAAAAACATGGGGGCAGCAACGTAATTGAGTGGCGTACTGGGAATGGATTTAGTCTGTGGCTCCGCTGACTTGATAATCACCATCTACTGTATCATAATAATTATCCTTTGCCGAGATGACTTCTCATCTACTGAAATGATGGCAGTCCGTGGCAGACGCGCTGATACAGCCTCCACCGCCAGGCGAGCACGACTCTGACAGACGATTGGCCGAGGCTGAGACCTCAAGGATCTCAAAGGGGAAGAGGTGCTTTTCAAGAGCCACTCAAGCTGTTTTCAGACCGGCAAGCCCGGTGCTGGAGCCGGTTCTCGCACCAGTTACAGCGGGAACCAAAGTGCCGGTCCGAGAACCGCCTGTGTTCATACCAATTTATGCGAGCCCATGACGCATTATCCACAAAGGGCATTGCTTTGCCACAAATGCAAACAGTTTAGCATATTACTTTTTCTAATGCTGCCATCTAACATCTGATGGAAATGTGTGAACCTCCAAATATTAAGCAAATATTTCTCTCGTCTGCCAATAACTGCACAAACTCATTTTCACTTGATTTCTCTCATTATCCCCAGCTCACGTTTCCGATTTGTTTATTTTTCGCTTTGACCCCAACTTAACCCGGTGACGTTAACTCATGTCGTCACGGTTCGCGTTGAAAAAGCAAGTTTTACTTGGTGCCCGATGGAAACCAAGTTTGTGGTTCCCGAACGCTCTGATATTTGGTGTGAACGCGACGGCCGGTTCAAGATGAGGTACGGGAACCAGCACCGGCACGGTTCTCTGTCGGTGTGAAAGCGCTATTAGTGTTTAGAATGGTTTGCCCAATACTTGTCCACCAGCCCCCTGCCCCAGAACCATGTTTCCTCATGGATTATGGAATTTGTTTTGTTTTGTTTTGTTTTGTTTTTTGGTCCTCAACCACGCTTTTCAGGCAGCACCTTCAAAGGCACTACCTCCCAAGTTTAGAGTTAGGGTGAGGGTTGAGGGGGTTAGGGGTTGCTTTAGAGTTAAGGTAGTGTTTTTCTAGGCTGTGCTGCCTGGAAGGTGCCGTTGGGGGCCAAAAAAAAACACCACTGAGCTGGAATTTCACCAGACTGTATTTTGGAGCAAATTGGGACTCCCACTGGATCTGAGCTTTGGAATCCATTTTCAGAGCCAGCAGATTCAAGAACTCAAGAAGTAATCCTACTAGGCTACTCACATGGGGCGTAAAACATGACCAGCGCCGAGGGGTGCTCCTCCAAGAAGCTGTCGAAAGTCTCGTCAGTCAGGTGAAAGACAGCTGAGTCCGTCTCAGACCACGGCACCTCAGGGCTCTTGGGCTGGGGAGGCTGAGGACTACATGCGAGAGAGACAGAACAGGGGTTAAAACGGACATCTGGACTGCAGACAGAAGATCTGTTTCAGGCAGAGAAAAATGACGAAATATGTTGGGAAGTAAAATAAAGTCGATTAGAGTAGAAATGTTATGGCACAATGAGTGATAATCTTAGCTTCTCTTATTGTAGGAGAGATGTACTGTAGACGCAAGAGGCCACTCTGACTGGTGAGTTTAATGCTCCATCGAGTTTGACATAACTGGCACATACTACTAAGCTGCTGGAACATCTGACTGGGGCCATCACTACAACACCACTTGCTGTCCATCACTCTGTCTGCCTTCAGATAATTCCAAGGACAAGCCCAGTCCAACTGAAAGCCCAGCTCCTCTGGACTGTATTCCCTTAGGATCCAACACTACCTCTGATAATATAAACAAGACAGCCCAAGGCCTTCACAAACTAAAATTCCACGTGCACTTGGGAAAACAACAACGATAAAAATAAAAGCTAAAAACAAGTGCTAATACATTCTGTAACATCGACCATAATCCCAGTTCTTTAAAATTAGTTCCGTCAAACTCAATGGATTTTCTACTGCAGCAGTACGTCTTCCTGGCATTCGCCAAAATCCACTCATCTTTTCATTTCCTGCCCGTAAATCTTCCCTTCCTCACCAGTTGTACACATACACACACACACACACACACTCGGGGAGCGGACAGGCAGGCAGCGGAGTCGAGTCCCATCTGGGGGACCTCTGTTGGACCCCTTTGGGGGGGGGGAGAGAGACAGGAGTGGGGCGGCGGCAGGGGGTCGAGTGTTTCAGGAGCCGAGAGGCTGCAGCTGGGCCTGTCTAATGCACTCCACTCCCAGGGCTCCTCACAGTCCAGGTGTACCCCACTTACTGGACCGAACCCCCTGACAAAACCCCCATCCATCTCCCACTCTCCAACACACACACACACACACACACACACACACACACACACACACACACACACACACACACACACACACACAGTGTCTATCAGCAGTGGTGTCTGTGGATTTGCAAGTAATACCAAACGAAACAGCTGGGCTCTCAAAGTATTCTCAAGACCTGCCATCCTGCTTCCCAAGCCTCCCTTTCCTTGTTCATGCAAAAACTCTAACAAGAAATCAGAGGCAGCAGCAGCAGCTGCTACAATTACACATATCTCAGAATAACTCACTTTCTACCACAGCTTCTCAAACCCAAAAGGCATTTTTATGTGAAATCTGCACTTAAGAGGCACTCGCCGTCAAACACGTGGGGCAGCTCCAATGATGAACAAGGCTTCCAAAGGAAGACATTTCTCCTCTTGAGCTTTACAGTTGGGTTTTTACACACAAAGCAAGAGCTTTTAGACCGCCCGTGCAAAATGAGGATGTCTCCTTAACGTATACAGACTGAGACGCCTACTGCAGCGTGTGACCTGACCTGCGGGTTACTGAAGCACATGCTGCTATTGTGAAAGCCATTTACCACGGACGTAAACGGCAGCCGGCTGTTATGGCTAAGAGGAGAGGGGAGATATGAAATGGCTTTTTGCCTTCGAGTGGGAGAGGAAGACGGAGGACAGTCGTATAAAATTGTAGAGTAGCATTTATGAGAAAGAGGGAGAGTGTGTGAGGGAGAGTGAGAAATAAAGAAACAAAGGAGAGAGAGAAAGAAGTTAAAAAAAGAGAGGAAAGAAAGAGAGGGAGAGAGAGAAATAAAGAAAGGAGAGAAAAGTTGAGAAAGAAAAGAGAGAGAGGGTGAGAGAAATAAAGGAAGAAGAAGAAAAAAAAACGAAGGAGAAAGAGAAAAAGAAGTAAAAAAGATAGGAGAGAAAAGGACAGAGTGCGCTCTCTTTACCCACTTCTTTAACCAGTCAGCGATGTCCTTGGCCGTGGCTCCGTAGTTCTCATAGTGATGCAGGAATTTGCCCTTCCTTTTGGAGAGAGGGACAAAAACAATTGACAGCTTATGAAATCTCTGGTTGAAGCACAAAAGTAAAAAAAAAAACAAAACAGATTCTCTTTGTGTTGTTCACTTTATTTTCATTTATCAGACACTGGTGTTATGATTGTTCTGTGAGTGGTAACAAAACAAATCCATAACCAACAGGCGCTATGGAGAAAAACGGAAGTGATGTCTTTGTGAAGGACATGTCTCGTTTCTGATGCACCAGCCCTGAGAGGTACTATGAGGCAATTTCAGCAGATTCCCAGCTAACTATCTGAAAACTATGGAGGGCCTTCCGGCGATCCTTTACTACTTTACTGCTCTACACATTAAGTCATTTACAAGACCACCGCAAGATCCACGACTAAAGTTCTCCTAAATTTGTCCTTACCCAGAAAGACCTTGAATAATCAGACTGAAGTCAGGCTGAAGTATCTACAAACATGGTGGAGCTGAGCCATTTGTAACTGTCACTTATCAGAGAAAGACAGAACAAAGCTCTAATGCTGGCATTGTTAAAAGCAAAATCGCTCCTGCAACTGCATGTCAGCTTTCATTTACATTGAGCTGTTAAAGATCCTTCCTTTGGAATTTAGTTCTGACTCCACTCTTGTTGACCTCTAAAATGTTTTGAAAGTCCTTCCTACAAAAACTTGTGCTGTGAAGCTTGTGCACTCTTGTTTTTTAAATTCTTCTGAGCTGCGCTCAACCACTCAAGGCGAGGTGCAATTCGCACGAAACGTGCTCAGCCGTCAACAACAAACGACTCGTTGCTCCTCTAACAAGTGACACTGGAATGCCTGGGCGAAGGGAGCTCGGGTGCCGCGCGCATTGTGTTTATCTTCGGCGAGGCTCATTACGGTAAGCGATGATTCTGCCGTGGTCGTTAGCCCGAGTCTACCCTCAGGGCCTTGGGGCACTGGAGTCTCATTGAGAATGGATTCCATTTGAGCAGCCCGCAGAAGGACGCTGGGTAATTAGCTCGGGCGTAATTAAATGACAGCGAAACGAGAGGGAGAGAACGTTTAGCTGACAAATAGGAGCGCATGACGACTGCGGGTGCATGCCAAAAGTACAGTGCGGAGAAACGGAACATCGAGGAAGTGGCGCTTCGTACAGACACCAAGGACGACGGCATAACACTTTGTGGTGGTGTATTTTTGGAGGGCAATTTTGCGCAGTTTTCCAAGTGATGGAAATTTGAAACACTGTGGGAAGCCTGTGAAGTGCTCACAACGTAATTAAAGCCGCTTCCAAGTTTAGGTATGAAATTGCATGACTAGATCGGACATATCCCTGAGAGAGAGAGAGAGAGTGTCTTTTAGGGCACTACTGGATATAAAAACATGGAAATTGTGACATCGACCCAAATGGTGTGGTAGTACCAGTGTATGTACCACCATGCCATCTGGGCCTTCGTCACTGACTCCCAAGCATATGGGCATGTGCTTAAATGTGCTTGTGTGATGCACATATATATGTGTGTGTGTGTGTGTGTGTGTGTGTGTGTGTGTGTGTGTGTGTGTGTGTGTGTACACAAGCATACTGCGCTTGTGTGTGTGCAGGATGACTCCTGAGACAAACACTCACTCAAAGTAGCAGAAGGTTGGGTAGCCCTTGACGGTGTATTCCTGTTTGAGTCCGTCGAACTCGGCCGGGTGCACGTTCATCCCCGCGAGCACCTGGGGGGGAAGCAGAGGGATTTCAATCCAAATCAACAAGCCATCAGGGAGACACAGGAGGCATGACAATGAAGACAAACGACCTCACTGGCAACGGGGGCTCTTCAAAAATTCAACAAGGCAGAGTGGCATCCCAACCACATTAGGCAAGAAAAATGATTTCAAATGAGACGTCGTGCCATTTATTCTGTTTACGTTGTTTGCGGTGGGGGGGCTCTGACCGTAAATAAACTGGAGTGTGGAACAACCAAGTAAAGCAACATGATATGAGATTTTTTTTTTTGTTGTTGTTTCCGTTCATGTTAATATTAGATTTCCTTCGAGTTCCAGAGTGGTTGTGAAAGTAAAAGCACTCTGTTATTTCAAGTGGAAGGTTCTGGAGTGTACTGTGCATATAATTCCTGTGCCAGCTGACGCATCCTCCGATGCAACCGACAACAAGGTGAAAAATGTGCAGCAGGCCTGTGCTGACCGCTGATTACCCATCCAAATCCATCACATTTCTGCAGCGCTATCAGGTTCTCACACACACAGACACACACATAAACACACACACACGCGCATACACACACACACACACACACACACACACACTTGAAAGGCAGGAGTTTGAGTGTGTTTCTGTCTATATGTGTGTGTTTGGTGTGTGTGTGTGTGGGGGGGGCATGCAGCAAATCTGCCAATGTTGCCTATACACAAACCACATTCATTATGCAAATCTCCAAATGAGGGACTTATTTGCCAAGTGCCTGAAACGCAACTCTTAAAAGAAATAAATACTGCTTCAATTAGCTGAACAACTTCGACTCTTCCCATTCCACGCACATTTGCCTGGGAGAGGAGGAGAGGGAAGGGGAAAGGGGAAAGGGGGGAGGGAGAAAGAAATCACTCAATTACTCCTGTCAATGATGAGATCCAGCAGCCAACTGTTAGTCACAGATGAAAATGGGCATGCTTTCGTAAAAAGAGGAGACGACGAGGCTGTGCGAGGATTGAACGTTGTGCAATTCATCACTGTTGTCTTTGATTCGTGCGGCTCCCGAGGCTGTCTTCCTCGAATCTCATCTCATCTGAAATGAGCATCTTCAGCTCCTTTTTTTTTATGGCTTGATCTGCTAAGGATTTGCTTGCATGCTTTTTGCATGGCGGTAGTTATGCAAGTGATCAAACCACAGAGAGACAATCGCAGGATGAGCCAAAGAAAAGAGAGGAAACAAAAGCACAAAAGGGGGGGGGGGCGTGGTGAAGACTGATTGTGGAGAGTGAGGGAGAGAGATAAAGAAAAGGAGAGAGAGAGAGAGAGAGAGAGAGAGAGAGAGAGAGAGAGAGAGAGAGAGAGAGAGAGAGAGAGAGAGAGAGAGAGAGAGAGAGAGAGAGAGAGAGAGAGAGAGAGAGAAATGTGGAAGAAAGACAGCAGGAATCCACATACACGTGGCAATTTATGGTGTAATTACTAGAAATAAGCCAGCCTCCAAAAAGGCTGCCCATAAAGTCGGAGTGTGTCACTACTGGGCTGGCCTGCTGCCAGAGGATTATCCATAGAGAGCAGGAGTCATATCTGCTCATTACATCAGCATGTCATTACTGTGTAATGCAGACAGATCACTGGCCTTGAGCTTGAGACAGAAGAGGCTCCAGCGCACCCAAACAGTGTTTTGTGTGTGTGTGTGTGTGTGTGTGTGTGTGTGTGTGAGAGCCATGACACACAAACAAATGACAGAGAAAGAGAGAGACTGCTCTGCCATGTCACGGTGTGTGTGTATATGTGTGTATATGTGTGCGTGTGTGTGTGCATGTGTGTGTATATATGTGTGTGAGAGAGGGAGCCATGGCACACAAACAAATTAGAGAGAGGGAGAGAGAGAGAGACAGTGTGTGCTCACTCTACCCAGAGAGAGACTGCTCTGCCATGTCAGTGTGTGTGTGTGTGTGTGTGTGTGTGTGTGTGTGTGTGTGTGAGCTGAGTCGCTACATCACTTACATATTTTCCCTTTGTCTCGGTGGCAGCCTGCTGAAAGACGGGTTGCATCCTCTTGCACACGCCACACCCTGCTCATTAAAGACACATAGGGAAAGAGGAGAAAGCAGAAGAGAGCTGTTACAGGTAGATTACCCACAAGCCCCAGCAATGATGATGACACAGCTGGAGGAACTCTGGTAGCTCAGCGGCGGCGACGGTGGTGACGGCGGCAGCAACTTCCTCCTGCTTGGAACTCACTTGACTTGGGGCCGTGGGCCGTGACTCAGAACAGAGCCATGAAGTTTTGATGCCTGCCTGCGCGCGCCTGCCTGTCCTGTGCCGGTCATTAACCTGGCCCAGACCCGCAGACTTCACAGATAACAGCCTGGGTTTCATCATCTCCACCACTGCCACCACCACCACCACCACCGCCGGCTCTTTCATCACACCACCCCGACAAAGAGAATTTTAATACCATCCCCGCTTGGCCGCCTGCGCTCGGCACAAAAAGAAAACTTCCAAGGAGCAGCAGCAGCAGCAGAATGCAACAGGGCTCTTTGGGAAGTCTTTAACCGGAGGTTTCATTGAAGGCCTTGCCTACACTCCTCCTTCCCCTCCCTCCTTCCCCCCCACCCCCACTCCTACCTCTACCCCTAGGAAATCTTTGTGAAATTTTTAAAAGCAAGCTAAAAGGATGGGAAATCTGCTCGGAGATAAATCGCCTGAGGGGGGTTGGATTCTATTTTGCAAGTGCACTTGACCAATTTTCTCATTTCCTCGATGGCGCGTTTTTTCCTAGCGAGTGTCGCACCTTTTTAAGTTAAGCTGTTAAGGCCAAGAGAGACGTGGGGGGGTGGGGTGTAGTAGAAAGGGGGTGAAACACGCTCTATTCTTGCCTAAGGGCCTCTCATAATGATGTTTATGTGTGATGGACACCTGCTGAGAGCTAGAGAGAGAGAGAGAGAGAGAGAGAGAGAGAGAGAGAGAGAGAGAGAGAGAGAGAGAGAGAGAGAGAGAGAGAGAGAGAGAGAGAGAGAGAGAGAGAGAGAGAGAGAGAAATATGGGGTAAAGGTAGCCACTGCATCATGCATGCCGCACACCCAACTTACGCTTCACATCAACATGGAAGGGCCAGAGACCATTAACTTAATGAAGACGCAAGCAAGAGGAGGGGGAAAAAAAACAAAACAAAAATAGAACAGCTGACGGATCACTCACATGGGGCGTAGAACATCATGAGGATCGGCCGGTCTTCTCTCTTTAGCAGCTTCCTGAAGTCCTGTGTGTGTGTGTGTGTGTATGGGGAGGGGGAGGGGGGGTAAAAAGGGGGTTGTGAGTGACAGCTACATCAGCTGATTGAACCAGCTCTTGTCTTTGAAACACAATGCGTCACAAACGACACTACATGCAGAAACTTTTCAAACAGACTTAAGAATCTAAGCAACTTCCAACTGTAATGTGATCTTTGAATGCAAGGAAAACACAAAGGGCAATGCTGCTAACTCGCTTTGGTTGCTCATGACTGACGGATGTAGCTCTAGTTCCGACTTCTCATTAATGTTTTAGCTTGATTTTAACAAACTCTTTTCATGCATGATTTATTATTTATGGTCTATGCACTGGTAAGGATCACACTTCAATGTCATTGTACATCTTTCCAACTCTGTTTCTCTTTTAAGTCACAAATAAACACTCCAGCAGCCTTCTAACAGACATCCAAGAGCAGACGCTTTTGTCCCAGCCTCAGAATACACGCTACGGTGACCCTGAATGAAGATACAGTTGTGGCTGTGCTTCACTGCGAAAGACGTGAAAAAATAAACACGTTCCACAGCATGCTTGTCAGTTCAAGGGGTTGATTCTGTCATTTGAGTCAATGGAAAAAAGATGAAAACATTTTTTAAATGCAGCCAGTTCTGAAAGCGCAAGCCTCCGATTCCTCCCCTGTAGCTCAGAAATCACAGCAGGCCCGAGCTGTAGGGGGTCTTCACGGCTGCCTGCATATATTGGGATCTCGATCGATTATTCGTGTTTTTCCCGCACGAGCTGCTCACTGCAGCAGCCGGCCGCACACGTCGTTCAGGGGGCACTGGAGCGCGAGAAGATTAGGCCCGACCCATCCTTCTCCTCGTTCCTTCACCGTTTTTGTTTACTTTCTTGCCTCATTACCAGTTCATTTCCATGTCGACGCAAACAGGGTGGTAACTAAGCGTTTTCTGTACAATCTGCAACTGCGATGTGCAGACAGCAGCAACAGTACGTCGACGTTACCACATGCGGCTTAGCCAAGTCGGGAATTTAAGGCTTTGCCTTCAGGAGGGTGTGGTTACTTTCTTGACTCACAATTCTGGCGTTCTTCAATCTCTCAACTGGTGTGTCTCTTTATCTCCGCTGTTGATACTATTGGCAAGAGTCTCCCTGGGATGAGTCGGTCCTGAGGGTTTATAAACGTTGGAAGAGAATACCCAAGAGGCGATTCTTTTTCCGACTTCCATGAAAGAGCCAAGGCCAAGCCTTACTGAAACTAGATATCAACTTGATACCTCGGATCTGAATCGCTCAAAGGCTGCCTTTGTTCCCGTAGAACCTCTTCAAAAACCAGACACAGCTTGAGTCTTAAGGGTGAAATTGTAGTTTTTCTTCCCCCCCAGACTGTCACAGTGCTTGTTGGAAACTTACCTTCTCTGTCTCCACGTGAACAACATCTTTGGCTTCGGGGTTCTCCTCCCATAGTGGTGCACCCGTTGGGTCCTTCAAGAATGCCACCATGGACTAACAGGCGAAGAACAAACAGGGAGAAAACAAAACAAAATAAAATAAAATGAATCAAACACTTTCAGACACAACATGCCTAATCAATACCTGGTACTAGTTAAAACTTTTCTAAGTTGTAAAGCTAACCTTGGTATGGTAACATGTAGTCAAGTTCATCAAGTTCAACCAAAAGTACCAATATAAAAAATTATGAGGCTAGACAAGTCACTTTTAGATATTAGTTTGAATGCTCTGGAAAAACAAACAAACAAATAAATCCCCAAAAACACAATAAGCTCGCAGATTCATAAACTGTGTACAACTGGGGGGTGATTTTAGCCAAAACAACGGAGACACAGACAGCAAAAGAAAAACTAAAAACAGCACATCTCACTCTTCGCCCCAATATCCAGACAACGCTGGGAGGCCATCTCATTCATCACCAGTGTTTACAGATCACAAATCCACTCATTACAAAAATATCCATCTCGTCCACGAGGCTCGCATATATAATTGCACTGACAATCTTTCACCCCGTTGGGAAGTTACACTGCTCTGATAAAAGACTGGGAGGTAATTGTGTGTGTGTGTGTGTGTGTGTGTGTGTGTGTGTGTGTGTGTGTGTGTGTGTGTGTGTGTGTGTGTGTGTGTGTGTGTGTGTGTGTGTGTGTGTGTTTCTAAGCCCACCCGAGGCACGTGTTTGCAGAAACAGGATCATTTGATGGCAGTGCTGTTGATATTGACTTGTGTCTGTACATCAGAGGCGTGTACTTGTAAACTGAGGGACACGGAGCAGAGAGTGATCCGATGAAGACGATGATGCTGTAAACATCTCAGACACTTAGCCCAGGCTCTGTTTAATTAAACCGCTCAGAAGATGACTGGATTAACATTCTCACTGCCAGCGCAGCACAACAATCCATGTCACTGAGGGAAGGAGCGCCGGCGAATAAATAACATTTATACAACCAGCTAATTAATGGGGTGATCTGACATGTTAGACTTCCAGCTGCTCCACTTTTTAAAAGAGAGGATGTCTATTAGGCCATTTAGACAGCACTTTTGTAAATATTCAAACAAACAAACAAACAAACAAACAAACACACACACACACACACACACACACACACACACACAAACACACACTAATCATTTGTAACATTACCTTAGATGTTTCTGGGCGGCTGTATTCTGTGTGAAATGTTCCATCCCTGAGTGGCACAAAAATAAATAAATAAATAAATAAATTCAAATTCTCAGTAATTTTTAGAGATATTTTTTTAATAGCTTGTAAAAATGTTTCAAAGTGGAGATCACACAGAGTGCCTTTGTTTTCGGCAGCATTTGCTTCAGCTACTCACTTATAATGCAGCATCTCCACTCCACCTTTTTTGGAGCTGGGGTCAACCTTGACTTTTTTACACAGCTTGCGACCCTCTGTGTCACTGGAAAGGAAAAGAGGCATTAACTTTGACAGAGGAAGACTTTTTTGTTTTGTTTTGTTTTAAAAGAACAAAAACAAACTTTTTGTCTCTTTGACAGGGACAGCTTGGGCCATGCTGAGCACAAGGTGCCAAACTACAACAATTTTAGATCCTGGAACAATCGGAAAACAACGGACGCGAATGCAAGAGTGGTCCCCATCTAATTAGATTTCACTTAACAACAGCCGTGTGCTATTTCCATCGACCGGCAGGGCATTCTCCGTGTCCCCAAAAACATTAAGGGCGATGCAATAAATGTCCTACGACATTAGACAAATTGCTAGGGGAGCAATACAAGAGAGATTATGGGATGCGACAGATGACGACAGCAATAAACTAATGCCTGAGGACGGCTCAGGTTTTTGGCAACCTGTCCGCCCCACCACCGCTCCACCCCACCCTCCCACATCTTTGTTGGCTTCCTCTAGCTGAAGGTGAATCTGCTAAACACAGGTTGCAGGCGCTTTCGCTTATGGTGTGAAGGCATATCCGCAGTGACTAAATGTTTCAACTGTTGCCTGGGAGAACATGTTTGTAGTTCCACTGTTTAGCATCCCTGTAGCAGCATTCCACTGAAGGGCCCCCTGGGGTAAACATGGGAAATGTAGGCAGCAGGGGGGGGGGGTGTGTGTTCTCAAAGGAGAGACTATGGGAAATGTAGGCAGAAAAGGAGTTCTGGGTTGAATACACCAGAGTGCCTCCTCTCTCTTTCTATTGTGTTCTCTATGGGCAGGCTAGGATAAATCAGGGAGTCACCAACAGGTCACCGTCATAATGACCAGAAAACACCCACCCACCCACACACCCACATACACCCACACAGAATCACACGCACACACACTTTCACTGTTTCCCGGTACCTGGTGGAGAGGGAATGTGCCATCATGCTGCCAACAACATGTGTGAGCCACCCACTTACTCAAACCCCTCTCACCCACAGAACCCCATGGTCCCTTGGATCACAGTGCTCTACTTACTCAACCCCTCACACCTACAGTACAGCACAGCACAGTACCCCATGGTCCTCTGGATCAGAATGCACCTCTATAATGACTGTGAAAATGTCTTATTCCAGAACAAATAACCCTGGCAGGAATCCACTGTTGAGATCTGGGGTTCTCGAGAGTCAATGAAGCAGAAATCAGCTGGCTGAACATGGATAACTTCCCACTTTCACTTCCACCTCCTCCATCCACACAACACAACCATTAATTACTTTGCTCTGTTGCCCTGTTACTGAAACCAGACACTGATAGTAGATGTTATGCATCTCTCACACGGCATAGATCACTAGGAAAAAGAGACAGACAATAAACAGATAAATAAATAAAACACAGATATAAAAACAAAGGAAGAAGGCTGTGATTGAGGGCATGGAGCGGGGCTATCAGGTGGGGTGGGGGTAGTCGATTAGCTCCAACATGCTGACTCATAATCACAGATGGCAACTCTCCGGCTATTTATGGGCCAAACATGGCCGTGTTTGTGCGGTTCAGGGCGACAGACGCGACCATCCATCCCAGGCCACTTTGGGTGTCACCACATCAGAGCTAATCAAAGCATAGTGAGTCTCAGAGACGCCTGGTGCTGAATGTAAATTAAAAACACCCTAATGAAGCTCAAACACTTCAGTCTATTCATGGCAACCACACTTCTATTAAGCAACATAACATTTGCTTTTTTATCACTGCATGACCCCGATAACTTGGAGGGAAAAAAAAAAAAAAAGAAGTGTAGGTTTTATTTTTGCCCCTTTTCTCTTTCCTTTTAAAGGAATCTTTCTTGTGGAGGGCGCAAGAGTTGAAGCATCAGCAAAATAACTCACACACCTAAACAGCATTTATAAATAACACTGGTGCGTTTCTGCCCCGGCAGCACCTGCAGAAAACCATCTCATGCGCAGATTGCTTCTCGGTGCTGAAACGTGAAAAATAATGACTTCTTAACGAGACCCAGTTCTCTCATTCAGCCGATCGGATGAACGCCCTCACGGGAATTCCTTTTTCTGTTTACGCCGCTCACACAAAAGCATATGTCTAAGGCGACGGCTCCGTGCCGTACTGCCAACGCATGAGCACATTGAGCTGAAACAGATCAGGACAATGGAGGCAGATGAAAAGCTGGATAAAAAGCACAAAGCAAGCACGCCACTTTGTGTGTGACGTGCCCCTTCCAGCTGCCTCTCCCTCTCATTTACTTGGGTAATGATGAGGGCCTTTCGCTTGAGTCACGCATGAACAAAAGACCCCCCACCCCAAACACACAGGCACACAAACACACACACAAACACACATTGACACACATACACTGACACACATACACACTCCTCCAACCCCTGCATGGGCTCCCATTCCATGCCAGGCCAGGGTGAGGAGCCCCTCCAGGGTTGGTGGGTCTCAGCACGGGATGTGATTCACGTGAGACATACATGCAGAGCTGAGTCACGGTAGCAGCAGGGGGTCGAGAATGGGCATGAGTGGGCATGAGTGGTCGTGACACATCACACCATGCCCCGGAGTGCCCATCGTGCTTTCATGGCCTCCTTCTCACTTTACCACCTTAGACGAACGAAGCCCCACTTTTTTGAGGTTTTTTTCTTTTGGTGTTAAAAATGGGTGGGTGGGTAGGTGGATCAGCTCTGAATCTGAGGCAAAGCGAAGTGAATCACTCGTTTGCCAGCAAGAGGGCACAAATATGCCGTTCTCAATGAAGGACACAGACATGGGGTTGTCAATAGAGAACTCACTCCGAGTGAGTCTCATCATCTGTGCTTTGTCAGGGCAACTATGGTATCGAGCGGGTTTCGACCTAGAGCAAATGCAAGTCCCGGGCAATTACTAAAGTCCTTGAAAAACTTCTGTAGAAATCTACACAGAGACTGTGAAAAATTTAGCTATTTTAATCCAGAGGTCAAAAAGGTGAATAAACAAATGGAATTGAGAAAAAAAACAAAAACAATTTCAAACAGAGAAAAGGGGCTATTTGTTTTCCCAATTAATAAATTCACAGGCATTTATGCGCAGCTTCTAAAATGTTTGTGCTCTCAGGTGTGAATGTGCTCTCACAAAGAAAATAAGCTTTCTTTGAGGTGAAGCTCTTAACTCTTCGACTCTGATGTGAAACGTGTCTGATCTGGTTGGGGACAATGTCTGGGCCTCTTCACTTGCTCGAGCAGAGGCAGTGTTGCAAGGCATTGTTGTGTGCATGGGCCATCGCCCAGAAGAAACAAGAAGTGAGAAACGAGGCAAGAGCGATTCTCAAACTCATCATGATGCAGTTCTTCGGCGGGGCCCAGTGAAGATGAGTTGCTTCTCTCTGTGTCAACATTTATAGTGTTGTGAAATTCAAAATAAATTCCACTGAAATATAAACCCCACAGAAATACAACCCTCTCTCCCTCCCTCCTTTCCTCTCTCTCTCCCTCCCTCTCTGCTCATTCAGTTTGTTTCTTTTCGTTGAGTTGGTGCCTGTTTTCTAGGTGACCGTGGAGGCTATTTCTCATCCTGCTGTCATCTGGAGGAAATATGTCGACAGTCCACTGGAAACTGGCAAGGGTGGCACTTCTAACAGCCACTACCCTTGTGGAGAGCCATCTCTCCCACTGGCACTCACACGCTTTGCTTTGGCACCGACTCTGGCATCCATTCCACTCACACTTAACCATGTGCTGACACCCACTCCAAAAACACAACAGGGATTTTCTCTGAATTTAAATACTCCAAAAAACAAAACAAACAAACAAACAAAAAAAGACACCACAAAATGTTAATAATAACGACAAAGTAACAAATACAAAAAAAAAAGAGAGAGAGAGACCTGAATATCAATCAATTAGACCATTGTTTTGTTCACTTGGCCCATAGCTGTTGCAACCTGGGGAGCGTCTGCAAAGTAAAGCTCACAGCCTGTAGCCATTTACTTGAACAGAAAATCAATCTTGCCAGGGAGATGGCACAGAAAAGATGTCTTAAAAGCATGCTGTCCACCCACTGTCCAATGTTTACTTCCCAGCCTTCATACATGCTGGGTGCGGTGAGTCAATAGTCAGGCCCTTGCCTCTTACATTTGTGCGCACAGTGAATGAATAAGAGCGGGAATATGGGGCTGTCTATTAGAGTTTATTTTATCTGTAAGAAGGGACATAAAAAACCTATCATGAGTTTACCACGTATGAGTGGTAGCTTCATAATATATTATTTGATATGAAATATGATGTGGACAAAAGCCCAAAATAGCTCACTGGGGAGCCTCTTCAAAGGCAGCCACATCTATACCATAAAAAAGGTTCCTCACAAAAACCCAGGTGTCATGCTAGTTAACGTGATCTGAAATGTATACGGGAATTAAATCTTTCATCTTTCATTTTGTTAAATTTAGTGTAGGCTAACGAGACACAGACATCCCAAAAACTCCTGTATTTAATGGTTCATGGACTCTTGTGAATGATGTCAAATCTCTTGATATGAAGTCTTTCCTGATCGCAAGATTTATAGGACAAACAGTGTAAGTGAAACAGTGGAGCGTGGGAATATTTCGAACTCTCACTCATCAAATCACTTTATCATTAAGAGCTTCATGCAGGACGAATGGAAATAAAAATGCATTTCACCCTAAAGTAAATTGAGCAATGCATTGTAATCTTATGTCCACTTGCCTCCAAAGTTTATGGGAGAATATTATGAATGTGAATAAATAGATTGTGATTAGTGGCGGCCCAGACTCTTATCGGGCGATAAATAAATGAACGCCGCTAATGTATTCTCAAAGTTGTCTATATTGCATCCCGAAAGAATCCATTCCACTTGATGGAATAGCGAATGTATACCGCTGATAATCCGCTCCGGGTTTTGCATTCTAGCAGTAAAAACAGATCAAACTCTCTGGTAAAAGTGCAGGCTGCCCAAAACTGTGAACACCAGCCCCATTGTCACCTCGCAAAGTAGGCTAGCTTATCCTTGTATTGTATGTCCTCGAAATTAACTCAGGCCATGTTAAATTAATATTCAATTAAACAAAGAAGTAGGCCTAGTAGCCTAGCCTATAGAATCTTTGGTATAGACCAGAGTACTCAACTAGTAAACCTGGTAAGGTCCACTCGCCAACTTTTCAATGATATCCAAGATCCAAGACTTAGTTATTGGGCAGATATGAACTGTAAACTGGATTCTCAGTACAAAGTGATAGAGCTTAATTTTGTGCTGAGCATAGCCCATGGCTGCCGTTCACAACTACGGCATGAGTACGCAATGGTGCGTAGTGCCTCAACCACTTGGCAGGGCACTCGCAGTGGCGCTCCAGTTTTGTGCTTTACTAAAGATGTCATGACTAATAGCCTACATTCGTAAAACATGATATGAATTATTGCAATATTAGATCTATCATTTTCTGTTAACATCAACTCACGTAATTCATGCGTATATTTCTAGTCAAAGTGCTAACAGTGCTGCCTCATGTATACACTAATGATAGACTCCAACCCAGCCCAATTGCCTGATATGTCTGTACACTCCGCCTTAAACTCTCGCGTTTTCTGAATCCACTTGTTGTGTCGGCTCAGTTGCCATAGTGAAGCAGCAAGCAGCAACGTTATGAAATCGTAGCAAAATATGCTAGACTACTACTATGCAAATGTACATGATAAATGTCGTCTGAAACACTTCGTTTGACAGTCTAATATTTAAGAGACTGCATGCTAATCTACTGCTGACTAGCTACTAATAATAAGAAGCATTATTAGAAGACGCCTGTGCATCTCTGGTCCGGTGACAGTCCGTTTAGGCTCACGCTAATTCGTGATGCCAACGTACCGTTCAGTGATGTTACTCAATCTAGGCTCGATAGACAGCAGTATACTGGTAGGCCTGGTTGGAGTTGCCAACTTTAAGAAATCCAAATAAGCAGTTATGGGCAGATATGAATGAAATGCATCTCAGAAAAGTCTCATCCTACTGAGCTCCTCTGCCCTGAAACATGACAGATCTGCAGCAAAGGATTGTGGGAGGAGGAGGACGACGTGCAAATGAAGCATCAAGCCCAACTCTGTGACTCATGAGCTACCATGGCAGCCAGACTCTTTCTTTCTTCCAATCCCTTCTTTCCCTCTCCGACGATAGATAGATGAAGAATCGCGTTTCTCCCCTACAGCGGTGCAGGGAGCTGCTGTGAAGAGGGGAAAGCAGGGCGGACTCGCTTGAAATATAAACCAGTCACTTCTGAGACTCCACACTGCCTCTGGGAAACTCGAGGAATCCGGTGGCTTAGGACCAAAGAAATAGTTGGCAATGATAAGATGGGGTTGTGTGTGTGGGGTTGTGTGTAACATGACTTAGCAATTGCACAGGGGTACTGAAGCTCCTGTACAGGCTGCTTCTTTGTCATGATGCATTGGGTACGGGGACTTATGCAACACCATAAATCATATAGCCTACTTTGTAATGTATAGACTGTTTATTGACTTACCCACAATTCACCCAGGCTATGGTTCCCTGCCCTTTGACTGTCTGCGCCACATCTGACAACAGCTTGAGCTGAGGATCTCCAGATTTGTCTGTGGAGTTTGGGAAAGAGCAAATATAAAACATATTGCATTTCTTTCACATACAAACAATATCAAAAAATAATAGCCTGTGTAGTATAGAGTCACTATTTTCATACATTCTATTATTCTATTTTCGTAGTGGAACTGCAAGAAACAACAGTTTTCACATATAACTTTAAAAAGGTACTGTATGTTTATACACACACACACACACACACACACACACACACGACAAACACCACCATGTGTTAAGAGAAGCCAAAAAACATATATATAGAACAATCAACAAGCATTTTTAAGACATCTTTAGAACAGGGACACCAACAGAACATTCTGTGGCCTTCCTCTCATACCAAGATGGTGATGAAAGAAAAAAAAAAAGAAAAAAAAAAGTGAAGATGTGGAATCTTGAAATCTCACCAAAGTCAATCCTGCAAACACAGTTCACTTAAGTTTAGTATTTTTCATCTTTTTTTTTTTTTTTAAAGGCTGGTTGCCATTCTGGACGGCAGTGCAGGCTCTTTTCTGAAAGCTGTGGGTATTCCCTATGGAACCTCCAGCAGTCATGTCGACAGCAACTGAGAGCTTCAGAGAGCAGGAAATTAAATGGAAAAGAGAAACATGCACAAGGGGAAACAGGAAAAAAAAAAGAACAAATGAACACACACACACACACACACACACACACACACACACACACACACACACACACACACACACGCACACACAGCTTGAGAGGATGAGCGAGCCGTGGCTAGACCATCCATCAAAGCCGCCGTTCGATTTGCACCGGGCCTTATCCATTGACCTCACGCTGCTGAAATGGGCAGTGAATTATGAAACAAATAAATCTCCAGGTGGGGTGTGTGTGTATGTGTGTGGTGGTGGTAGTAATGGGGAGTGTGTGTGTGTGGGTGGGTTGGGGTGTGCGGACTGAAGCCCTCAGGTCTCTTCCTCAGCTTGGCCAGTGAGAGTCATGTTTAATGAATGGCATGCCGTGCGTGGCAGCAGAACTCTTAGCCAGCAGTAACTAACCACATCTGTAAGATATAAATAAATTAAAAAATAAATAAATAAATAAATAAATAAATAAATAATAATAATAATAAAAAACGAGTGTGATCTTTCATCAATAACCCCAGCAGGGAGCACGGCTGATGACTGACTTGCCATCGGTTCTGTTTGGTTTGGTTTGGGTTGGGTTCTGCTCTGCAATTACCCAGTGGCTTAAACATACCTGACCAGCAGCCACGGTCAATTAGAACAAGTTCCTGCACTCGCCTGCCGTGGAGAGGAGAAACCAAACCGCAAGCTCCTGCCATTTAACAAGAGGAGGGCAAGCAAGCAAGCACTCCCCATCACATGGTCTTGGATGAATTACCGGTAGGACGTTTCTCTACTGCGCTGTTCTGGATGTCAACGGTGCACATTTCTGCACATTTCAAATAAACACTTCATCCATTTGCTATGCTGGAAAAATCCAATCTGTCAAAATGTGTTTATCTGCAAAGTTTGCTTTGCATTTCTACCATTTGTGAGACCTGCGCACACACACACACACACACACACACACACACACACACACAAGCATGTGAACAAACGCACGCATACACACAGACACACACACACACACGTTGGGACATCTATTTTCGACTCAGCAACCTGGTGTAAACACTGTGTCACAGCAGTGGAGAGGAAGGTCAAGACAGGGGGAGCATTTTGTGAGCGTGTGTGTGTGTGCGTTTGTATGTGTGTGTGTGTGTGTGTGTGTGTGTACCCACCAGATTTTGTGTAGAGGACCAGGACATTGGTGCGTGTCCTGAGCAGCTTTTTAAAGTCCTTGTGGTCGCTGACTCTCTCGATGAGCGGAGACACCTTCACTGCTTGCAGTGTGGACACCACCCAGAGCTGTGAGAAGGACACAGGAGGGTTGTTTTTGAGAGAAGAGGAGCAGGAGGGAGAGGGGGGGAAGAAAGTGAGGGAGAGAGGAGAGAGAGAAAGAGAAAAAAAAGTGTTCAGTCAAGGGATGTTCACGTCTAGAATGATAATTGTAACAATAAGGATAGCGATATTTCCGTCCACACAGACCGATGATAATGCAAGTCTGTTCTGATGTGAATATAGTGTGTGTGTATATATATATACACACAGAGAGAGAGAGAGAGAGAGAGAGAGAGAGAGAGAGAGAGAGAGAGAGAGGCTATAAACCTACAGTATATGATTCGAAAAGTTGCTTTGAATGTGATCCCCCTAAATATACTGTACCGTTGCGCATGTCGTGGTGTGGGCGCTGTCATTCATATTAATGAGAGAGCACTATGCATTCGTTGTTACAGATATCGTTCTTGGTGTGAATGGCCCTTAACATAGGTGTCACCTTTAGAAGTCACAGCCCCCAAGCACAGCATCCATAAAACATAGCACCCCTGACTGAGTGAGCTCTTCATCATATTGAGGAGGAATGCAAAGCGCTGTAGTTTAAATCACTTGGCTTCTCTGGTGATACACTGCTGATGCAATTTTTTCCATCAATACGGCAAGATGCAAAAATATGACACGCCGAGATACATAATCAATATAAGACCTTTGCTCTGACTTGTGTTGTCTTTAAAATATCGAGTGAATCTGTAAGCTCGACAGACTGAAGCTTGTGTGCAGTGAAATAGATGGCGCCTTCAAAATCTCACTGTCTTTTGTAATGTACGCAAATTGACTATGCCAAACTGTCCATTCGGAAACAGGCTACAAATTGACCTTTTTGTGTGATATAACAAATCGGCTACTGCACAAAACTGAGAGTGAGAGAGACAACGCCAAATCCATTAGCTGTTGAATTTGCTCTCCATTTGTAAGTACAGTATCGCTCAATGGAACACATTTCACTATCATCAACTTCCCCTTACTGCAGTAATGAAACCAGAAGGGCAACTGGAAGAGCCCATACACTGGAAAGAGTGAAAACTAAAGTAACAACAGCAAAGCTGGGCCTCCATTCCAACAGGCTCCAAAATGTTTGTGGGTTTTCCCATGGCCTAATGGTGCTCTATTACCACAAAGTTTCTTGAAAATCATCCAGGTAGTTTGTGTGGGTAATACAGACCATAACCAAACACAATCGACTGCAATCAAACAGTGTGTCTCGATGAAACTGTGTGAAAGGAGAAGTGTAACCTGCCCACTCTTAGGCGGCGTCCAAATTAAAGCCAAAATCCCCAATGCTATTGCTAAGTGTTCAGCGCTGGACAGGGAAGTGTTGGGGAACGGTGGGATAGGAGAAGGGAGGTGGCTCGAGAGAGAGAGAGAGAGAGAAAGAAAGAAAGAAAGAAAGAAAGAAAGAAAGAAAGAGAGAGAGAGACTTAGATAAGATTAATATAAGTTTATCAAGCATAAGTTTCCTTTTTCTCTCTCTCTTTTGTTGGTTATGTGTCTGTAATATGCTTTGACAACACCATTCTCTATGGTCATGCCAATAAAGCTATTTTAGAATTTGAATTAGAGAGAGAGGGAGCGAGAGAGAGTGAGAGAGAGAGCAAGACAGACAGACAGACAGACAGACAGACAGACAGACAGAGAGAGCCCCAGTAGGCTAGAGCTAGAGTTGAACTGAGGATAGGTGTGCTGTGCACTCGTCTCCCCCTCGGCAGGTCCGTGGAGCATGGAATCCACTCCCGAGGTCGGAGCACAGTGGAGGAGATAAGCAGGCCGGGTTCCAGAGATAAAAAAGGCCATCAGTGGTGGCACAGGGGAGGGATGTGACAGGAGCGAAGCAGGGGCTTGGTGACACCGACCCCCCCTATCTAGCCTACCCATCGAGTAGCGGAGATATGGAGCCTCGGGGGTTAGCTCGGGGAAGGGTCCGGCTTACAGGAGGACTAAGGGTCTATTTTTTAAAGCTTACCTGACCTAAGCTTGTCTTACATTGAATGGCCATCATGGACCATAACCTTACAATCCCTCCACCTCTCCAGCCCACTCTATTCTCCAAGCTTGACTGGTCTAAGATGCTGAAAATAAAATAAACAGGGGGTAAGGGCATTGATACCCTCTTCCCCTGTGCCATCAGCACATTCAACCCCCGAATAAAATAATAATAATAATAAAAAAAATAATACAAGAAAAGTAAATAAAAAGAAATTCCTGTGCTTCTGAGCCATACTGTCCACTGAGCCCATTCCGTCCACTGGTGCTGCTGTTCTGTGCTGTGCTGAGCCAATTAACCGGCTTGCCTTGCTGAGGAAATGGTGAAGTCGAAAAGTGTGAAACACAATTATCTACTACAGCATAGAAAAGGAAGTGTGTGTGTGTGTGTGTGTGTGTGTGTGTGTGTGTGTGTGTGTGTGTGTGTGTGTGTGTGTGTGTGTGTGTGCGTGCGCGCGTAAGGGAGGGTCACATCATAGAACCAAAGCATATGCCGGACCGGGATGGTGAGGTGTGGGGCCATAATAAGATGTCCTATGGAAGAATAAGCACACATTCTCACCTGCGATGAGCGAGGGGAGGGGTGAATTGTACGTGCCATGAAGTGGAGATGGGAGTCCAGAAATACTGGCTGTCTTAGAAAAACTCTTGGGTGCTTATTAAGATTGTTGCTGACCTATTAGTCACCAGCGTGTTCAAACATGTGAACCCCCAAACGACAGAAATAAAAAGTGTAAAGACTAGAAAAGCGCTCAGAGAGCACAGACCTCTGCCAAGGAAATGTGGTCACAGACACAATATAAATTCCAGATCATGTTCTGGATCACCGATCGCCACCAAAACCGAATCAGTTCTTGCTTGTCCCAATATACACATTGTCTGAAAATTTCATCCAAATCCGTGCAGTACTTTTCAAGCTATCCTGCTGACAAACAGACAGACAAACCAACACAACCGAAAACGTAACCTCCTTGGTGGAGGTAATAAGCAATGCTGGAGAGAAAAACACAAAAAAAGGGTTCATATGAGAGAGAGAGAGAGAGAGAGAGAGAGAGAGAGAGAGAGAGAGAGAGAGAGAGAGAGAGAGAGAGAGAGAGAGAGAGAGAGAGAGAGAGAGAGTGTCTAGGGACACACGTTTAAATGTGCACAGAAGTCTCTGCCAGGCCAAGCATCACAGGACTTAAATTGGTGAAAATATTTTAACTGACTGACTCGATCTCG
This sequence comes from Sardinella longiceps, assembly GCA_027497455.2. NCBI lineage: Eukaryota > Metazoa > Chordata > Actinopteri > Clupeiformes > Clupeidae > Sardinella > Sardinella longiceps. The sequence goes on along the minus strand of JAODXP020000016.1, from coordinate 26,932,455 downwards.
ATGCATGTGCCTGATCCTTTCCGCACACTCTGTGAGGAGGTACTTCATGAAAAATCACATCAGTGGAAGGAATTAAATTACAGAAACGCAATGGAAAACTGAGGGAGAAAAAGACACTAAGGAGAGGATTGGGGGGTGGAGGGCAAAAAAGAACTAAAGTACATCACCTCTGTCCACACCTTGGCAGAGCGGCGGAAGAGTAGCCAGGCAACATTAATCAAACAAGGAGAAGAAGGCCCCTGGGGATGGCCCTCTGAGGTCTACACAAAGGTGAGGAGTCAGGACAGATTAGGCCAAGGATGCTCTGAGGCACCAAATCACACCTGCCCCTGTGCGACTGACTCATGTCTCCTCTCACCAGCGTCAGGCCCCCGAGAAAAGAAGATGGGGGGTGGGGGAGGGAAAATGGCAACCTGAGACACTGGGAAAGTTCTCCGGCTTTGACAGTCAGGTGTGCGTTCAAGGTCAATAGCGTTCTCAAGGTGAAAGGAGGTGTTGAGCTTTTCAGAACCCAGCAGACACAGTGGCCCTTATACACAGCATGCATGCACACAGCACACGCAAGCATGCTCACACACACACACACACACACACACGTACCAATGAGTTTAATGGCAGCCTATGCTTGCTAAGTCTTTTTGTCTGCAGTACAAAAGCTACGTTTTAAGCAGCTCTTGCTCTATTTTGTGCTGTGACACACACACACAAATATGCTGCATAAAAAAGCAAACAAACAAACAAAAAAAAAAACAAGTATGGTTGAGCAGGATGACATGGCTCTGTAAACACTAAAAGGCGCTAGACAGGGAGGGAGGGAAAAAAAAAGGTAACATCAAAAGCTCAGACACATTGAAAGGCAAACAGGCAGGCAGGCAGTCAGTCAAAAATGGCCTTCAGTTCTGTCCATTTGTGGGCTGGGCAGGACCTCCAAAGAGCTCCAAGTGCTACATTGTGTGGAGAGGAAAAGAGTGGTGGTCCAGGGTCCATTCAGCAGCCAGCCGCTGTCCTATTGGTCCAGCCCACATCTCTTCGCACGTCTACAGTCAGTGAGGTTGCAGCGCTGCCTTTCGCCGAAAGAAAAACGAGGGCATGAACGGCTAGCAATCATCGCGGTCCCTACCTGTCACAAAAGCAGCTCCTTTTTGGCTTTCACCGTGCCACAGGGTTGAATGAGGGCATTATGCTAATAACAGAGGAGCTCACACAAGGCTGCCCTTGTTGCGGTCATCCATTCAGGAGAGCACACACTACTGTACACAGCAGGTCCATGGGAGAGAGAGACTTTAAAATAGGAGAGAGAGAGAGAGAGAGAGAGAGAGAGAGAGAGAGAGAGAGAGAGAGAGAGCTGCTGTGTGAGTGAATGCATGTCATACAAGACTGCTTTTGACTGATAAACTGGTGTAGAACCAGCCTTGAGCAAATGACTAAGAACAATCAGCGAGAGGGGGCAAAGGGTCATGTAAGTCTGTGTGTTCACAGAAATGCAATGCAGTGCAAATAGCTTACATTATGCAGAGGGAGACTTAGCCATTCTGTGGCCTCGAGACTGCATATGGGTGTGTTTATGATCATCTTTCCTCCCAGCTCTATCCAGATGACCTGCTTATTTTCTTGCCTCCACTGATTAACTAGAGAACAAACAATCCCTTACAAATATACACAACCAATTCCAAGAATGTAGTCATGTGTCTGGTAAAAAAAGAAAACTCAAAATGCTACTCAAAATGTAGCCTAATGCTGAGATTTAACAGCGAAAATATAATAAACAGGTGAGCATTTACACCTGTATTTTCAAATCTGCATGAGATATTCATGCAACTTAACAACAAAAAAGAACCAGTGTGGTCCGAAAATATAAAACATCAAAGTCAGAAAACGTCAAGCCCTGTTTGTCTGTCAGTATTGTGATGTTAAATGGTACAACAATGTTGCCAGGCAACAATACAACCTGTTCTGTGTGTTTATTGACTTTGGACTTTATTATGATAACATTGAATGATGATTCCAGTTCTGCAGAATAATAGTGCCCAAAATCAACAAGAACATGCGAGAACAATGAGTATTGTAACAATACCCGGCAGAAATCTACCTTGTCTATCATTGAATTCAGTTTGTACACTTTGATCTTGAAATTCTTGGAAACAATATCATGTTCTACATTCAAGCACTTCCTGCTCTGCACTGCCAAATATGTCAAGCAAAACAAAATTAATCAGTGAAAGAGCACATAAAACCCAACTAGGCTAGTTAAAAAACAAAACAACAGCAAACAAACTTACAAAGAATGTCATTAAATTGAGAACAAAATCCTGTTTATACACCTTACTGCACCAGAGAACCTTGTTTGTTTATGTTTTCTTAAGGCCACAGCTACAAATATCCTCAGGATTCCTTGTGAAGGGTCTGCGTATACTGCAAGGATGCTTCACTTCATTGTTGCTTCCAAAAGCAAAAGAAGATTTGGGTGCAACTACAGAATGAATGCGTATCGGGGTGGAAATTAAATGATAAAAGAAAAAACGGATTTGCACTTCAAGCCCTTGCAGTGTGAAGGTACCCCTTCTCTGTCACTCCCCTTCAGCACTCCATTCAGACACAGAGCAGATGCTCTCATTCATGTGTGTCATGTTACGTGATGGAGCCCGCAGCCTGTCGAGAAAAAAAAAAAAAGAGAGAGAGAGAGACAGAGAGCACCGCCGGAAAAGACGCAGAAACATCTGAGACTGCATGCATCACTGTTTGGCCTCGTCATTTTCTGCAGCTTGAGCACCTAGGCTACCTCACGAGTGAGCTATGAAATGGAACGATTTTCTCCGTCCCTCGTTTTCTTCTGATGCACAACAGTAGGCTATTATATATTTCAGGGACAAGTAGAATGCACAAATCCACTAGTTTCCAAAATTGAAATGGTATTCTGCTGTATGCTCAATCATAGAAACTTCTTGAGTCGAGGACATGCTCTGAACAGATAATCTAGGTGGAACCATCCATACAGCACCCAGTAATACGCTGTGAGCCCATCGCTTCTTGGCCCTGTGATCGATTGGCTATGGTCCTCTCTGAACTCTACAGCTCCAGTTAATCAGAGAACCCTTCCTGGTTCTATCCAGAATGTTCAAACCTAGGCTATGTGTTTGATAGTGAACGATAAAACCAAGGACTTGCCTTTTATTAGACACAGGGTAGAACTGACCTACAGTAAGTGATGAGAATACTGTATGAGAGAAGTGACCAAATTGATCAAGATCACACACATATCTATACATGTTTTTTATGGTCTTGGGCTAAAAGCATTGTGTGCAATGAGCGAGAGTGTAAGACCATCACACCTAATAAACAGCGTCATGCCAGCATCCGACACACACATCCTCTCACCGTGACGGTGACAAATCTGCATAATAGATGCCATCCCATTTTCGGTTATAGGCCACCACACTGAATCAGCACTTCTGCAGCGTTTGTGGAATGGGCCTCCTCATTTCCTTGATTAATGAGGTGACTATCCAGACCCTAGTGTGGGTAAGTGTGTGTGTGTGTGTGTGTGTGTGTGTAGGGGTGGGAGTGGTGGCCATATCACCAATAACTGTCCATCACTGCCACTCTGTTGATTCTAGCCATAGATATGCGGGCCCTCAAAGTACAGAGGGGACTGGCAAAAGCAATGCAATGGCCCAGCCTCATGGCAGATGGAAGTAGGGAGGGCAAGTGGACACAGTGCACCTGGAATAAAGAGGACTTACTTAGCGTGCCTAGCCAAGACACACCGAGTCGGAGCTAAAAGCACTTACTGCTGGCACGGTGGTTACAGCTAGGGTGGTTGTAGGATTGAGCAGAGTGTGTGTGTGGGGTGTGGGGTCTCTGCGATTAAGAGATTTGAGGAATTGTTCTGACAGGCAGAGATGCCAGGAGGGGAACAGTGCAGATGGACTCCCAGTGACAGAATCTCTCTCTCTCTCCAGCGCAAGAGCGTCGCCACTTCCTTAGCACTCTTGAGAATCCACCTTTGTTTGCCTTGCCATGACAAAACAGGATGTGGAACAGGAAAGGTCTCAGGGTATTAGATTTGAATGACGTGGCAGTACAGTTACAATAGATTCTTGCTTAATTTGATACACTGCACATTATTGAAAGAGAGCTACTGTAGATTGTGCAGTAGTCTAATAAGGACAAGCCTTCTCAGTAGCCTACAACAGACAACTCTAGTGAAGAGGTCACACTGACACATGTTAATCATTTGTCACTTGCCTTTCTGTTCTGAGATATGAAAGTGAGATATGTTAATTCAATTCTTTTCCAACGCGCCTTTCCGGTTATTTGCGCCAAAAACGATTTCTGAGTTACGGTAGCTATGTGAAAAAAGGAAACTGCTCAAGATGAACTACAGACCGAAGTATTTGGATAGCCTACATTCCTCGAAGCATCACTAGATAACGTTTATTACTGTGGTCACATCCCCGTCACAAGATCATAACGTTAGGCTTACGTTCATGAGTGGACGTGTGCGTTACACTTGGGTCTCCCTTTTTGGGTCCAGCGCTTGAAAAACGTTAAGCTACGTCGATGTGAAATTCACGTCCTTCAGTTCAAGACTGAGATTTTTGCTCAGCACACAAATTCCAACTAGCTAATGAAGTCGTTGGAGAGGCTACTGACGACATTGCTTTGCGTACTGCAGATTTTTGTATTTTCTAGACTTGACATAAAAATGATGTGGTAGCAAGAGCGACGCGATTAATCATGTTTCCATGGGTGTTCATACACCAACTTCAGCTTAAAATGATCCATGGTCTGTCCTTCCCTGACTGTCAACTTTACCTGTCTGGAAAAGGCTGCGTTGCGACTAGTGATTATTATCAAACATCAACAAAAGATTGTTATATGGTTGCATGTAACTGGGTGGTATACTACTAAAGTATTCTGAAAAGATTTGGCGACTTACCAGCAAAACGAGAATGTACATCTCGAGATCTCTCATCCGTCTCTCGTGGCGGGTCCAAGAAGCCATGATACCGCTGCCACGTCTGGTTGCGCAGGCGCAAACCCTTTCCCAGTGATTCCAAAGAAGGTCGGAGACGTTCCTGGGAAATGTAGTCACGTAGAGTTTGTAGAAGCTACAACAAACTACAACAATGTAACTATTCATTTATGAGTAAGGAGGACGCCTTTAATCAGCGAGCTATGCTTTCTTGCTTAAAAAAATAAATAAAACAAAGACATATGCCTAAGGAATGGTCAATATAATCAGCGAGGTCTTTATGGCTATTCATGTAGCAATCATGTCCACTTGTTGCAGTTTGTAACCTAGTTCACTACAAACATGTTCATTTGAAGAAAACAGAGACAGATTTTAAAATATCAGACTTGGCCTACTACTTCGTGGAGATTATAGCGCTACCTGGTGCCACCACCTGGAAAAAATGCAATAGGGCTGAGTAATTATGACAGCAGCCTCCTCAAATTATCGTCGGATGAGAGACCCACTTGGTTGATCAAAGATTCCCAAGGGACCTTTTTCACTGGCAACAATGTTCTTGCTACCCCCATATGCCGATATCCCCATTTGATTTATGCTGTTAAAAGCGCATCTCATTCTGATTTGGTGAAAGCCTATGTTTGTGACCATGGCACAAAGAAAATGGTCTTATTCATTATGAAAACATAAAGCGTGTATTTCACAAGAATATTTTATTTGGCAAAACTTGTAGGCTAGTGAAAGGAAAAGGGCGCAAATAGTTAATTAATTGCTCTGGCACCTCATACAAGATCAAAATGGGCGAGTCCATCATGATAAATGGGTGTTAGTTTAGTTTGCGTAATAAACACTTCGAAACGACGTGATTTTTCATCATTAATGGGGTAAACCCCCATGAAGTGTTTGAAGATCCAAGACAAAACTAAAGAAAATATTTGGATTGCACCGAAATAGCTCTTGCTGATCGTCATGGGTTTTGAACCCCCCTATTTGCGTCAGTTGCAGGTAGCCTTGTAGTGGTTTCATCTAGTGAAGAGCGCACAGTTACCAGCTGCAGGTCGTCCTGTTCGAACCGCTGACAACTAGGATACGTTAGTACAGAGGATCCGAAATCTTTCTTTGCAGTGTATCTCTATTCAAATTCTAGGGAAAAGGAATAGAAGGAAAGGTAAGCTCCAACCCTCCATTTGATCATAGGCTATTCATATAAATCAATTCTTACACACGATTTTGAGAACAGAAGACTTCACTGAACTTTTTCATAGCCTAGTCACTGTCAAGTGTTAATCATAAGCATGTTTGAAAAACATAGGCTACGGTAGAAGATCAATAGTTGTAATTAAATGCATTCACATGAAAATAAGTGCTTATTTTTATTTCAATTTAATTGTAGCACAGTCGCCTTGGGAACTCTTGGGTCTTGAGTAGGCTACAGCCCATCCGCAAGGATGTTCGTTTGCTGGAAATACATGCGTAAAAGTAACGTTATGTGTATGGAATAGCCTGCTGTTATATGTTTTGGCTGTAGTAACGTTAACAACAGTAATCTATAGGACATAAAATCGTGATTAGTGATTCTGAACAGGGGTTTTGTCTGGTGTTCACTCGGTGTTCGATGTGTCTACATTTCTAACGTTAACGACAAAGACAGCGTGTTGGCTTAAGATGCGTTTTTTAATCCTACGGTAGGCTACAGCTTTGCTTGCCACTCACGTATCTTCCTGGGATCAGAATGGTTTTGGGGGGACTCAGGAGCCGTAACATTGTCACGGTCCAAAAACTGCCAAGTTCGTTAATAATTATTTCTTTGGTAGGTAGGGTACCCTACTACTTGACAGTCTTATTCCGACATGTTCTGTGCATGCTGTCGGGCTTCTCTATTACGCATTGTGCTTATCATTGTCCATTGGTTATTATCTGTTCAGGGTAATGTTCTGCGTTATGTTCAGTGATGCATACCATCAAATTACTTTATTCTGATAAATATATCTAAATCTTATCATATTTGTTGAACGTGAAACTCTTTTTAGGGCTGTCATTTAACGCTCAAATGATGGGTCGACTTATTGTTTTCCAGACTAATTACAGATATGTTATCAAGAAAAATCATAACATTATATGCAGAAAAATAGTGATAACCTTAGCCTACTCAATTTATTTCGGCAAAATTGCACGGTGCAATGTGCAAAGTTCCTGTATAGCCTATCCATTTTTAAGCTATGGAAGGAGACTATCAATAGCGTGTGGTTGTGATGTTGTTCTACACGGACAAAGATGTTAGTGTGCACTCTAGATAAGACATAGTTTAATTGAAAGTGAGACGTCGAAATGTATATTTAACCGTTCGCTTTATTAGGTTATTATTTTTTTTAATGAAGTGGTCGCATTTGGGTTTTGATTGTTGCACAAAGAAAGTCTATTCACAGTTGTAGTATTTGTCTCTCAATTGATGAGAGGAAAGGTGTTGCCTCAGCACATCAACGATGAAAAAGATGCATACTAATCTGAAATCGTTGGATTAACACTTAGAATTAAAATTGTCAAGGCTGCTGTTTTAATGATTTACCGATTCTCTAGATTTCTTTGCGGCACCTTTCTGAAATAAAAGTTGAAATGGAACAGGACTAGTTGGATTTCAGAACAATTGTCGACTGTCCCTCTGTCCAGTGTCAGTAGAGGGCAGAAAAGAGCAGCCGTGTGTGATACAAGATGCTGTAAAATGATTCATAACAATTTACAGGTGTGATCGTTTTAGAACTTTTCATGAGCAGTATGAGTTGTAGGCATGCCAAACCACTTCTGATTCCACATTTCGCTATTCCGTAAACACTCTGTATACTAATACAAGCAAGACAGCCCACACCGTTTTTTCTTTAAAAAAAAAAGCGCAGTGTCTTGGACAGTCCCCTGAACTGTCGGCGCCTGCTGATGGATTGTTTTGCAGCCTGTCCACAGTGGAACTGCCAGCACATCTGTTCTGGCAAAATGAGTCGCAGCTGCATCAATATATTGCCATTGTGTTGAACTCTGTAGACGCATGTGTCTCTTCCCTTTTTTTTTGGTGTGCATACAACATTCCATTTCATGGGTAGGGTAGTCGTAATGGCAATTTTATTTTGCTTCTAAGAACAATGGAATGGATGGTTTGGATTTAAGCAAAGAATCCACGTTTTGAATAAATGGAGAATATGTATGGTGGTATTAAATTAAATTGGTTCTACTTGTTGCATGTTCCGAACTTGTTACCCACAATAGACTGTTGTGTCAATCATGTAGGAGTATTAGATAGCTTGCATGTGTGATCATGTGTATCACCTACAACCAAAATGGTATTATGTTCTTAAGACTGCTTTAGATATCGGTTTACACATGTGCTTCTAATGTGACACATTCTCTATCTTTCAAGTGGCTAAACGAGTGGGTTAGGCAGATGTCGGGCAGACTGACTACAGTGACAGAGCTTCTCCATGAATTCAGTCTGAGCTTCAGAACTCAGTCAGGAATTTGGCTCATCCATCCCAAGTCTTATACCATTCACATTTACAAGTGAATGGAATTAGTACTTTATCTCAAACCAGTGATTGTTGTTGGCAAGAGTTCCCACCCACCAGGCACCACCAACCAACGCTCCGTGCCAAGTGGCACCTGGACAATTTATCACTCCACTGTGATAAAGCCTTTGGGCACCTGACTGTGCTGGATTCTCTTTGTGTGTCCCGTACAGTCAGTGTTGGGTGGAACTGCATTGTGAAAGACACGGTGAATAGGCACACACACACACACACACACACACACACACACGGATGCATGCACATTGCACATAATTTCATTCTGACTCATTTCTGAGAGAGATGCCCTAGCCACATTTTTTTTTTTTTTTTTTTTTGGTGAAATGTGATAAGGACAATGTCTGGGGTCTATTATGCCTGTGTGTGTCTGTGTGTGCGCGCGCGTGCGCATACACACGCACCAGTGGGTCTGCTTGAACACTTCTTGCAGCCGGAGTGCTCATTTGTTTATGGTGTGTTTTTTTTCCCTCCTGCTTGTCCCTCGGAACAAATGTGTCTATTAATATTCATACATCAGTCTCCCAGCCCCCCCAACCTCCAACCCCGCCACGAACACAGACAAGTCGATTCAAGTGTTTGCGTAGGATGCAGAGGCCTCCTTTTCAAATGGAAAAAAGGTTTCCATCTTTAATGAACTTATGAGGGCTCTTGACGGAGGGCAGAGCATGGGCACAGCATGGTGAGCGTTTGTCCTAGTAGTCTAAACATGAAGGACTAGTGCCTCGTCTGGACAAGGGATGACTGAACCTGTTGGGCACCATAGTAACCAGAATGGAATACGGGGGGATGGGAGGTTGTGGTGGTGGTGGTGGTGGTGGTGGTGGGGGGGGGGGGTTCTTCTAGTGGCTCTGTCAACCGCATCTGATATCTGCATAAATTATTTCTATTCATTAATAAGTTGAGGCCAGTAATGACTCATTGCCCCTCATCAAAGTTTCACTGGTGCATATTTAAGACGTGCCATCTGAATTATTTCTGATGTGGTGGCATCGATTGAGAGGAGACAGAGGAGGATGAAAATTTTATGGCAGGGAATTGGAGCTATATTGTGCAACTGATATTACCATATGGAAAGAAAGGACCTGGAGGAGATTGGGGATAAAGGTACCCAAGATACAGTATTTCTGACTTCGGCTGAATGGGGTATCACAGAAGATAAGCCGTCCGAAAGATCCATTGCACGAGTTTGGACTTCTGCCGGCTAGTCTAGATAAAGATCCCCTCTGCACAAGCTGTAGAAGTTTTCAGAGATTTTCCTGTGCCATTTCATCCACCTAAACTAGATAACTTTGGTGTAACTTTAACTCATCGTGATTAATCAATTGTGATCGATAGCATGAAAGTTGAAAATCCCTTTTTCATTTATCCTTTAATTGGGCAACGTTGTCACAAACAGTAGGAGTTTGCAAGCTATCCACCTTTCTCCTCAAAGGCTGTAAGCTTTATAAATTGCTTGATTTGCTTATAATCAGAGCATTGGCCATCAAACGGTCAGTAGGTTACTGCTCAGTTTACCAAAGCTAGAGGCTAATTACTAATTACACAGGTTAAAGAGTCAGTAATCACACTCCCAGCTCGGGTGTCCACTTTCAGATGTTGTTGTGCTGAAGAGTCTGTTGCTCAGAATACAAGATCCTCGGTTTTGGCCCCCAATATATAATACTTTTGTTTTAGCAGTAGGCTAATTTCACAGTTTTAGAAATTTGACATAATCAGTGTCATAATTTATCACTAATGCTCCAACTGAATATATCCGCCAGATTAGTTTTAATGGTATCCACCCACACTTTTGGAATTGTTTAGTGCCTTGGATGATGTTATACCCCTTGCTCTTCAGATAAGGTCGCTGTGCATGCCGTGACACGTCAAAGACAATTTTCACTTTTTCCCATTAATTTCCCTCTCTCTTTCCTTTCATTTCTTGTCCTTTCTCTTAGAGTGTATTTTGTATTCTGCACTCTCTCGGCTTTGGGTGAAATGCTTAGCAAAGGTTCCTTCTGGTGTCCCCTGCATTCCAAGAAACACCAGGACAGACCAGGCCAAGCCAGGCCGAGCTCGCTCTCTCTCTCTCTCGGAGCTGCAACAAAGGCAGACACCCTGAAAGCCACTGCTAGGCAGTGACTGGCACTGACGTGCCTCCCTCGGGTCAAGAACAACGCGGCCGGCCCAGGGGGGCTCAGGCCTATGTGAAGGAGTGCAGCCATGAAAAGCTGGCCCAGGTTTATATACAAATGGTAATTAGATTGTGCCCAGCACTTGAGGAGCAAGTTTAACCTTGTGTCACCTCAAGCCTTAAAACTGGCTGTGATGAGGAGGCGGAGGATGTTGTTGATGATGATGATGATGATGAGGGCATGTATGTATAGTTTGTGTCATTGTGTATCGTCTTTTCAATTCCATTGCCCTGACTGGTGATTGCGGACAGTTTGGTACATGGAACTGCCATAAAAAGTTCCTCTGAGTAGAGAAGTTTCTTACACTTCTTACAAAGTGAAATGGGCTACATCTGTAGGAGTGTGGAAGAGAAACACAGGACATTTTCTGATGGCCTATTCAGACCAAAGAGGTGAAAATGGCTTTAAATGCACTTGGCACATTCTGTTCGCTCTGACATTATTTTCGCCTGCCACTTCAGCTCTGACTTGGATTGCTTTTTGTTCTGTAGAGAAAGGTTACTGTGGCTTGGAGGTTTGTTTCACTCTTTATAAACGGGAATAGCTGGGCAAGGCTGCACTGATGTTCACAAATACATTTGAAAGAGTAAAAGGCAAATTAGAAGGCAATGTCCTACTCTGCAGTCTTGCATTGTGTAAAATCTCACTGAAAATGAAATGGGACAAATGTTAATGAATTAATGTCTGAGATCTTTCAGACTTATGCATTGACACTTCTCATTGTGTGTCTGTGTGTGTGTGTGTGTGTGTGTGTTTTTCCTTTCTTTCTTTTTTTTCTGACTGTGCCGCTGGCACTGTCTGGCTTTTTGGTTGTCAGTGTGAAACCTGGTCCTGATGGCTGACTGCATGGCTCTCTGCTTGTGAAATAGGATCCAGCGATACGGTCAGGCCACCCTCCACTCCAATCCACTGTCTGCAAGTCTAATTAATACCTAATGTGATTGACGGGAGCTCAGTTTGTGGGCAGCCCTGGCTAATCATACTGTTTGTGTGTAGGGCATATTGCTGCTGACAACTGAAGAATTGGCCAAAGAAATTAATTTTTGCTCTGCTGTGTGTGTGTGTGTGTGTGTGTGTGTGTGTGTGTGTGTGTGTGTGTGTGTGTGTGTGTGTTTTGTTTGTTAACACTTTGACTGGTATTCTATTTTTCTATCTGAGATTGACATCCATAACAAAGCCTTGAGGTGAAATTTACATTTATTTATAATCGCAATTTTTCATGGTTCTTGCTATTTTTGTTTTCGTTTCTTGTCCCTACTATACGCTGCCCCCCACCCTTCCCAAAACCCTGTCGTTTTCAGGGGGGAGTGTGGTTGTATGTAAGCGGACGTGAAGGCATGCGTCTTTTCTCTCCCTCAGCCCTCTGTTCAGTGAAACAAGGCTTCAATAAGGAGAAAGAGGGGAGAGAGAGGGAAGTGGGGGAGGAGGAGGAGAAGGAGAAGGAGGAGGGAGAGACCAGAACGCTCCCACAGTTGATTTGGCCATTGTGGGGGGAGGAACACTATTTCTATTGATGGTATTGACGGTGAAGCCCCCTAAAAGCCAAAGAAAGGGGGCCCTTTCAGAGCAGTGGGCGAGCCCTACAAAACTATGGGAGATGGGTGTTAAAGCTTTTGTGGGGTGCGGTGGGAACATTGTCCACGCTTTGGTGATTTAATACCTTCAGGTCCGGGAGCTCGGACTATCTCCGCTGGCAAAGTGAACTGCCAAGCCCGTCCCGCCGTGATCTAGGGTGCTTCAGGTTTACGCTTGCCTCGCTATATAACAAGCCCCTCTACATAGGGGGAAAATGATATACAATCCTCTTCAGCGAGCCTCCTCTATTTGCCTGCGGGGTCGGTAATAAAAATCTTGCTTTGAAGCATGTGCCCAGTGTGGCCTTCCACACACCTGCAGTGACTGTCGATACTTTTTGTTGTTGTTGTTGTTGTTGTTGTTCCTGATTCTAGAACTCTATTGTTCCCAGTCAGGTAAAGATTTGGCTGAACAGTCGCTACTTTTAATGGAGAAACTTAAGGAAGCTAAAGTGGTTTACCCATGTGACACAACCCAGGTGTAAAGGGGCAGCCCCCCCCTCCTTAGGGAGAGCTTGAAGCTCCATCAGGTACTTTAACTCCATCAGGGCGTTGCTTAACGGACAAGTTCAATTTAAAGTTAATGTGTCCTTATCCGTTGTTGTGGCCAGTGGCAAAACTAACCTCTCGTGGCTCAGCTTTAATTTCAGTCCTTGGCCTCCTGATTTGATAGGAGACTTAAGAATTAATGGAGCCTATGGAGGCTGATTACCTCGTGTCACTCCGGCCTTATGGGCCCCACCAAAAAGCAAGTGAAAGTTTCTGTGCTGCCGGTGTCAGGGGAGATGCACTGTGGAATGCTGAGGAGATGGAATGGGGGTGGAATGCGTCGGAGGGTAAAGCATGCCTTCATTATCGAGTCCTCAGATCGAGTTCCTGCAAATAAAGGTGAACCACATTGGGGCCATTTTCTCTCCCTGGATTCTACCCACCTGATTTCACTCTGCATGGTGCAAGATTGAGAGCTGCAATATCTGTGTGTGTGTGTGTGTGTGTGTGTGTGTGTGTGTGTGTGTGTGTGTGTGTGTGTGTGTGTGTGTGTGTGTGTGTGTGTTTAGAATTTATCTGATGGAACAGCTAATCCGTTCGGATCAGTTTTCAGTAGACTGGATGTATTCATCACGAAATAGGAAGCAGCTGGATCTCTCTCAAGCGCACCAACCATCATTAAGGATGTACAATAATATCTTCAGACATGATCAAGGATATGAAATGAGTAAGATTGTAGTCATTTGAAGTGAACTAAAAAGCAATACGAGAGATTTTATAGCCACCATTCAGGCAAATTGGATCCAATTTTTGCTGCGTTATTTGGGGCATAGTTCTCTGATAACATCTGGGCGTCCTGTTTTCTCAGTCCGAGAGCGGACCGCTTGCTAGCACATTCCTCTTCATCTGCATTCATTTCTCAGAAGCCAGGGGTGGCTTTTGTGAATTCTTGGAAATTAATGCAAGGGACAAGGAGAATGCCAAGTAGCGTGCCTAACGACTGCCATTCATAAATAATGCATTGGTAAGGCAAACCTATGTTACATACGTACACACTTTCTCTCTCTGAAGACGCCCTTGGGAAAAGGGTAAAGACTTAACACTTCTAGAGTAGTGTCTCCTGTGTAGTGGTTAGTATGTAGATGATGGTCAGATAATCGTTCAGGGCACTATAGAGACATGAGATCTAATGGAGTATGGTATGGATGGAGGAAACTTGCTCTTCAGAAAATGACAGTTCTTACAAGCAGATTTGAGCGGAGCCACAGCTGGAATGCTAAAACGGGGAACAGAGATGGCTTCAAGGCCTGGTGAAATTATTGTCAGGATCAAGAAGAATTGCACTTATCTTGGATATATAACCCTGAAAGAAAGTTGAGTGTTCTTTTTTTTTTTTGAATTGTTAAATATTGAATGCATGCATGCATGTCAATTTCGAGCAAAGAGCGACTATGTCGATAAAACCTTTTCAGTTGCATTCACACGTTTCATTACAAACTGCTCTCACCCAGGCCCCCCACATTGATTCCATTTCTATCAGATCCATAAGTGGTGAGCGCATAATTGCTTTTCGCACTCCCTCCTTTCTGCTCATTCCCAGTGCGGCTCAATCACTGTGACCACTTGTATTGAATTTGATGCTGAAATAACACAAGGCTACTTGACAAAGTCTTTGTGCACTTTTACAAGCAAGGCAATGACAACGGAGAAGAATCTTGGGTACTTCAGCTGGCAGAGTTAGACTTTTGCGGCAACATAAAAATCCGGGCCCCACTACGTGAGGAATCCTTGAGAAGTGGGTTGTTATTTCTTTATCAGGAACTTCCCCAAGACTGCCCTGCATTGCATTATAGACATTTTTTTAGAGTTGGGAGTTGTGAATGGCCTGACCTGTAGCTCTCAACACAGTCCATTTTCCCCCCAGTTATTATCAGTAAAATGATTCGACGGAGCATTCAGAGCGACCTGCCATTGAGCTACTTCTCTGGGGTTGCTGAGAGTCATGAAGTTGAGGTGAAATGTTTTTGTAGCAAAAGTAGCAACAGCGGCAGTGGCAGAGCTCAATGTTCGTGATGCAAATACTAACACACTCAAAGGTGTTTTGGAGTAAAACGAAAGGGCAGGATATCTAAAAAATGCATAAGCTTGCAACCACCTCTTACAACCTTGCCACTGCTGGATCATGCTAGCTGCTATGTATTTGCTAGCATTAATCATCATTTTCCTGCTCAAATGTTCTTTCATTATTTTAAAGATATTCTTAGGGCCTTTTTGTCTTTAATTTGTTTGGTGAGTAAGGATTGGGAAATGACCTCGGGTCGGACTCGAACCTTGGTGTCTGCATCCATGGTATGGTGCACGCCGCCCCATGTTCTTTGATTTCCTGGATATCCTGGATAGCTGGAGGGAATTACTTGTATCAATAATCCATCATATGACCCTATTACTGCCCAAAATAGATTTGTAGAGGATGCCAACGCTAATTGCCTGATAAAAGAATAGGCCTATAATTGTATCAAATAGGCCTCAAATAGTTGCAAACAAATTGTTGGCTTGCTCCAGACATTGTGTCTGACCATCATGCTTTAGCAAGTTTAGCTTGATTGCTAGTTGTTTCTATGGTGACAAGTAAGTAGCTTGCTGCTGGAGCACAAAGACTGGTCTGGATGTCCTCCTTGTTTAGGGGCTACTGCGACAGTGATTAATGTGCAATCAACTGGGCGCTGTCGTTTTTAGAGACGCCCCCGTCTGCATCCTCTCTGTGCCTAGCGCTGTGAGCAAGGTTGAGAGGCAACATAAAAAGCAACACTCGCTGTCTGAGGCTTGATTTCACAGCACCAGTGCTGCTTATTCATGCAGTGAATTGTTCCAGTGTAACATATAATTCTTACCTGAGGTTTCCCTCTCTCTCTCTCTCTCTCTCTCTCTCTCTCTCTCTCTCTCTCTCTCTCTCTCTCTCTCTCACACACACACGCTCTCACTTAATGAAAGTTGCTGCAGTTCATTTCTGCCAATTCCTCTGAATTTTCTCCCGTAGAATTTCATAAAAGGACGAGGCCTCTCCAGAGTGTTGAAGGGTAGCGGCAGCTCTGTGACAGGGACAGTGTTTAATTTAGCTTGTTAATGAGGAAATGGCCTCGATAAAAAGACTGCAAGCCACATATCTGCACGGGGCAGATAAGGGAGGACCTCGTCTTCAGTCTCAGTGCCATCCCTCTGTGTACCTCAACATGTTTTGTGTATGACTACAACTACCTTCAAGGTTGGAGCGGTTTTACCCGATTATTTACTGAAAACGCATCTCCAGGAACCGATGACTTTGCCGCTGGCTGTACATCAGGCTGACGAGAAGAGGCCATCTCTCGTTAAGTACTGTAAACATGTTTGGCAGAGTTTAATTGTAAGTGGATGTCTACACATCCACATCAAGGTTGCTGTAACGAAATTCAAGGATTCTCTCATTTGGTTGTCCACCTTCCTCTGTAGTTAGAGCTTCATTTTAATAGGAAATAATTGGAAGTGAAAATCTGGTTCCTGCATACTTGATTAACCCCCAAACCTAGTGACGGAGAACAGAGAGACATGAGAGAAATACAGAGAGAAATGATCTCATTCCTCTCGCTCACACACACACACACACACACACACACACACACACACACACACACACACACACACACACACACACCCTCTCTAATACACACACATTCACACTCTCACACACACGCATTCACACTCTCACATACACACACTCTCACTCAGAGGAAAGTGCCACCGTCGTCTTGCATGCGTAAGTCTGAGTGCGCTGGCCGAGCGAACGTTTGATGTGTCTAAGTAAATACGTGGGCTCCAGGGCCTCCCCCTCTCACAGTGGAGTGCCATGCCTTGGACAAGGGCCCCATTCAGTGCTTCCCAAGAGGGGTGTGCGGAGAGTTTTTGTGGAAGTTTCTGGAGGCTAGGAGAGGGGTGACGGGGGTGTATGGGGCAGGGTACTGACCTGCATGCCAACAGACGCTGTTCTACAAAGGCCCTCAACGAGGTTCAGGGAGCACCTCTTGGCTCTCACAGTGTGGATGACGGTTATGAATACATTGTCAGACCAGCGATATATCAAATCTTTTAGATCCCAGACATCAAACACTAGACTCCCCAAGGAGTCGTCTCTCTTTTTTCTTTGCCTCAAAGCCCTAATAGGGAACAATTGCAGATGATGTGTAAGGGTGGGGGGTATGTTTTGTTTTGTTTTGTTTAGTTTTTCTTTTTTTTCCTCCACTTGTTTTTGTATTGGTGGGAGACATCTGGGTTATGTGTATTTAGTTAGTCTGAAGAGTCTGTTGTGTTTATGTAGCAAACGCCTGTCTGGCCCTTAAGCCTTCTCGCATAGTTGTGAAGACGCGATTATGGAGACGTTTTTCATCAGTTCAGGTCAGTGTTGACATACACTGGACATGTGGACGTCCGAATACTCGATTCACACCCGTATAAACTGCTTGCACGGAAGCAAGGGCGAGTTGCACCTCAGTTGATACATATTTGCTAGCGGCCCACGGAGTACATATTGGCTGACAGATGGGATGTGGTGGGGGGTACGCCGCATGCGGAGCTTGGCTGGGCCCAGTTTCCCATTGAGGTCATTTGGGTTTGAAATCGAGGCTTTAGTCACGGTGACTGAGATGGTGATGCATTGCGTTTCCCACACGCCGGCGACTGTGTGACTACCTCAGACAGGGTCTGCTTGGAGCGGCCTGGCTGGCCTCTGGTAGAGCCGAAAGGGGGGTGGGGTAAATGTGTGGTGTGGTGGTGGTAGTGGGGTGAGGGGGGGTGGGGTTGGAGGGTTGGCTATGAGATTGCCCTCGCCACTCAACCTGTCAGTCCCTCAATCCCTCCTGTGAGATTTCCACTTTCAAGTTGCGGTTTCCATGTCAGTCCCATTGCACTGGGAAGATGTCGGAAAGGGGTTGTAATGTCAACACAGTACCCCTGAGGTAGGTAGGGAGACAGAGGTCAGGAGAGGTCAAGCTTACTGCCTTTGACCTCCAGTCTTTACTGCAAACATGTCTCGACTCGTTTCGGGCCTCTGTAAAACCACTACAGCTCCTAACTATGTGGCAGTGTGTAAGCCGGGGTATCTGCCATGGTGGCAGCTGATGTTTCCACTTTAGCCGAGACGTGTCCCTTCTATTCATTAGAGTTCCGGAACATGACAGAGCTGCTGTTTGTTCTGCCTCGCCAAGGCTGAAGACGACGGGGATACACAGACAGACAACCAATTTTCGCTGCAACCGTTTTCTTTTTTTTTCTTTTCCACTTTCCTTTCTTGAGATCCTGAAGGGTCTCTACTTACAAATATTCTAAAGGCTCTTCTAAATCAGTTTCACTCTGAGGCAGAACAAGTGATGCAAAGTGGCACAAGGTATAATGATGATGGACCTACAAGTGTTTCCGACAAAGTTGTGACTACTACAGGTATTACTATACAACCGCTCAGCCCAGAGAGTGTGTGTGCATGCATTTGCAAACTTCATTTATCTTGCCACTACCACTTTCTGAAAGAAAATTCATTCTTTTGTCAGATATGCTTTTGTCTGATTTCTCCAATGGGAGGGGTGTGTGTGTGTGTGTGTGTGTGTGTGTGTGGGTGTGGGTGTGTGTGTGTGTGTGTGTGTGAATTGAACCATCAGTTTTTGACAGAGGCGGCTTTGCCTGAGGATAGTGGCCAATCATTGGGTGTGGTGCTCCCACCAATCCCCTCCTTTCTTTACCTCCCTCCCTGCTTCCTTTCTTCCCTCCCTCCCTCTCCCCATCCGCCTGCCTGTTAGCTGGGAGCCATGCGTCTTCCTGTTTCCTTCTTGGATCTCCTCCACTAACAAGCTGCGAGGCCTGGCAGAGACTTATCTGCGCGTTTAAACGTGTGTCCCTTTCACCACCTCCACCACTACCCCCCTACCCCATATTTCACTCCACTCCACTCCATCTCCCCGCCATCTTGCCACCCAGCGGCGTCAGCCCCCCCCCCCCCTCTCTCTCTCTCCACCCACCACCGCCGCCCTCTGAAGTCTTAATCAGGACACTGACAGAGATGCCACGCTGCTCAACAATACCCCACTCGCTGTTCAGCCTGCCCCCCACCCTTCTCCACTGTCGTCGTTGTCGTCACCACCACCAGTCTCTCTCTACCCCCTCTTTGAGCCCCTGTGGGAGACTGCACAGAACCAGGCAGCTTTTGCTC
>JAODXP020000016.1:26885948-26908448 GCA_027497455.2 Sardinella longiceps | reverse complement strand
TACTCCTGCCTGCTGGCTTTCCGCCGCTGCACTCCGAGCACCCAGAGTAGTAGAGCAGAGCCCACCCCATTCAGAGCCCACCCACCCCAGCCAGGACCCACACAGAGCCGGGAGGGAGGGGAGGGCAATACCACAACCCCTCTTGCCCAGCTGGCAGAGGCTGATGCTTCATTTTGCTCTCTCTCTCTCTTTCGCTCTCTCTCTCTCTCTCTCTCTCTCTCTCTCTCTCTCTCTCTCTCTCTCTCTCTCTCTCTCTCTCTCTCTCTCATGCTCCCTCGTTCTTTTTTGTTCTTCTCTCTTGTTCCCCACTCTCATTCCATATTTCCATCTTGTCTTGTCTCGTATCACTCTGCTTTTGCCTCTCTCTCTCTCTCTCTCTTTCTCTCTCTCTCTCTGCATGTGTGTGTGTTTATGCTCCTCTTTTCTTAATCTTAATTAAGCCTGGGCACTGCAGTGGTTCTCTCTCTATCAGCTCAGAAAGCACGGCAGTGGCGGAGGCTGAGGCGGAGGCAGAGGCAGCAGTCCTGGCCAAGCGGCAGTGGGGTGCGCTCCGTGGTCCCGCTGACTGATAAAAAGCACTGGCAGCAGAGACCAGTGTGAGGTCGCGAGAACTTCTGGCTTTTGGATGTCCTCTGCGCTCTCGTCACGTGGCGCACGGATTCGCACTTCTGACCGTCCCGTTCCCAGACAAACTCCGCATATTAACCTCCCGAAGCCAAACAATTGACCCTAGTGTTGTTGCAGAGTTAGGGAGGCGTTGTGTTGTTTTGGTTGGTCCAGGAACAGTTGCATGCAAAACAATGGCTCAGTCTGTTGTCTGCTGTACACACCTAGTTGGTAGTCATGCAGGATGTCCATGTAGGATGATTCCAAAATGTTATTATTTTTTATTTTTTTTTTTATTTTTTAATTTTTGCCTTTCAATTTTTGTGGAATTGTGTTCTCATGCCAGGCACGTGTGGCAGTGCGCTTTCTCCGAGGAACATGAGAAATACATTTAATTAAGACCAGAGAGGTTCCTTCGGTGCTTGAATTTGCTTTGCTTGTTTTTGCCGGCTGTGATTTTTAATTGGATTTTGGAGAGCACACCCCCAATCATTTCCCAGATATTATTGCAATATGTCCAGAATAAGTCCATAGGAATTAATGGCCCACGTAGATACAAAGCTTTTGTGATGGAAGTTGGGTCAGTTTAAACACACCACAGTTGGACCTGGTTGGACCTGCAATGATGAAAGGGACACACACACACACACACACACACACACACACACACACACACACACACACACACACACACACACAAGCAGACAGACCGTTTCCTCCTTATGAATTTTTAATCCCTCACAGGGAGTATATTTGCAATGGAGGAAGTATGGCAGGTGAACTTGGTTCTGCAGATAGGAAGTTCATGAAAAATTCAGCTGTCAAGTATTTGATGTTCATTATGAGTGATGTGGGTTTAATGTCTGACTGCGATATTTGTACAGGTCACACAGACTTTTCCAAGGGAGGTGCAGATCCCTTATCATTTTCAAATCCCCTTTATGATAAGTTTATTCAGTAGACTGAAAGAATATTTCATATAAGGACTGGCAGGAGCATTCTATCGCTGATGGACAATGAGAATTTTATCCAGTTCTATATGTCCAAGTATAACTCATAAAGGAAAAGGGCTAAGCATAAATTGAATTTTAGTAGTTCAGTTTGTGCATGCCTTTCAATTTTGCCCACAAACTTTTCATCAGCTTCACTGCAGATGTGTTTCACCTTGACTTCTGAAGCCGCAAAATAAACAAGAATTTACCATTCCTCTCAGTTTTTTTTGCCAGCTGT
Source organism: Sardinella longiceps (assembly GCA_027497455.2). Taxonomy (NCBI): domain Eukaryota; kingdom Metazoa; phylum Chordata; class Actinopteri; order Clupeiformes; family Clupeidae; genus Sardinella; species Sardinella longiceps. The sequence continues at coordinate 26,906,612 of JAODXP020000016.1, read as the reverse complement.
TGCTGCCATAGCTGCATAATTTATTACAGGTGGAGCGGGTTTCAACCTGAAACTGTCAAACTGTCTGAATGTGTGATTCACACTACAAAAAAAAAAGAAAAAAAGACTGAGATCCTGTTCTGGCGTTGGCTCCAGGTCAGCAGTACAGACTGGTTGTTTTATTGCGGGTTGAGTTGACACAAGCTGATGTAATTACCAAACATTAAGAGAAGTTCAATGAAAGACATGGGCCTCCAAGAGGGTGACTAAAACTACATGACATGACTGTATATTTAGCTTGAAAAATTACTGGCAGATACCTTCTTTCATCACATATGTTGCTCCCGGTCTGCCAGAGCGCCCCTTCTTTTTTCCCCCCAGACTTTGTTGTCGCCGGGGAGTTGTCTTTAAGTTGAAACATGGCGCGGCTGCTCTTTTGGACATGCTAATGTCAGAATGTTTGTGGTCGTTACCGTGGCGGCGCTGCTGGTGAATGGCCATGGCGGGAGCCACCACATATCTCTAGTGCTGCCGACACTGGCCACAGGGGAGCGGTTGCTTGAGGAGCATGTGGCCCAGTGCTGGCGTGGATCTGTTGCAGAACCGGTTTGTCTTTGGCTCCGCTTTGATGGCGTGTTTTGGGCAGCTGGCCAGACCGATGCCAGCTCTGCTCTAGGGCCTCTCGGAGCTTTGTGGATGCCGCCAGGAAAAGGAGGGGAAGTGTCAGTTGGCATTTAACCTCACACACACACACAGAGACACACACACACACACACACACACACACACACACACACACACACACACACACACACACACACACACACACACACACACACACACACACACACACACACACACACATCCATTCCATTCCGCCCCCTGCACATCCATCTTCCATCTCCTTCCCAGCCCCCCTTCACTAACTAACTGGTTCTATCTGAGACATCAACCTTGAGCGAAGTTAGGAGGTTGTCGAGTGTAAAATGTTCTTTTGGGACACACACACACACACACACACACACACACACACACACACACACACACACACACACACACACACACACACACACACAATCACACACTCACTCACTCACACTCACTCAATCAATCCATTTTTTTCTGTCTCCCTTTCAAAGGTCTCTCAAAAGGAAAGCCTCGCATTCCCAACGTGGCCCCTGATTGCCCGCCCTTTTTTCGAGGATGACGCGCCCATGATGTCTTTCTGGAAGTAGGTGCCCCTTCCTTCCTCCTTACTCTCACTCGACAGCACAGCCCTTGTTATGGCAGATGACTGGCACAAAGCACGCCGTGGGCCCTCTCTCACATACTCTAAAGCAATATCATTTGGATGCAAATTGTCATTTGGAATCCATTTTGAACCATTGGGGGAGGGGGTTAAAGGGGAGGTTGGTCCTGTCTCATTGAATCGAGATATCCCTTTTCTCCCTCTATTGGTAAGACTGTTGAACTTCATTGGCTCCATCTTCTTTTCCCATTCAACAACTCTCTCTTTCATTCTCTTTTTCTCACTTTCTCTCTCTCTCTCTCTCTTTCACACCCTCTCTTTCTCATCTCTCCGTCTCAATCACAAAGCTCCACACACTATTTCCCTCCTCTCCCTTTCTCTCTCTCTTTCTTTCTCCTTTTCTCTCTCACTCTTTCATTCATTCCAGCTATCTCGCCTCTCCCAGAACAAAGTTGGATAACTCCATTATGAGAAATCTCTCAATACTGCCTGTGAAGATGAGAGTGTTGAAGGGGAGTTACGATGAAGCAGGGGGACTATGATGAAACCAATGTCACTGTAAAGGCACTGCAGTCGACACTCTCTCTTGTACTCGTACGTTCTATGGGCAGCTGCGAACTCTACTCTACCTCAGCTATTTGCTTTGAACAGGGTAGTCGGTGTCCTAATCAAACGTAATCAAAAGCTCCACACTGACGATGAGAGGAGTTGGTGAAGGTCATGCAGACTGGGCCTGGTTGTGAAGTCGGAATGTTCTCTCTCTGATAGAATGGGAGAAGTAGATGGGCATATTCTGTGGGTAAAAAACATCCCGTATGAATGAACCTTGCAAGTGTACAACGTGTTGTTAGAGGTAATGGAGATTACATGTAATTTTCTTTAGAGGAGAACATCATTTGAAGGTGTATTTTTGAGGAGTCTGTTTAGGGTGGAGGGAAGGTGGGAGACATCTGCCACGGCCAGAGATTAAGGTTTGCCAGAACAGCTAGGGGTAACTTCAGTTCTCTGATGAGGTAGAGGAACTATTGGCTTTGGGGGGTGAGATGTCTAACTTTGGCTTAAAAAAAACACAACCATTTTTCTTCCACTTTCACTGCTTGGTCGTCACTACCACTCTCTCTGCTATAGTCTCATCAGAGCAGCCCGCCAACCCACCCATCCCCCCCTCTCTTTCTCTCTGCATCAGCTGCCCCAGCTCTCTCGCGCTCTGCTTCTCTCTCTCTCTCTCTCTCTCTACTAAATCTGTTCCAGTGTGTGAGGGAATCGTCGTTGGGCAGCCTCGGCCCCTGATTGCATTATCATTCCCCATGTCCCGTCCACCCCTCACTCAAGCAAACAGAGGGAGGGAGGGAGGGAGGATGGAAGGGAGGGAGGGAGGGAGGACTCCTCATTCTGTGGCACTGCGACCCGAATGTTTCCCAGATTGCATCACTGGCCCCAAGATTTTTTTTTTGGTACACCCTCACCCTCTTCACCCTTGCCTCCTTTTTCTTCTAACCCCTCCCCACCTCCTAATAACCACCCGTCCCCGAGGAAGCCTCCTTTTTTTGTGCCCCCTTTCCCCTTCTTCTGGGCCGTGTTTACGGTGTCCCCTGCACGGCCAAGTGGAGCCAATGCGCGATGTTGTTTTCCTTTTTCTCCCGCTGTTGTTTGCTGATATTTGGTACAGGATGACAATGAGCCGGAAGAAAACAGCCCCTTTTAAAATATGAATGGAGCAAGACCTGAGAGAGAGAAGGAGGAGGGCTTCAGGGGAAGGAGAGAGCGAGTGAGGGAGGGATGGAGGGATGGATGGATGGATGGAAAAGAAGAGGGGGGTTAGAGAAAAGGGACCCCTCGTCTGTGGGTTCCAGCATTAAGTCTCTGTTTTCCCCCGCGGAGGAATTAAAGGCGTGCCATTATCCCTGGCAAATTACCACGCTGCCTTTGTGCCGCAGCCATGGTACATTAGTGTGCCTTAAGACGTAGCCGAGCTCTGCCCATTCAGGCCACAAAGAGAGAAAGGGGGGGCGCGGTGGCAGATCCTTGGCTGGTCGCACAGTGGAGGCATTCACACGAGACTGAGGGGGCCGTACGGCGAGAATCTGTGCCACAAGAGGCCCATGACATAGTTTCTCTTGGGGCCGTTTTGGCAAAGGGAGATCACCACCACAATCACCAATCACCGCCACCAAATCCTCCCACTTTTCTGGTATTGGTGCAAGAATGAGAATTCAAGATTGATTTGCAAACCTATGGCATCTCTCTACATCTTGCAAGCAGGGTGTCACTTTGCGCTCAAGCCTGTTTGGTGCTTCCAGTCCAGGACCGCACTGAGTGCTCCAGTCATCCCTGGGTCTAGTCTGTAGGGAAGTAGCCCAGCCAGCTTTTGTTGATCTCTCTACATCTTTTTTTCCTGCTCTTTGGCCTAATATTGTGTCCAGTAACTCTAACTCTTGGCACTGGTCATTTCCCCTGTGTTTTAGCTTCTCTGCTCTCTTATGCTATTATGACATTATGGACCAATTACAGCATATTCCTGGACTGTACTAGGCAGGAAAGCCAGCAAGAAACCCAAGAGAAGTACAACTGAGACTCTTTTCTTACTGCACACCATAACCTCAGGGAGTGAACTGCTTACTTGGCGCGAAGAGTGCCCCGGTTTATTAAAGTCCCTCAATAATCTTGTTATCCCACAGGAGGCTCGGCTAGACTGGCCCTTAAAGGTCTCCCGGGTACGGAAGGTGAGACGGTGGGGCCTTCTGACTAAATGCGATTGGTGAGAAAGGCCAAGTCCACTTTATGACTCCCATACATTGCCCCCCCCCCCATCTCCTCCTTTATGAAGTCGTGTGACGAGCTCTGTGGCTGTTGGTTAATGAGCGGCATGGAGGTTCTGTCTGGGGGCAGTCATGACGGGGCTCCGGTGCCAGTAAATAGCGCTGGTCTTGCAGGGCCATTAAGCGGGAAGAGCTTGGGGCCCCCTCAGTCACTGCCAGAGGTTCCGGCTTTGCTGGGTAGAATCTGTGGCTGTAAAACGGCGGTTAACTCCGTTCCCGCTGTCCTTACCCTCCCTCTCCCTCCCTTCATCAAGACAGGGTGTCGGTGTGTGCAGTGTTCAGACAGTGGTGGATGCTCTGTGATATGACTGAGTTTGTAAAGACATAAATCCCTGGTGAACATCTGTCTTTATCTCCCTCTTCCTTTCTCTCTATCTCTTTTCTTTCTCCCTCCCTCTCTCTTTTCTCACTAACATTCTCACTCTCTTTGGTTCTTTCTCTTCTGCCTTTGCTGATTGATCTCTCATTCTCTCTGTCTCTCTCTTCCTGCTTCTCTCCCTCTGGCTCTTCAAAGCTGACTGCCTTTACTGCCAGCATTGTTAAGATATCAAAATGCCATTCAACTGGAAGATCACTGTCTTGCCTGGATTGAGTAATACTAGAGTAATCTAATAAATGTTAGGAAAAGGCCTCTCTTTTCATATAACTTATTCATGTCTCATCTCGAGTATCAGCACGGACTTCTTGTTTCATTAGATGTTTTTTTTTCTGCTGCAGGGTCAACTCTTATTTTGGTACTGGGCAGAGAGCTAGCATTGAAGCTAACTAAATATAAAATATGAACCAGACAAAGGCAATTTTGCAAATATTACACCAGGCGAAAGACCTTGCGATCAAACATGGATAAGCCTGCCCTCACATGCAACATGACACTGTCGGTTAGCCAACTTTAGTTTAAGTCAGGGCCCAAAGTCTTGCGGTGGGAAGTTGAGTTGAGCAACAGACCCGTTCTCTTAGGTTTATTGTACATCGGCACATACTACCCACACTCTACCACCCCTCACCCCCCCTCCCCCAGACTTAAGATCTGAAGAACTCCAAACTCGGAGTTCAACTCCTGACTTAATCTCTGCAGAGGCCCTTCAGAGTGCCAGCATGTTTTCCTTGAGAATTGTGGGAAAGCGCAGTGCAAACCGGGAAGTAGCCGTCAATTTACTCCCATAATCCTGTGTTGCTGCTTAATCATTCAGGGGGGGATTAGGAGGCGCAGTCAGTCTTTTACCTAATTATAGATCAGGCCTCCACTGCGCCGGGGCACACAGCTGGCCTTGGAGGATAGCCAGAGTTGCTGCTCTTCGCCCTCTCTCGTTCTCTCATTCTCTCTCTCTCTCTCTCTCTCTCTCTCTCTCTCTCTCTCTCTCTCTCTCTCTCTCTCTCTCTCTCTCTCTCTCTCTCTCTCTCTCTCTCTCTCTCTCTCTCTCTCGCTTGCTCGCTCGCTCTCATAATTTCTCTCTACTTTTGTTTTCTTTCTCCTCTCCTCTCCTCTCCTCTTCCACCACCTCCACAGTTCAAAAAGTGGAGAGAAGAAGAGTGTGTTTGGCCAGAAAAGAACCGTCATTTCTTTTTTTAAAATAAAAAATGGCGATGCCCCGAGTAAATATTGTGGAGTTGGACAAGGTTCAAAGGCATAGAATGGTAAATGTAACTTATTTTGTCCCTGTGTTCCTCTCCACCACCTCAACCGCTACTGTGTTGTCCTGCTCAGCCCTCATTTACAAAGTCTTGATGACCTGTTTTGAGCACCCCCTCGAATGCTCTTGAGGCACAATGGCCTTGATTAATATTCTGTCATGGTTTTCTCTCTGTATCTACAGTAGACGGGCAAGCACCGTGTGTGTGTGTGTGTGTGTGTGTGTGTGTGTGTGTGTGTGTGTGTGTGTGAGGCTTGCTCGTTGAGAAAAGATGAAAGGGTTGTTATTAATACCACATACAATCAAAATGAAATCAAAATGACTGCTCATGAATAAATCAGCATTAGGCCTCGGTGACCACACTGTAGACAGCGCCAGAGAATGTCCCGGCAGTTAAATGAAAAATTAATTACATGACATGATGGGGACGGTAAGATGTGGTTACTGTGTGAAAGAGAAGTGATGTCTGCTCTGAAGACTTGAAAGCAGAACGTCGTTGGCGTCAATAGCGACCGCGCACGATTCGGTAGCCCTCAGCGAAGTGAGTAGAGGCACTTCCGTGTACACGAGGAGATAGGGTCACGTTTTATGCTCTATGATTAGGAGGTGTTTTTATTCACTGCTGTGCATCACTTTTTATTGTCAAAGAAAACAAGTGATGCAACTGAAATTGGTTTTCCGGAAGAATTTGATGAGGCACCTCTGGTTCCAGTCGTTCTGTTTGCCTTCGGGTTGCATCTCTGAGCTCGGCTTGTATCCCTATAGATTTACCACCCAGGCTTGTTTCCTCCCAACCACACTTAATATTCTTGATGTGTTTTTTTCTTCTTCTTCTCTTTTTGAGAATAATTAAACTCAGATTGAAGGATTGAAGAGATTTCCCAGTTGTTTGCCTCTCTCTCTCTCTCTCTTGCGTGCTCTCTCTCTCTCTCTCTCTCTCTCTCTCTCTCTCTCTCTCTCTCTCTCTCTCTCTCTCTCTCTCTTTCTTTCTTTCTTTCTTTCTTTCTTTCTTTCTTTCTTTCTTTCTTTCTTTCTTTCTTTCTTTCTTTCTTTCTTTCTCTCTCTCTCTCTCTCTCTCTCTCTCTCTCTCTCTCTCTCTCTCTCTCTCTCTCTCTCTCTCTCTCTCTCTCTCTCTCTCTCTCTCTCTCTCTCTCTCTCTCTCTCTCTCTCTCTCTCTCTCTCTCTCTCGCTTGCTCGCTCGCTCTCATAATTTCTCTCTACTTTTGTTTTCTTTCTCCTCTCCTCTCCTCTCCTCTTCCACCACCTCCACAGTTCAAAAAGTGGAGAGAAGAAGAGTGTGTTTGGCCAGAAAAGAACCGTCATTTCTTTTTTTAAAATAAAAAATGGCGATGCCCCGAGTAAATATTGTGGAGGTGGACAAGGTTCAAAGGCATAGAATGGTAAATGTAACTTATTTTGTCCCTGTGTTCCTCTCCACCACCTCAACCGCTACTGTGTTGTCCTGCTCAGCCCTCATTTACAAAGTCTTGATGACCTGTTTTGAGCACCCCCTCGAATGCTCTTGAGGCACAATGGCCTTGATTAATATTCTGTCATGGTTTTCTCTCTGTATCTACAGTAGACGGGCAAGCACCGTGTGTGTGTGTGTGTGTGTGTGTGTGTGTGTGTGTGTGTGTGAGGCTTGCTCGTTGAGAAAAGATGAAAGGGTTGTTATTAATACCACATACAATCAAAATGAAATCAAAATGACTGCTCATGAATAAATCAGCATTAGGCCTCGGTGACCACACTGTAGACAGCGCCAGAGAATGTCCCGGCAGTTAAATGAAAAATTAATTACATGACATGATGGGGACGGTAAGATGTGGTTACTGTGTGAAAGAGAAGTGATGTCTGCTCTGAAGACTTGAAAGCAGAACGTCGTTGGCGTCAATAGCGACCGCGCACGATTCGGTAGCCCTCAGCGAAGTGAGTAGAGGCACTTCCGTGTACACGAGGAGATAGGGTCACGTTTTATGCTCTATGATTAGGAGGTGTTTTTATTCACTGCTGTGCATCACTTTTTATTGTCAAAGAAAACAAGTGATGCAACTGAAATTGGTTTTCCGGAAGAATTTGATGAGGCACCTCTGGTTCCAGTCGTTCTGTTTGCCTTCGGGTTGCATCTCTGAGCTCGGCTTGTATCCCTATAGATTTACCACCCAGGCTTGTTTCCTCCCAACCACACTTAATATTCTTGATGTTTTTTTTTCTTCTTCTTCTCTTTTTGAGAATAATTAAACTCAGATTGAAGGATTGAAGAGATTTCCCAGTTGTTTGCCTCTCTCTCTCTTGCGTGCTCTCTCTCTCTCTCTCTCACACACACACACACACACACACACCACACACACACACACACACACACACACACACACACACACACACACACACACACTCTCTCTCTCTCTCTCTCTCTCTCCCACTCCAATCATCCTGCCGGCATGCTTTCCCTAGAAATAACTTCTCTTCAATTAGTCTCTCTCTCTCTCTCTCTCTCTCTCTCTCTCTCTCTCTCTCTCTCTCTCTCTCTCTCTCTCTCTCTCTCTCTCTCTCTCTCTCTCTCTCTCTCTCTCTCTGTCTCTCTCTCTCTCTCTCTCTCTCTCTCTCTCTCTGAATGGGCTTATCTTCGCACTCCTCTAATGTTGCTGCAGTCAGAGAAAAACATTGCAAGGTCAGGGTCCTCAGCCCTCCAGATCTTTCTCAGCCTCACAATGGCTTTGTAGAGCCACGCGGACATATAGCGAGGGGATTAAGCCGTAATTAGGACCAGCTTCAGAAGTTCGTTCCCCCTCTTTTCGGCGATCACAGGACCTCTTTTTTTTTTTTCCCTCCCCTCTTTGAGTACGTGCAGATTGGACAGCGTCTGAAGAGTCTTTAGCACAAGAAACTTAAAGACTTAAGGAGATTGCATCAATGAATTACAAAAACAATGTGCAGGATATAATGGTGGTGGGTGAGTGTGTGTGTGTGTGTGTGTGTGTGTGTGTGTGTGTGGGGGGGGGGGGGTGCTATTTTGGTTATTGAAATGCATGCATTTCTAACTCTTGGTAGCTCCAACTTTGGGGAATCTGATTGTGTCCAGGGGATGTTGTTGTTTTGTTTTGTTATTGTTTTTTTTCTTGTTTTGGTCTGCTTTGGCACTTCCTTGGGAGTGCACTTGACAAGTAAGCCCCACCCCACCTCTCGTACCAGTGCCCTATTGGGCTCATTCACTCGCACAGTGCAAATTCCCATAACAATGCAAGCCAGAAGCGGCTAGAACCACTCTCATTCCGCTTTTCCGATTTGCTGGCACAAAGCCTGGGTCATGCTTCGAGACACCCGTAACAAGAAATCTTGTTGTGAAGCCACACGGCAATTAAAACAGAAACAGATGTTGGTTTCTTTTTCTCTCCAATTACACCAAAATGCAGTCAATTATCTCTGTGTAGTCGCTATGCTGGTGGCGGAGAGGGGGCCACATCAGCAGCCTTGACTGATTCTCTTTGTCGAAGAATTGGGCCACGCGCATTGTGATGAACACTGATCACAAAAAGACGTACAGTACCCTTTCAGATGTTATGGCATCTCATTTATAGTCCACATCCTGGCTTCACAAAGCTTCATTGGTACGTGTGTGTGTGTGTGTGTGTGTGTGTGTGTGTGTGTGTGTGTGTGTGTGTGTGTGTGTTTGTCTGTCCTCTGTTTTACAATGGTCAGATTAAATGCCACTCTGTCAAGATAGCTTGACATGTTTATTGCCTCATCGGAGTCATCGAATACCCCATCAAAGTTACAATACAGGCAGTGAAGCTGAAAGACTTGCTCAAAGTATACAACATTTGTTTAAGCCTTATAATGACCAAATTAAATTGGTGTTACACATTCTTGGGAATTTCACCATTAACCGGGAAGTTATCACTTCTCTATTTTTATTGGTGTGTGTGTGTGTGTGTGTGTGTGTGTGTGTGTGTGTGTGTGTGTGTGTGTGTGTGTTCATTTCCTTGCTCTGCCTACCCCCTCTCCCCTCTTGGCTGAACAGGAGCCACCCCATCCTGATGCTATAAATCCTGGAACAATGTGCCTGTCTGGATGTTTTGATTTAACAACCCAATAAAGTGTGTGTGTGTGTGTGTGTGTGTGTGTGTGTGTGTGTGTGTGTGTGTGTGTGTGTGTGTGTGTGTGTGTGTGTGTGCACTCAAAACACTCAGACAGCCAGTGGCTGCCCCTGGCCTCCAGTTCCCTGAGAGAGACATCGACCCCCCCCGCCCCCACACACACTGCTTTGTCTCTGGTGCTGTAAAAGCAGACTTTAGGCCGGGTTTACACGCTGCCGCCTACCTAAAGCCACTGCAAGCTTCTCCCCAAAAACCTATTACAGTGTCCACAAAGACGAGGCTCCACTCTAAAGCCTGGCGGCATTGTTGGTAAGAGCCTGGTAGTTAGTGGCTAGCCACAAACATCTGTTTGCCAAGGAGGGCTCTTTGTGCTGGCAGATGGTAACATGAGAATGTAACCTGAGAACGGTGTACATTTGAATAGCATTTTATTGCCGTTGTAATGGAGTCGAGAATGAAATTCAGGAGTAACACCTGAGCAGACACCCATGGGTGAATGAATGCATTAGTGAATGAATGAGAGAGTGAGTGAATGAATGATGGAAAGAATGAACAAATGGCTGTTTAATATGGCTGTTAAATAAACAGACGGCTGTTTATTTATTGGCATTGCTTCAATCTAGTATTTGTATACACTGACACACCTTTATTTGTGCTATTATAATAGGCCTAGTCAGTTGTGTGGCTTTGGCTTATGTTGACCCCTGCAGTCTCTCATGTTTGAGTGGACTGTATTTTAGTGTCCTCCACAGGCTTGACTTCAGCTTCGCAGCCTTTACTGGGGCATGTTGAAACAAGCTATGTAGGAGCCGTCTGGATAGTCTGGGGTCAACACTGCCCAGAGGGGACCTGTCTCGTGTGTGTGTGTGTGTGTGTGTGTGTGTGTGTGTAGGGTAGAGAGGTTATGTAAACGATGGAGACATTGGTGTTGACCAGTTCAAACAGCTCCCTGTCATTTCAATTACAAGGTGCGGAGGAGCACAGACTGGTTAATCTGTGCTATGTCATACAAGGTGGGTGTGTGTGTGTCTGTCTGTCTGTCTGTCTGTCTGTCTCTTGGTTCAACAGTAAACAAGCGATGTGATGAAAGAAAAATGGAAAGAGCAGTCAGAAGTTGATGTGACATTTCTGTGAATAAGTACATTTTTCTTGTGGTAATGTTAAACATTCCCTATGAGCGTACTGAGCCTGTCATTATGTCATTGTCTTTGCTCAAGTTCTCCCGGGTGCTTTTGGCAGCTGAAAAAGTGACACGCTAATGTGAAAATCACTCCAGGTGGATAGTAATGAATTCATTTTTGCAATACACTATTAATTCTCATATGAGAATGTCAACAGCGGAGACAAATTGGGAGCGCTTATGTCATAATTGCGCGTGCAGTTGAGGGCAAAGTCTGGCGTTTTTTTTGCAGACATCGCCTGTCATCCCACGCCTCTGCAAGACGCCCCTGGGAAAGAGTTGAGATGTGGTCCGCTCTGCTTTAATTTTGCGGTCCGTTCTGATGTAATCCTTTCATAATCCCAATCAGATGCATGACTCGTGTGTTGGTGGTTTAAATGTAATTGGGAGTGATGAGGGAGGCGTGTGTGTGTGTGTGTGTGTGTGTGTGTGTGTGTGTGTGTGTGTGTGTGTGTGTGTGTGTGTGTGTGTGTGTGTGTGTGTGTGTGTGTGTGTGTGTGTGTGTGTGTGTGTGTGTATGTATATGGCAAGATGGTGAGAGAAAAGGGAAATAAGAGAATTGGAAGCCCAAACAGCGTCAGCTCCATTGCAGCTGCCCCCTCACTGGAGAGCAGGCGCAGGCTTCTGACAGCAGCGAATGAAAGCCAGCCAAGCGTTCTAGCCGAAGAGGAAACACTCCAAAGATCCCCAACCACGGCCCCCAGACACCCAGGATTGCTTGGAGCGGAGGAGACGGTGGAGTGGGAGGATGGCTGGCCAGGCAGGCAGGCAGGCAGGCAGGCAGGCAGGCGTGTGGGTGAAGAAGGGAACAGATGTGGAGAAGAGGAAGAGAACTGATGTATTGGCAGGAGCACCTGCTGGGATGTGGAGGGGAGGGGAGGAGGAGGAGGAGGAGGAGGAGGAGGATGACGAAGGGGAGCAGGCTGCACATGTTCTTAAGGCAGGTTTGGGGTGCTCTGGCTGTGTGCCCCCCATGGGTGCCACTTATCAGACAATCCCACACAGCCACCCCTCTGAATCCTGACCTTTCAGAGGGAGACAGGACTGCTCTCCTTATGAAAAAGGGAAAAAAAGAGATGCGCATTAAGTGCTCTATCAAGCCCAGTGACATTTCAGTCCCGAATTGTCACTCAATTCCATTGTTTGACGGACTTTGAAAGATATGTCAAGAATGGAAATGTAATCAGGAGTTATTGCAGCTGGTATTTTAAGAGTCTGATGGCAAGATGAAAGTGACACTGACATTTAAGAGAGAGCGGGCATTCACCGCGTCGCATGCTTATTAATGCAGATTTCGAGTAGACTCAATAAGCTGCACCAACAATCTGTATGCTGTTACAGTTACATTGAGACTCCGCACTAACAAAGGGTCTATTTTGTCTATATTGAGGTGAAGAAAGGAGGTTCTCACGATGTCTTCTGTCGTGTCTTCTTTTCTCACTGTCTCTCTAGCCCCATTATCAGTGTGTCTGGTGTCTTTATCCTGCCTTAATCAAAAACTCTGACTGTGAGACTGAGAGCTTTTTTTCTCCTCCTCCTTCTTCTTCTTCTTTTCCTGCTTCCACTCAGGTCTTTTTTTTTTTTTTTTTTTTGGAACCTTAACCAACAAATTAATTCAGCTTTTAAAACGTTCATTTTGGAGCACTAAAGCTCCCCTGCCGGCTCCGCTTGGCACCGGCGTCTGGATTTTATTAAAGTTCTGTGTCGGGTCCCCTGGCAGCGTGGCACGGCACTGGTAAGTGATGAACGCTCTCAGGCTAAATTCAATAAGCACCACTCGCTTCAGCCCTAGAGTGCCCCCCACCACCACGACCACCACCTCCACCCTCTGCACCCAACGCCATTCTCCCAGCAAGCCCCCCCTCCCCTCCCCCCAGACCCCGTCCGCATCTTTCTTTTTCTCCGAGCCCCCACTTTGCCAACCATCACCAGGACCAATTTACTCGACTGCTTGTTCCTCCCAGATCAATGTGTCCTGACAAATTGGAAAGGGAGAGGCAAAAGTTTCCTCATTGCACTGGCTTTGGGTGTGTGCAGCGCAGCTCTAAGTGTTTCAGTCTTAAATAATACAGACGTGTGATGCTTGTAACAAACTACATGTGCTTGTTGAGGATGCTCAAGGAAAAAAAAAAGTACAAACAGTAACGGGCTTCATCACCATCATAAGATAAATTAATAATTTATAATACATTCATATTAAGTCACAAAATGGATTTGTCATCATAATTATGTATTAGCTATTATTTCTCTCCATTGTGTGTGCTTTTAATTGGTATTGCTCACTAGTCCAAATGACATTCAGGCTCCTGCTAATTAGCGAAAGGGGTTGGTTATGGTTTCATATCCAATGGCGCTCGCTCGCTCGCAGAAGGGCCCTTGGTGTGCGGCCTTGGCTCCCGGGCAGCGAATGCGAGGAGGGAAATGGCTGTGTTTTTGTTTGGTTTCATACAGAGGCGCCATTGATAGCCAAGTCATTAGCGCAGGCTAATTATGCAGGCCCAACCGTGTCACTCTCCGCTCACACAGCGAGCCCTTTCAAGTAGGACACCATTTCCTATGGTGGCGAATGGTAATCCCATCCAATGCAGACAAGCGATTGCTTTGGGCCATCATTGGCTTGATTTCCCTCAGGAAATGTTTGTTTTTCCCTTCGCTGAATATCTCTCTCTCTCTCTCTCTCTCGCTCTCTCTACCTGCCCACCATGCAAATGGGAGCAGGCAGATGCTCACAGTGGAGGTCGTTGACCCCGCGGGCTGTTGTTGCATGAGTGGAAGGTTAGGGCGGATGGTAGGGAGTTTTCCTGGCCATGGACAAACAGAGGGACTCGCTGGTCTCGGCGCATCTCTTGTCCAGTAGCACATGGGTGACCTCCGCGGCTTAGCCAACACTGCTAATTTGCTAATTGAATCAGGTCTCGTCTGCTCCGCTGAACTTTTGCCAGCCAGTGTCACGGTGGCGGCTAATGTGAACTGACCGTCTGTAATTGAGTTCAGTGTAAAAAGACTGGACCTGTTGCTTCAGACCAAGCTTTGTTAATGATTCAGAGAGCATTTAAATTCAGTGGTTTCAGATTTGTTGTTTTCTGCAGGATGTCACCTTTCGCTTTTGAAGTTTAATAGAGGTGACAGATAAAACAGAGAGAAAAATAAAAAAGTCAAAACATGTCAAAAAAAGTCCCTATTCCTTTGACACAAAGTGCTGCAGAGGCAGGATTAAGCTAGAGAAGGCTTTTAAACTCACTGGGGCTGACGTGAAGTTAATGTCGGACTCACAGGCCTAAAACAACCAGTGTCAATTAGCACCTGATGACTTGACGGCTGAAAGGGTGTGCTTCCAGATCTAGTGACACTTAACGAGCACCTATGAATTTCCATTGCCTGAAAATTTGAGCACATATTTTTATTTATTTATTTTTGGTCTATTTCAAGTCTTGCAATCCCATAATTTTTTGTTCCATCTTGATTTGTATGCGTACAGTGTATACTGTACACACAGCGTATCGAGTTCCAGACTGTTTGTGTGTTTGATGTTTTCTACATTGAGACAGACAGACGGGTGCTTGAGGTCTCATTCCTGGTGGTGTTTGCTCTACTGCTGCTGCTGCTGGGGGGTTTCTGGAGGCAGGTGGCTGCCGGTGCCTGTGGGTGACTGACAGAGCAGACAGACTGACTAGCTTTCTACTTGCAGGCAGAGCAGGGCAGGGCAGGGCAGACCGGGGTGCCCTCAGGGTCCCGCACACTAGTAGGGACCTTCAGGGAAGGAAGAGGTGGGGGGTGAGGGTTAGCAGAGTGAAAAGTACCAACCCAGTGGTATGCAGAGATCCTTAAAAGACCCAATGTCTTTTATCCCCTAACTGTAGACACACACACACACACACACACACACACACACACACACACACACACACACACAAACACACACTTTTACTTTTATTTCTTTTCTCCTCTCTCTCTCTCCCACACGCACACATTCTCAAAAAATACACATACTCACAATTACATTATGCTGACACTTCTATTAGCTTGAAGGGAATTCAGTGACAAGCGCTTTCACATTAAATATTCATTTATACATCTCGGTGCCATAATCCATTTAGCCTAAAAATTACCACAGGGAAAGTAATGATGGTGTCCCAGGGACTGGAGCGCCCCAGTCATAACAGGCTGTGTTAAATATATATACGGTTAGGATGGTTGCCATATCACTCTGCACAGTGCCACTCTTGAGATTAACATGTGTGTGTGCAGCATGTGTTTACACGTGTCTGCAAGTGTGTGTGGATCATGCTGTGTGGAAATGTGTAGGTGTGTGTATGTGTGTGGTGGTGGGGGGTACTGCTTGCAAAAGAGTGGAGAATTCCGTGTAAGTTCATGGTAACATATTTCCAATTACCTGGAAATAATGTTGAGTTTTTGTGTGTAATTTAGAGAAACTGTGTTCTTTAATTGAACTACACTACATCGCTGTTGCCAATGCCTTGTTCAGACTACATGATATTAGCCACAGCACGACACCTCTGAGCTCTACAGTGTTTATATTACGCGACTTACATTTTAGTGAATGGGAGTCTCACACTTGTGCGTGGGGCTGATCTGCGACCTTGGTGTTCACACCACAAGCCCCGGCACAGACAGAGCCTATGGCGCTTTGATTCAATGCCTTTGAATGAATGTAGGGGGTGTGATTGCAAATGCTCTGCAGTAAGTCGTGTGCTATATGCCTATGATTGAGGAATAGAATCTCTTTATATTAAATAGCAGTCAATCTTTTTTAATTTTTTTAATTTATTTTTTTAGCAAAGAATATACTACTGTATGTTTAGCCATCTAAATGTCTGTCCCTTACCTTCAATTTCAAAACTGACCAGTTTATTTCTGTGAATTTCTGTTAATTCCCGTCAATTCACATTGAAAATTTCTAACTTGGAATGGATGGAATTCCTGTTGGGGGGGTGGAGGGGGGTGAGCGCAATTTCCGGGGAAAAACTATGAGTAGGTTTGACAAGTAGTCTTAAGTGTGTAGCTGTGTACAGGGACAGTCTGCATTGAACCATACATATGTCTGCCTGTGTGTGCGTGCGTGTGAGCACATATATATACGAACACACACACACACACACACACACACACACACACACACACACACGTGTGTCCGTGCACTCATGCATGTCGCTCCTATCAGACGACAGCATCTCTTGATTAAATCCCTCCGCTGTATCATCCTGCCCGGTGCTCTTGCCCCGTCCTAACCCCCCTCCTCCCCCCGCTGCACCATCTCATTCCTCAGCCGCTCGCTTTGCCCCTGAGCCGCTCCCTGGCTGATGGGATCACAGCTAACGCTGGGTGCCATTAATAACAGTCAGGAGCCCGGGGCTGGCGGCGATACCCGCCTGTCCGTCCGTCCGCCCGCCCGCCTCCGACAAGACTGTCGCAGCAGCTCAGTCCCTCTCTTTAGCTTGGTCACTCTCTTTGCAGTAGTTGGCTGTGTGTGTGTGTGTGTGTGTGTGTGTGTGTGTGTGTGTGTGTGTGTGTGTGTGTGGCTGTTGTGTATCGTGTGAGTGCTGTATAAAGAACCAGGAAATAATCTCTCTATCAAAGATACTGCTTGCTTGCTGTGTCAGTTCCAAATCAGAGGAAGAGGACTCACTCTCTTTTTCCTTCCTTCCTTTTTTTGTGTGTTGTTTTTTTCCCCACACAAGTCAACGCTTCCTTTTTTGAAGTTGTCTGTAATCAATTTGCTCATCAATTAAAATTGGCTGGTGGGCCCCTGCTCAACCAATGTTTGTTTTTCATCCGCTAGAGTTAATTAGGACACCATTCCATGTGTTGTCCGCAAGATAGCGATTAATTGGAGTCGGTCTCCTGCATCGCTGGTTTGTGTGTGTGTGTACGTGAGTGTGTGTCTGTGTTTTTGCTCTATAAGCCTCTTCGAGAATTTTAGCCCTCTGAACCATGCATGCTCATTAGCGAATGTTAGTCATGGGAACATGTTTATGAATGACTGTTTTACATACTTATCATACAAAAGGCCTGTATTTACAAACATGCCTCACATGGCTGGGCCTGGACAATCCCGTAATCACTGTGACCTTTCGCCCAGCGCAAAACCTCCAGACCTATGGTGCACCTGCCGTTGCTTTGCCCACCTGAGCCCCCATATCACTCTCTCTCTCTCAGGTTGAACTTTCTCTCTCACTCACTCTCTCTCTCTCACACACTCACACTCACACACACACACACACACACTCACACACACACACACACACACACACACACACACACACACACACACACACACACCCAAACCCCCATCTCTCTCTCTCTCTCCCAGGTTGAAAGAGAAGTGAGACTAATGAGGTGCCATGAAGCCCACCCTCTTATCTGTGACAGCCAGCAGAATGCCACCAACTGTGGCTCCCAACGTCCTGCACAAACATGCCCTTTACACCCGAGACCCCCCACCCCCCCACTGGCCTTTGTTCCATGGCACGGAACACTGTAGTGTAGATGCCAGTGTTAACAGGAGGTGTTGGCAAAGGAGAAAAAGCAAACAAAACGAAAATGAAAAATGATGCTCTTTTTGAAGTGCTGTCTTGGGAATCTTCACCCTGCCAGATGTCATTTATGGTCTGGCTGCCATTGTCTCTGGTAAAACCGTAGCCCCTGACATTCGGGACCTTTCGGCATTTCTGCTACTCTTAACACACAAGAACCCTATCTTGTGTTTAGCCGATAGTATAGTGTTTCGAGGAAGGGATTACTGAGAGTATTTGAATATGTTGTTTAAGAGAGAAGTGATACCGCGAGAGATAAGGGAGGCTGACATTATCATTCCATTCCCACCACACTACTTACTGAGTTTCAAATTAATTCATTAATTCATTCATTTTTTTTATCTTCCCTTCTTAATTTAACCATGCATTCATTTATATCTGTACAATAACATCATCTGTTCAATAAAAAAGGGTTATCTGTAAGATAAACCCCCAAGTCAACCGTTCCCTCCCCACTCTTAATTAAATGATAGTTACAATTTTCCCTAAATGACAGTGGCTGGGAGCCATGGAGCTCTCAGTAGGTGATGTTTAACTGGTGCTACATATAATTAGAGGGACAGAATTTGCCGAGCTCAGCTCATTGGCATTCTCCTCCTCCGCCATGTGGGACGGATCAGCGGTGTGACAAAAAGGAGGGAGAGGGGGAAAAAAAATGGCCGACAGACAGATACCGGAGAGGCATTGAAGAGCCGTGTCCAAAACAGGTAGAAGCAGTGAGGCCACTGTAGCGGAGAGGAGAGAAAGAGGAGAGATCAGATTAGTGATCTGATTGGGTAATGAGCTGGAACCACAAAGTCTGGAACAACGTGTTGTGTGTGTGTGTGTGTGTGTGTGTGTGTGTGCGCGTGCGTGTGTGTCTGTGCGTGTGTGTGGTTGTTGGGGGACGGCAGGGCGGGGGGCGTCTGTCAGTGAGACTGATTGAGCCTGGCTAGGAGGGACAGTTTGGAACACAGACATAGCCATCCGACGTCACACACTCGTGGGCTCGCTCTCCGGTCGCTGTGCGGCGTGTCGCCAGGGTGGAATTGGTGAGTGAAGGGCTAGAGGTGTGTGTGTGTGTGTGTGTGTGTGTGTGATGGTGGTGGGGGGCTTTTTGATGGCGTCCAGCAGAGATGTGATCCAGCCTGACGGGGGCTTGGATTGGGAAGGGTGCCCTCCCACCTCGGCCCGTCGCCCAGCGTAGATTGATTCTGACCGGCCATTCATCACCCTACGGATAGAGAGAGAGCGAGAGGCTGTGGTTGTGACTGCTGCCGGGCCGGGACATGAGAAGGGTGGAATAAGGGGGAGGGCTGAGAGTGGCCAGCGCTTGAGACGCGTGGCGACTGGACACTGAGAACCGCACGGTGGGTGGACAGGACACTCGCTCGCTCGTTCAATAGGTTGGACATTCTCTCTGAGAAGTGTCAGCGTGTCACTCTCTACTTGCAACAGCCGACCGCCTCAAACTCATAAAACTTTCACTAATACAGCCATAAACTTTTCGAGGATTTTTTTTTCTAACCCTTTTGAACTGAACTGTAATACATTTTAATTGGTGTGATCACTATAAATTATTTAATTAAATGATAATCTTCCAGAATTGCAGTCGTGCTGGCAGCTCATTTTAACCAACAGTTTTTTTTTTTTTTTTTTTTTTTTTTTTTATTATTGTTCAGTTCTAAATTCATGCATAACTAAGGGCATAAGCTTTTAAGGACATTTTGAGATTGATTGGACTTTTATGGAGACAACGAAGCCCCCTGGAGGTGACATTGAACGCTTGGCTTTCCATGAAATGCATTACCAATAAACTACGATGAAGGAAAAAAACCCAAATCCTCATTCATAGAAGACTCACATTCTCCTCATAAAAAATGATGTGCAGATTGACTGTGACAACACCGTGTCACTCTCTCAGAAACCTGTTCCCGAGGTGGATGATTGAAATCCACGGCGTTGACGAGACGATGCAGGGAGGGAGGGCGTTCCAAGCGCAAGTTTCCAGCCGCAATGAATGTGTCTGTCTGGTCTGCCGACAGCAGCGCGGGGGACTGAATGCCTTCTGAGGACCAATAAACGGGCGCAGCCTAACACAAGAGTGCACCCATCACTGGCACACCGCCGCATTAAATCACATCCCAACAGCCCCGCTTACAGCTCTCCCAGACTTTCATGGGCGCCCGTGATTAGACCTTTAGGTAGTGATCAATAACGCAACACACACACACACACACACACACACACACACACACACACACACACACACACACACACTCTCACAAGTCTCACTTACTCGCCAATATTCCCTTGCTTGTCTTACAATCAACAGCCATTCATCGCCGCTGGCGTGCAAAATAACCCTTGTAATGCTGTCTGCATAAACATACTCACTCTGCCTCTGCGGAGAACAAGCACTGCATTACCAATTCCATCCACAAACATTCATATTTCGCTTGTTACCGGAACCTTCTGAGTGATGAGGGCTGGGTGTCAGTGCTGGGAAGCGGTAAGGTCGGGGAACCTGTGTGTGTGTGTGTGTGTGTGTGTGTGTGTGTGTGTGTATATATGTATGTGTGTGTATGTTTGTGTGCCTGTGTCTGTGTGTGTGTGCGTGTGTGTGTCTGTGTATATAAATATGTGTGTGTGTGTGTGTGTTAGTGGCACGGGACCATTCAGAGCAGAGGCTATGCAAACTGGCCTTCTGAAGAGCCCTCTTCACAGGCCCCTGGTGGCCAGGTCTCGGAGCGGGCGGCTGGGGAAGAGTGGCGCGGTTTAGCCTGGGGGGCACCATC
The DNA here is from genome assembly GCA_027497455.2 of Sardinella longiceps. NCBI lineage: Eukaryota > Metazoa > Chordata > Actinopteri > Clupeiformes > Clupeidae > Sardinella > Sardinella longiceps. The sequence goes on along the minus strand of JAODXP020000016.1, from coordinate 26,886,327 downwards.
GGTGATTGCTTTGTGCCGCCGCGGGCCACAGGCAGCTGAATTGCCTTTTTAGTCTACGCTCCACCACACAGCCTTGCCTTGCAGCCGTGACGAGGGTCTCTATATGTGTATATATACACACACACACACACACACACACACACACACACACACACACACACACACACACACACACACACACACACATACACACACACATACACATTTGAACACACACACACACACACACACACACACACACACACACACACACACACACACACACACACTCACTCACAGTCTCTCTCGTGTAAACACACACACCAACACCAACTCACACCCACTCAAACACTTCCACACTTCCAAATGCATAGGAATAAAATGGGCATGCATGAGCAGA
>JAODXP020000016.1:26863448-26880948 GCA_027497455.2 Sardinella longiceps | reverse complement strand
CTAGACGCCAAAGTGTCGTCGAAGGTCCTTTTTAATGGGTTCCGTGGCGTCCACGCACGTCAGAAAGCCGCAGGCAACCGCCGCTCTCCTGGGGGTGCCGTAAACTGGCTCGCAGGAGCTTGGCGGGCAAGCGGGGGGCAGTTGGGAGTCGGTGTCCGGTGCCAGCTCTCTGCCCCACGATCTGGGCACCCTGGCGGCGTCAGTGCCAGATGTCCAGAGAGCTAATTTGCATGGTGGGTGTATGTGTGACTGAGAGGGAGAGTGAATATATGTTTGCGTGTGTGTGTGTGTGTTTGTGATTGCCTTCTAACTCCAGCTGAGATTGATGTAAATGAACTAATAAATTCACATCTGCCATGCCACAATACTAAAAAGCCCTCCTCAAGCGCCTCTGTCATATGGGCCAGGTGGTGCCAATTGCAGATTCTGGCTCAGGCGGAACCAACTGGACCTGTCCTGGAACCCCCTCCACCCCTCACTCAATCACTCACACACACACACACACACACACACAGGCACTTACACTCACACACTCATAAAATATGGCCATGCTGTTGGGTCTGTCATCTGTCCAGAGCCAGTATTTAGTGTATGCATCCCTTTGGTGACATTGAGAGGAGAAGAAGGAGTTTAGAGATAGAGAGAAAGAGGTAGAGAAGGAGAGAGAGAGCGACAGAGAAAAAAACAAAGAAAAAACAAAGAGAGGTGATTGGCTGGTGATAAATGCATCAGTGTTGGTTTCCAGTTTACTATGCGTATGCGTTCAGAATTGGGCAATCGGAGCGCTACCTCCCCTGGTGAGAGCATCCGCAGTTTGACAGGACACTCCTGTCAGGGCATGTCTCTCTCTCACACACACACACACACACACAGGCACTTACACTCACACACTCATAAAATATGGCCATGCTTTTGGGTCTGTCATCTGTCCAGAGCCAGTATTTAGTGTATGCATCCCTTGGGTGACATTGAGAGAAGAAGGAGTTTAGAGATTGAGAGAAAGAGACTGTTTTTTTCTTTGTTTTTTTTCTGTACCGCTCAAAGAGAGAGAGGTGATTTGATTGTGATGAATGCATCCGTATTGGATACCAGTTTACTATGAGATCAGAATTGGGCAATCGGAACAATCGAAGTACCTCCCCTGGTGAGAGCATCCGCAGTTTGGCAAGACAAACTCCACTCCTCTCCTGTCAGGGCATGTCGGCCCTCCCGGGGTGCCTGACCATCATTCTCATCATTATCAGTGTGTGTTTTTACTGTATATCCATCTCTGACTACAGTCAGACTCATCTATCCACTATCTTACTGTACCAAAGGGACTAGTGATAAGAACAGGCCAGCATCACTGCACTAAAGAGTTTGAAGTTTGTTAAAGGAAACATCTAGTAGATTCTTTCCATAGCCCTGTTGTTTTGGGTCTCAGTGTGCTGCTGGAAAAACAACCAGACATAGCCTACACTGCATTGTACATGGACTACAAGATGACCTGGCACGTAACTTTAACTCAAATGGGCACAGGCAAATGAAACTGAAAGCAAGTTACTCTGCCAACATTCACTTAGGTCAGGGGTGGCGATTTTTTTTCTTGAGCCCCATATGTTGAAAAATCCAAGCTGCCAAGGCCCAATGGAAAATTAGGAGCACTAATTTTCAACCAAGTACAAGTAAACTTTAGCTAATATTAATATTAGATCAATAGCACAACAGGCCACATTGCCTTTAAAAAAAAAACATCATGGTGCAATACTATCTTACTACTCTTGCACTGGGTTTGTGCAACATTACCTGGCATGTGCAATGTTTCCTAATAATGTGGGACCTGTGCAATATTATTTTAGCATTGGGCTTGTGCAATACTCTAATCCTGCTGAGCATGAGCAACATTACTGGGCATGTGCAATATTCTGGCTTTTGTATCAATACTGGGAGACCTGTGCAATTTAAACTGGGCTTGTGCAATATTATGTTATCTGGGGGTTCTGCAATTCCACTGGGTTTGTGCAATATCATTTTTTAGCTTGTGGAATATTAGGGGGAATTTTTTTGAGGGTTGGGCATCAGTACTTGGCTGATGGAATACTAATGTGCTTGTGCAGTTTTTTTATGTTCTAGTACAATACTACCTGACTCATGATATTCCTGGGTTTTGCAATTCTACTGGGCTGTACACTACTACTTGGCGTGTAGTAGCTTTACAGACAGTAATCTTAACTATTTGTATCACCTATCTAGGTACTTATATGATAGATTTGATTTTATTTGTGCATCAGAGGGTTGCTCTAAACGATATCTCGCTGTACCTGATTGTATAGTGACTATAAAGATTCATTCATTCATTCATTCATGGTGGGCTGCATGAAAGATGGCGAAGAGCTGCAATTGGCCCCCGGGCCTTAGTTTGCCCACCTCCAACTTGCACAATATATTGAACTGGCTGCTAAAACTCGTATGAAATATGAACTTGTATGAAATTGTCACCTTTTATTTCCTACCGGCAGCTTGCAGTAACCTAGGGCTAAAGGGGTCTTCACACCGGCTCCGACAAAGTGCAGAGCGCTTCGTTTCCAACATTCTATTCCATTGTTTTCACTGAACTCTACAGCCGCTGCCTGTTGTTTAAGATTGAAGTCTATATTGTCGTAGCCGTTCAGAACACCCATTGTTGATTCCATAGGCTAACGTACTATGTTTTGTTGGTAGTAGCGCATTGCTGGTATGCGGGGGCAAACGAAATTGTCGAATTCAAAAGTGAATGCTGTCAGAAATGGTCTGCAGAGGCCTTAAGGACTGATTCACACCGTATGTCTCCTTTAAGTTAAAAACCCCCACACAAACCACATCCCTTCCCATCTCCTCTTTATCAAGCAAATAAAAACCGTGCTGCTTATCACGGCCCTTTAGATGACTAATGACTGGATTCTGATGACCAGACGTCTAATTAGTCACCAGTTGTAGTTTGGCTTCTAATTGATTTTGGGCATCACGCTTGATTTATCAAGTTATCCAGGCTAATAATGTGGTATTGATCACCTCCTGAAATGGAAAGAGAGAAGAAACAGTGCTTTTGCTTTCTTTGCTTTCTTGTTATTTGTTTGTTTGTTTGTTTGTTTGTTTGTTTGTTAGATTTAATTTAATGAGGCAGTGGCTTTATGATGTGAATCTTAAAACCATTTATCTTCCGGATGATGAAATCCATACGTCTTGTATGTAGTGGTGATCTTACATAGGCTCTTGCTATTGCTTTCATTAAATGAAACCAGCAATCTCATACCGGTGTGTTTCACTCTGCGTAGGCGTCAGTAGCTCTCACTCTCTCTGTCTCTCTCAGTTCTCATCTTGACTTTCCTCTCCTTTTTTGAGAATTTGTTCATGCAGAGACTTTTTTTGGCCTACATTTGTCGGCTCGAGGTAATTATCAGTCCCCATTAGTGGTTCTGGATGGCTGCATGCTCCCCTCCTGCCCTCTCTCTCTCTCTCTCTCTCTCTCTCTCTCTCTCTCTCTCTCTCTCTCTCTCTCTCTCTCTCTCTCTCTCTCTCTCTCTCTCTCTCTCTCTCTCTCTCTCTCTCTCTCTCTCTCTCTCTCTCTCTCTCTCTCTCGTCTCGCTCTCTCTCTCTCTTTCTCTCGCTCTCAACTGGAACAAGTTGTGGCCCAGGAAGCTCTATCTCTCCCTCTTCCTCTCTCCATGTTTGCGGGGGATTGACAGACAGACAGAAGCCTTGTGCTGTGTCAGGCTCCCGGTGGCGTAATTGGGTTGCCGTGCTACAGTAACGGCATCTGCGCCGAGAGCAGCATGCTGAAGGTGCGGAACACGGAGATGGAAATGACATGAAGCCGTTCACCTAATCGGATCACCACCAACACCCCAACCCCTCCCCCGTCCCCATCTCTTCCTGTTTCCTTATTAAAACACCCACACCCTCCAAGTTCATCTCAGGCACTATAAAAGAGGAAACTAAAGATGACAAGAGTAATTGGTGTGAGCTGGAGCTAAGGGATACATTATCCCAAGTTTTTTTCTTCTCTTTTTTTTTGGTTCCCAACCCCATTTACAAGTGCTTCCTACCGAATGTCTACTTTGCAAGCGATTTATATTAATTACGTAGCAGGGGCTGAATGTTTGCCACAGCGGAAACACAGGAAGCTCATTGCCACCCTCCCCGAACATTTGTTTATCAGCGCTCATTCCATTTTAGGCTGTGCCGCTTCAGAGTGCTTTATTTCGCCTTTGGTGACAGCATTTGCCTGCGAGATTCTCTTAAATCCCAGAGCCAGTGTTTGGTTCAAAGCTCCACTCATTTATCACAGGGCGCTGCTCCTGCCATAGACTTTTACTGTGGATGGGGGCTTTGCTACATTGCTTCTCTAGAAACCTAGGCCTTGGTTCATCCCACTTAACTTGGCTCATTTTCCAGTTGCCAGATATTTATTGGCTGTTAAATTAACTTTCGCGTCAAACTGTGAGCTCATAGTACTTAGCAAAAAAAAAAAAAAAAAAGATCAGTAGTGTAGTTTACCTACTATGTGTGCCAGTTGGTGAGTCATTCATACTGTTTTGGGTTCTAACTTGTTTTTCTTTTTTTATTATCCTTCCTTCTGTTCTTTCTTTCCTCTTTCCATTGCTCTCTCTCTCTCTCTCTCTCTCTCTCTCTCTCTCTCTCTCTCTCTCTCTCTCTCTCTCTCTCTCTCTCTCTCTCTCTCTCTCTCTCTCTCTCTCTCTCTCACTTCCTCCTCCTCCTCCTCTTCCCTCTATCCTTCTGTTGCAGGTGTACCCCAGAGGCCCACCTTGGCAGCTAGAGGAGAGGTTGGCCTGCGTCACCATGACAGCATTGCCACGGGACGTCACCTCCCTGCCTGCATCTCTCCTCTTCTTCATCTCTTCTCTCCACCTCTTCCTCCTCCTCTTCCTCCTCCCGGCCCCCTCAGCGCTGTCCCAAAGAGACCCCCCTCTCTTCTCTCTCCCCTCCGCCGTCCCTCCCACCCCCGACCCCACCCCCACCCCAACCTCCGCCCCTGCCGCAGCACCACTCCCTCCTGAGTGCACCCGCAGGGAGCACCCCATCATATCCATCCAAGGTGAGTACCGGGTGCAGGGGCAACACTCTGCCCTTCATTCTGCAGTTAACAAAAAAAAACAAAACAAAACACCCTCTCAGTGCTCCTTTACACAGAGAAGCACTTCCTGTTTCTATTAGAGGCCTAGAAAGTGCTTAGCTATAACTTTAAATCACTGTGACATCATCCCATTCGGAGAGAATGCGCTTCACTTCAACTGGAACAAGTTGCTGCCCCAGGAAGGGCACGTGAGTTATTCGGAGTCTCTCGGGGAAATGGCGTATATCTGCAGAGGGAGTTTTGAGTCGAGCCGAGCACAGCACAGCACAGGCGCCCGGGTCAAATGGCTTTGCGCTAACGGCTTCAGCGGGAGCTGGCTGGAATGGAAAAACAAAAAGACGCCCCTTGAAACAACGCTCCGGCGAACGGCGCAAATGAGTCGTTATCGTGGCTGTTGGTAATGAAAACGCAGTGTGTGTGTGTTTGCTTAGTAAGCGTAATGAAAAAGAAAAGTAGACGGGGGTGTGGGTTGGGCGGGGGGGTGGGGGTGGTGATTTGAGCGTCACTCCACCGGCTCGTCCCGTCTAGTGCTCTGCTGTGTGCAGTAGTTTCCCAGCGTGGCGTCTACATCACACAGGCGGAGATGGATTTCTGCGAGGGCCTGGGCATGAGCGGCTGCATGGATGTGCGTGCTGTGTTCCACGGGAGATAAACTGTTTTCATTTCTCAAGAAAAACACGCCCCCCCCTCCCCCACCCCCACCCCTCCTGCCGATAATGCCACGTGCTCCCCAAAGGGTGCAGGCAGGCGACGACAACACAACATCGCCTGAAATCTCTTTCAGCCAGGTGAAATGTTTTGATGCTGATACTGCTGTTTGGCTCCTTGTATGTGTGTGTGTGTGTGTGTGTGTCTGTGTGTGTGTCTGTGCGTGTGTCTGTGCGTGTGTGAGTGAAAAATGGGCTCATGTGCTCCATGCTTGAGTGTGTGTGTGCGTGTGTCTGTGTGTGTGTGTGTGTGTGTGTCGTGTGCTGTGTGTGTGTGTGTGTGTGTGTGTGTGTGTGTGTGTGTGTGTGTGTGTGTGTGTGTGGGGGAGAAAAATGGGCTCATGTGCTCCATGCTTTAGTGTGTGTGTTTGTCTGTCTGTCTCTGTCTGTGTGTGTATGTCAGGCTGTGTGTGTGTGTGTGTGTGTGTGTGTGTGTGTGTGTGTGTGTGTATGTGTTTTGGGACAGAAACAGAGAGATTGGTGTGTTTGTTCCAGGAACAGAATGTAGAGGCATCAGCAGCACCCAACCCCTCCTTTGCTCTGGGAGCCAGAGTGGCACGAGTGAAATATTCGGGGACATAACTGCCAGCGGAAGAGAAAGAAGAAGTGACAGCCACAGGGTACTTTAATATTGGAAATCTGCCTGGACATTAGCAAGGCTATAGTTCATGTGAACGTTGCTTTGGGGGGGTTGCACTTCAGCTTGTTTATTGCCACCCGGAGGCTCCCAGTGTTGTTTCTCAAAATAGCATTTCTCTGCGCCGTTTATCAACGTTATGATCGGTGGCGTGAGGGGTACCGGGGGTCTTTTTAAAGCGAGGCTGCCAGTGGCTGCTTAGCTTCCCCCCGCAGAGAGAGAGAGAGAGAGAGACAGAGAGAGAGAGAGAGAGAGAGAGACACGGAGAGAGAGACCTGGGAATATGCCATATTTGCAAAAACAAATGATGGCGAGAGAGGTGGAGGCTTGTGTGTGTGTGTGTGTGTTGTGGGGGATGAAGCCCATGAAGAGGATTAATCTCTCCTTTCCGACTTCCATTGTCCTCGTTCTGTGGTGCAGCGAGCCGCTGTCCACATTCTCCACCCTCCCGGGGCAGCTCCAGTCACTGCTGAACTAAGGCTTTGCCCATATGCCCTATGTGTTCTGCATCTCCCCCTCCTCCTCCTCCTCCTCCTCCTCCTCCTCCTCTCGATCTATGACCAGATGGGCCAATTGGAGCAGTCATAGAAAGAGGTGCACATTGGTAAAAAAATGAGAAAGAAAGAGAATAAAGGAAAGAAAGAAGAGAATGAAAGAAGAGAGAGAAAGAGAGGAGTGGAAACCCATCAGTCCAAATCAGTGGGGAAGAAAAAAGTAAAAGGCGGCCGTGCCGTGCTGTGCCGTACCTTTTATGTTAAAGCACCGTCTCAGGAATTTCATTACACAAAGGTGTCGCGCGGACCCAGAGATTAGGTTCTTTGATGGATGAGCGTCTTAAAGTGGGGCACTCATGCGTGCCCCCAGGAGGGGTTGATGGGATTGGGGGAGCCAAGCAGGATTGGGGGTGGGGGGGGGGAGGCGGTTGGGGGGTCTTTTCCCAATCACCTGAAGGAGCCCCTGTAATCTCAGGCCCAGGTTAGGAGGGACTAAGGCACCCTTGCTTTTTTTTTCTCTCTCTCTCTTTCCTTTGCTTGACAGGGCCTCAGATCGGCTTTTGGGAGTCAACCTGGCATATTGGTGTGCAGAAAGTCACAGCCGTGCGCCCCTCTATTGTCGTCCTTCCCACGGCTTTTTCCGGCCACGCCCTGGCGAGTCTCTGCAGCAGGGCCGGACGTGCCGGAGCCCCTGGGCTAAGACCCATATAAAATAGGATAAGAGCTTTGCGATAGTGACCCCGATGGTCACGGTGGGATGACAATGGCGAGTTTAAAAATTAGTCAGGCCTGTGTTAACGCGCTGGCAAATACCCAAATGCCGCTAATCTGCGGATTTAAAAGTGCTACTCGCACTGCTGGGGCTCAGGCTGTCTGTAGTCTGGTTTGCACTCTAGTCTATTGGGCTAGGAAGGTTGCAGTGCGAAGACAGATAAACACCTCCATACTTGTTTTTGAGGAGATAGCATCTCAAGAATGGACATGTAGGGATTTGGCTGATATGTATAGCGATAGGATAGGCAAGAGCTTGTACTTCTACTGTACTTCTATCTAAACAGCATTCAGGATCAAGCTGATCTGTGTTGTGAGATTGTGAAATGCATCTGCTTTGACGTAGGTCTCCAAAGTAGATAATGTCAAGTCTGGAGAGCGGCGTCATAAGATGTAAACAACAGGTGCTGAGTGACATATGAATGTGAAGGATCCAGGCATCAAACCATGCAGCTTGTATCTGAGTGGCAATTGATTTTGGAGTTTGTTGGTTCCAATGCAAATTCCCATTGCAAACTAACTAAGTTGCTAACTTAGTTAGCACCTGTGCTTTTGCGAAACGGACCCCCGGATTGACTCTTATGCATTCACACATGTGTCTTTAGCACTGAGGTAGTGCCCTATTGTGAGTGACGGACTTGCACATTGTGCTCCACCGTAAGCCGACTGGCAGAAATTGCACGGCAGTTAAGGGAATTGATTCCTGCTTTGATCATGTTCTTCTGCGGTGGACCTGCGACCAGACAAAAGGCATGCCGCAATCACAAGTAATTCACGTCAACTCCAGCAGCCACTGATCGCTTTTCCCTCCATAGATAAGATGTTGTAAAGAATCAAACCATGCAGCTTGTGTGTGAATGGCAATTGATTTTGGAGACGTTAACAAAAGAAGGGTGTAGGACTGGCGCCTCGGCCCCATTGGGCACCTGGAGAACTGGCTGAACATTTCATTTGGCTCTGGACTGCAATAGGCAATTCCACCTCTAGTGGCAGCTGCCATGGCTGGAATCAGTCTAATCTGTCCCAATAGGGCCATGAAGGTGAGGGCAAAAGAGGAAGCATCTCTCTCTATCTGTCGTTTTTATTTCCGTCTCTTCCCCTGTCTTTCACTCACATTTGCGCTCTCTCTCTCTCTCTCTCTCTCTCTCTCTCTCTCTCTCTCTCTCTCTCTCTCTCTCTCTCTCTCTCTCTCTCTCTCTCTCTCACTCACTCTCACACACACTCACTCTCTCTCTCTCTCTCTCTCTCACACACACACATTTTCTCTCTCTCACTCTTTCTCTCTCTCTCTCTCTCTCTCTCTCTCTCTCTCTCTCTCTCTCTCTCTCTCTCTCTCTCTCTCTCTCTCTCTCTCTCTATGAGACACACACACACACACACACACCTTCTCACACACACATACATACATACATACATACATACACACACACACACACACACACACACACACACTCATTCACTTTATCTCTGTCTATTGTTCATTCTCCCGGTATCCCATTTTTTTTTTCTTTTCTTTTTTTTTCCATTTGCGAAAGCCTGTGTAATTGGCACCAGATTGTTTGTGTGGATTGGCGGAACCGTCTTGCTATCTGTTCTCTAGTGGGTAATGGCGCTTGTCGCTTAAGCACCCGTCAACTGCCTCTGAGTGCCGGGCTCCCTCTCTCCCCTCCCTCTCCAGAACGAAAAGGGAGACCAATGTCCTCGCCGTCCGTCCGGCGATAATGGAGCGCTTGCTGCCACCGTCCCTCTCGTCGGCCCGTGTGATCGGTGGCAGGCGGAGACAGGTAGCGGGCGTCGTGCCGGTCCAACAGCCCCCTAATTCTCCCCTGATATCGGGCTGCGTGGGAAGACAAGTGCATCGCTCTCCATCTTCTCAGACACTGGCTGGTGGATCTCATCTGCTGTGTGAGGCTATGAGCCTTATCTGGCGCTCGGTCCAGTCACTCTCACTGGCCTGCCTGGAGGGTCTGTGTGCTGGAACTGCTGGGGTTGCAAGCGTCTGTGTGTGCTACTGTGGCATGTCCACGTGCATCCAGGTGTGTGTGTGTGTGTGTGTGTCTTTGTGTGTTCTGTTCTGTTTGTGTGTGTGTGTGTGTGTGTGTGTGTGTGTGCGCGTGTGTGTGTTCTGTTTGTTTGTGTCTGTGTTGTGTGTGTGTTGTGTGTGTGTGTGTGTGTGTGTGTGTGAGAGACTGCCATCCCTTTGTTTCACTGGCTTGTGCTCCCTCGTCCTTCACCATGTTTTTGTTTTGTTTTGTTTTTTTTCCCACTCTGGGTCTCTGGAGTAGGATGTGCTTGAATACCTGAGCAGCATTGTGTGAGAGGGCCGTGTGCCTCACCTGTCTTTCACAGGAAGCCCTCTGGTGACACACACACCTCTGCCTCCCTGCAGTCTGTTCCACTTGCATGTACCACCTGTACACAACCTCACTCACCACCACTGCACACCCAGCTCAGCCACCGACAGCACTCCAAAACTGCCATCATATCTTTGTCTCTCTCTAGTTTGGGTTTGTCATTCTCGTTCACTCGGTTTGCCTCTTCTTCATCTTGCTGGAGTGGCTTGGAGGAAGAGAACACCACACACACACACAAGCAGCCACACATAAATACACACAAACACACACACTCACGCACATGCACCCACACAAACACGCACACAGCAGCACACACACACACACACACACACACGCATCGCACACACACACACACACACACACACGCACACACAACTCTCTCTTGCTTGGAGTAGCCCATGCCTTTCCATCGGAACCCAGCGATATGCAAAACAACACCACCACCACAAGCTCAGGGAGGGCAAGGAGGAGGATGGGGGAAGACAAAACAAAAGCTATTTTTTTTTCCCTGGTCGGAATTTGCTCGGATAAGCGGCAGTCTGTGGCGGCCGATAAGATCCGAAGCACACCAGAGAGAGATGGGTGTCCTTTTGAGTGGGAGGGAGGAAAACAAAACAGGAGAGAGAGAGTGAAGGAGGAGCAGGACGTGTGTGTTTTTGTGTGTGTGTGTTTTTGTGTGTGTGTGTTTGTGTGTGTGTGTGTGTGTGTGTGTGTGTGTGTGTGTGTGTGTGTGTGTGTGTGTGTGAGGTTGGTTGGGGAGCCCCACTTCCCAGTGGGAACCTGTGGTTTGTGTTTGTTCTTCTGTCTACCTGCTCCATGGGTCCCCAGTTGCTGTTTGTTTATTTATTCATTTTTGCCGCTATCTCTGCTTATTGCCATATGAAGTGGCAGCGCTGAGTGCAAATGAGATCTGTTGGAGTGCCCCTGACAGCAGGCATCAGCCAGCCATTCTAGAAGAATCCATAGAGAGGCTTCACATGAAGCGATACTAAACGCTCTGAAAAGGAAGTGGGCAAGGCAACCAGTGACGTGCAGGACTTAGCACAGTGTTAAACACTCTCTACTATTTGGAACAGCAGGAGCGGTTTCCTGGTTTGTGCCAAGGAGTAGGAGGATGGATGTCTTGCTGCTTTGGCATATTCAGCCCCAGCGATTCCGGAGCGAACGTGGCCCGGATGCGGCCCGAAGTCCAGATTGTTCGGCTGTCTTGAGTTGTGAGCTACAAGATGTCAAAAACAATTCCCGTGCTTTCAAACGCAGAACAAATATAGCATCTCTCTTTGAGATGCCAGGAAGGTGTGAAAGATTGATTTGACAGTTGAATTCTCTCACTCTCCTAGATATTGAAGCGTGTAGACAAAGAGACTGACAAATCCAAGTGACCCAGATCAAACACGTCCAAGTCCAGAGTAGCTGTCGAATTCTGGGTCTGATTTGGCCCAGTCCTGGCACAGACCAGCGATGGAATGTCATTCTGTGTCATATCTTAAAACAGCACTGCTTTTGAAAACTTGCCTGTTTTGATTTACTCAGTCAACACACACAAACATAATGTCCTTTCCAATTTTTCTGATTTAATATACAGACGTTGACCAACAAATTCGGAGATGTAATGACGGTTCATTTTTTATTAAGAACTTATCTCCTGAAGGATAAACAATCGAACCAGATGTGCAATTACAATGCTAATGAGAAAAGGGGTTGGCGCTGATATTTGTTTTTCCATTCAGGCACGTGTGTAATTAGGCGAGCACAGCAACTCCAGTCTCCAGAATCATCCAAAGGCTTTGGGGTTAATTTGATGTTTTTAATAAGTCCTAAGCATTTTCGTGAGTTTCTCCATGAATGCAATGCTTGGCTAAATCAGAGTGAAGGCGCAAAAGTCGGCAAGCTCGAAAGCACTTTCTAATTATTATTCTTCTGTCAGATGTGTGGAAAATGGGTGGGTGGGTCAAAGAGTGAGGGTTGTTTTATTTCTTTTCTTTTTTTTCCCCCTCATGAGAGAGGGTCGAAGGTTGTTGGGAAGGGAGTCGCCATCACTGTCAAATACAGAAGCACCTCGATGACCCGTGGACCCTCTTTAAGTCAGAATGTGTGGAATGTACCCGATTACTCCCCCTGACCTGTCTATCCATGATAAATCTCTGAAAAGAGGCGCTTGTAGGATTAAAAAAAAAATGGATCTTGTGCTGTGCTGCTTCAAAAAAAATTAAAAAAATGGGCCAGTCAAGAATAATTAGTCTGGCAAATGCCTTCAACCGCATCTGTCCACTTCTGCTGGAGTCAGTCGAAAAACAGACAGAAAAGCCATCAGATTTGACCAGCTCTTTAATCTTATAATTTCCCACTGAAATGCGCTAAAGAAACTTTGGACGTTGGGATGTTCTCGAGGATGTTCCAAGCTTTGCATCCCCTCACTATTTTTAATAATGCCATTAAATCCCACTCTCTCTCTTAGCATCCTCTCAATATCATCTCTGATATGGATGCAGGTATTTCCTTGCCAGCCATACGGTGGCCGTTTTTAATTTGGGCTTGACAGGTGGTAAAGGGGTTGATATACGTCCCTCCTCAGCGTTTTCATGAGGCATTCTGTGGCTGCAGCTCCCTTTGGGACCTGCTCGCTCACTAATGCATTAATGTGACACGCCAGAGATTGGTGGAGGGGATGGGGGAGGAAAAAAAAAATTTAATAATCGTCCATCAATTTCGAGATCTTGCCTAGAAGGCCCTGAGGGTGAGTTGGGAGGAAGCGGACACATATTATCCCCCTTATCAGTCTGCGGATTGCCAGGACTTTATGAGTTGCAGGGTCCTGGCTTAGCATACGTAAGCCACTGGTTGTTGGTGTGAGGATAAATGCCTTCCTCACTACCCTCTCTGCAATCACAGCAGCCTGGTAATGACACAAACTAGCAACGCTCATTAGGGAACAAATCAATCTTACTTTGCCATTTTGGTTTTTAGGGAAGAACATTTGCCCAAATCATTCTCAAGTTCTTATTTATTTATTTCATTTTCATTTTCCATGAATTTTTAAACAAATTGCAATTAGCCTTTTCATTTTTAAGCTTAAATACTGCTTAAGCTAGCACTAATTGGTGTAGATTTTTTTTCCCAACCTTGTTTTTTTTTCTGCCCAAGGCTTAGCCTCACATTCAGTGCTTTTGTTTGGCGTTGTGCTGCAGCCGATGTAATAACACATTACGCAGAGAACGTGGCAAGCAGCCAGGGACGACACAATGAGATGCTACGGTGACCTCAGCATTAACATTAAGCTCATAAAGCAGCCAATGCAGGAGGTGTTGGCTTCTCTCAAAGCCACATTCATCCCACACACACAGTACACAAACACACATATCCTCCACTACACACACACACGCACGCGCACCCACACACACACACACACACACACACACACACACACACACACACACACACACACACACACCATTTCAGTGCTACGAGTGATGGTGCCTTTTAGGAGGATGGTGTCAAATATAATCAGTTTCACCTTTTTCTCATCTTTCACTGATATCTCACCCTCAAGGTTTCCCTTCTTCAGTCAAGATGCACCTCTTGGTGTTTACTTTACAGGATAACTCTAAGGAGGAGAGGGTGGGGGGGGGGGGGGGGGCAGATGGTGCTCTCTTCTTCTCTCCCTCCCACACCTCCAAAAGAGTGAAGAGCTGAACTCCCTCAGCTGTTCTTCTTCTGATGAGGAATCTAGAGATAAAAATGCCCCCTCGCCGCTCTCCCCAGGGTCATAAATCATTGGCGTTCTGTGGCCCACTGTCTGCACACACACATTCTATATGTGCATATATTCTGACAGAGACATTAAAGCCCATAATTACGCAGAGAACAGGAGAGAGATTGATGTCCGCCCTCGGCTCGCAACTCTCCCGACATGTCTGCCGGCGCCTGACAAATAACTGCCAGGCTCGGCCGACCGACCGACCGACCAACCGGTTCCTCTGTCGTCGGATAACACCGCTCTCGTTAGAACGCCGTAAAGTATGATTGGGGACTGAACGCGCCATATGGTCACGATCAATCCTGGAATCTTTTTTTTTTTTTTTTTTTTTTTTTTTAATTCGGTTGGTTTTTTTAATGTGGCAGTCGGGGACCAGTGCTCTCTAAGGAGATCTCCGTGAGTCACCAGAGCCTGTGGAGAATCTCACATCTGAGAGGGATACTCTGAGGGAACCACTATGCAATTCCTCCAGATGACAAAAAACATCTGGATGAAAAACATGAACGTTAACGTGTGGTTTCCCAGTAAGTGAAGTGAAACCTGTTAATACACATCTCGAATCCGATGGGAGTTAGTCGCCAGGTAGAGCCGGTGAGGAGGATGATTTCAGCTTTAGTTATAGTGAAGTGATGCATAGTGTTAAATGGAAATGTAATTATATTTTTTAATAATGCTAGTTAATTAGCTAGTTTTGCTTTGATTTATCCACTTGGGTCTTAGTACTGTGAGGAATATGAGAAGCCATGCATAGCAATGTAGGCCAGTCAGGCTTGGCATAGATAATGGAAGCAACACTATGATTCCATTTTGACTGAAAACAATCAACTGTTGCAGACTCGAGCACAAATCTTTAAAGTAGGATTATAAAAAAAATAGGATTGTTTGGCAATTTCATTATGACACGAGTGCAGACGAGTTTCAAGGAAACTGCTGTGATCTCCTGTTCTGCATTGAAAGATAACAAATCCTTTTCTTTTGTCTATGCATCACCCTCCTTATGTTGAAATCCATTTAGAAAATCACATTAAGGTCACCACAAGATCAAGTGACTGTCTTTTTCAGCCTCTTCCGTACATAAAGCTCTTTTTCTGCCGTGTCTTTATCACCTTAAGAAGAAGCTGCGCCGGGCTAAATTGTTTTGATTTCTCTAAGCGGGTGTCAAACGGCGCTTTTATTGGCCATGCCTCTCTAGGAAAAGGATGAGCGAGGAGAGAGAGAGAGAAAAAAAAAGCAGGGCGAGTTTTGACTGGATGTCCTGTTGCATTAGGCTCAGCGTCACTGACGCGCCCCAGACAGCATTGTCCCTCTCAGCCAGCTCCTGACACGTGACCCCGGGGTCCTGGAGCTCTGCTTGTGTGACTGACACGCGGGAGTGGGCCGCAACAGAGGTCCCCAGATACTAGAGCCCATTTGCACAAGGCCCAGACATGGAGAAGCCAAAGATCATCGCTTTAAGCCTCTCTGGAGAAGCTCTTCCCATCCCTCTCCACCACCACCACCACCATAACACCACCCCACACGTAGCACCCAGTGTCAGGCTGTGATGACCAAGTCTCTTGTGGATGGGCCATAGCCTCATAGCCTTCCTCTGTCTAATAGAAGGCTGTTCGTCCATCAGCAGCTGCCCGCGGGATCTCTAGATGAGACTCAGATTACTCCGATCTGCAGGTTGCTTTCAGCTCGGAGCTCAACAAAAGAGTTTTTTGGTGTGTGTGTTGAAAAAGACAGAGAAAAGATGCCTCATCTGCAGACCCAACAAACGTCCTTTGGGGAGATTTTGCAAGGGAGAAGTTGTCTCCGGACAGTGTGTCCAAAGCACCCAAACTACGCTCCAAAACACAGAGTCAGTTGTTTTTCGACTTTGCTCAGTCTGCACTTTCCCCAGATGTATTGTGAGAACGGTTTCCAGTATCTTTTCAAGCACACAAGACAACAGACACAATTTAAATCAAACTAAACTAAAGACAAAGGTCTTTGAGAGAGAGAGTTAGATTCCCATTTCAGAATGGCTTTATTGTCTACCTTTCAGTGTTTGTATCATTTGAGATTGTGTTTTGTCCCTGCCTCACAGTTCACAGATGGCTAGTTTCTAGTTTCTTTGACCCCGTGTTATTACATACGACCCAATGTTATTACAGAAACTGACTTCACGCTCTCTCTCTATCCAAGATTTATTCACAGTCATGACTGAGAACATCCCCCTTCTCTCTCTCTCTCTCTCTCTCTCGTGTCTCTTTCTCCATCTGTTACAGAGCTCAGCCCTTGGGTTTCGACATTCTCTTACCCGGGAGTGAGCGAATATTCGCTGTTGACCCTTGACCTCACCAGGAACGAGCTTATCGCCGGTGCAAGGTAACGTATCAGCCTTTTATCTGAAAACCACCCATGCTCGTCCGATAGAATGTCCTTTCCAGCTTTATTTTTTATGTATTTTATTTGTTTTCTCCAATTATAACAAATGTCTTTGGGTCGAAGATCATTTTCCTGTGTGATTCAATAAAGGGAGTTTGTTTGCACTAGATTAGAGGCTTTGTGGCTCTTGGCTGCTGTTAGCACAGCGGTGCAATTGTGAAAGTGGCATTATTAGTCAACAGACTCTGTTGTGTTAACGAGGAGGTAATGCCAGGTACGTTATTGAAGTGTTGCATTGACGTTGCGTATGCTGCAACGCTTGGCTTCCACAGTAATCAATGGAACGGGACATGAACTTAACACTTTTAGTCGTACCACCGGTATACAGCACACGTTTTTCCCAGAACCAGGCGATAAGTCTACACTGTGTTGTCAGAGCTGATGAAAGGGCTATGTCTATGAAGGGATTGACTGTAGGAATCTCACTTAAATTCTCTCTCTTCTTCTCCTACAGAAACTACCTCTTCAGGCTAAACCTAGGCAACGTTTCCCTTATCCAGGTGAGTGAATCTTTTATTGTGGACTATAACTCATGTCGGCTCTGTCCCTGCTTTGACAAGCTGCACTCACCAAACTCTGTGAGGCATACTGATTTGAGTCTGGAGGAGTACTACACCAAAACTTGAGGAGTTAGTCAAGTCATCAGTTTACTTTAAACAGTTAAGGCCCCACCATCCTCCTTTAAAAAAGGAGCACATCCGCTCTAATATCGAGTGATTCTTGACGCTTCCTGAAAAACATGTCAGTAGGGGATTTGAAACCTCCTTTTTGCTTGTAAAAAAGTTTCTAGTTCCTTTTTCTTTTCTTTTTTTTCAATGAATCTCATCCAGTAAAGACACAAAGTCAGTTTCTTGTTTTATGAACTCTACTCCAAACTTGAGCCAGCTGCATCTGTGACCTCCAGCCATGCTCAAGGGCAGCCAAGGATTACTCCAGGTCTCCATGGTGATCTCGGATGCAGAGGAAGGAAGCAGATCATCATTTTTCTACACAGAGAGAGAAAGGGGGAGAGGGAGGAAGGGAAAGCGACTGAGAGTGAGAGAGAGAGAGAGAGAGACAGAGAGAGAGAGAAAGAGAGAGAGAGACAGAAAGAGAGAGAGAGAGACAGAAAGAGAGAGAGAGAGACAGACAGAAAGAGAGAGAGAGACAGAAAGAGAGAGAGAGAGACAGAAAGAGAGAGAGAGAGACAGAAAGAGAGAGAGAGAGAGAGACAGAAAGAGAGAGAGAGAGAGAGCAAGAGAGAGAGAGAAAAGCA
>JAODXP020000016.1:26845948-26853448 GCA_027497455.2 Sardinella longiceps | reverse complement strand
GGATGAAGTGAAGCCAGCCAATGGGGTGGCTAACTGTCAGCGTTTAGTTTAGTTTACGCGGCCCATATGCATAAAGAAAACAGCCTTTCAGGCGCAACAACAGTCTGTGACAAACCTCTTATGGAGCTTTTTTGTTGTTGTTGTTTTTAATCCATAAAGTGGGACCAGAGGCCCGGCTTTCTTTCGGTTCATCATCTCCCGGATCATCACAGAGATGGACAGAGGGAATTGAGAGTGAGAGACGGACGAGTAGAAAAAGAGAGAGGGAGAGTTTTCAGTGAGAGAGAAGAGGGGAGGACACAGGGCAAGAGCGAGAAAGAGGGGGAGAAAGAGGGGGAGAGGGAGTGGTGGATGAAAAGAGCATAGGCTGCTATAGCACAAGGAGGTCAGCGGGTTAAATAGACGTGATCCGCGCTGCCCGGCAGACAAGACGATAATGCCTCCCCAAAGCTATGACTCACCTCAAAGGCATCCATCACAGACGCCCCCCCACCATGCAGATAAATGCTGTTTTAGAGTGACAGCAAATAGTAGTCTTCTGTGTGTGTGTGTGTGTGTGTGTGAGAGAGAGAGAGACAGACAGAAGGGGGGATGGGAGGTTGGTCAGTTGGGTTTGTTTAGAATTGTCACTCCACGACTCCTATCAGGAAGATTGTTTTTGTGTGTGTGTGTGTGTGTGTGTGTGAGGGACCTCTTGTGAGTGGGGGTGGGGGAGCGTCTATGTCTCAGACAGCACAATGTAACTGACAGCCTCACAAGAGACAGTCAGTGAGGCATTTACATGCTTTAAACCCCCCCACCCACACGCACACACACACCAACAACACCAACCCACCTCCAGCTCCTGTTCCAGTTTGAGTGAGGAGCTGTCTTGGAACATGCTTCTCTAAGAGGTCTCTTGGCAGCCATTGTCATATGAAGAGCCCCCTCTCTCCCAAAACCCCATAAACACACACACACACACACACACACACACACACACACACACACACACATCTCTCTCTCTCTCTCTCTCTCTCTCTCTCTCTCTCTCTCTCTCTCTCTCTCTCTCTCTCTCTCTCAAACACAACTCCCTGCGCTGAAAGTTTCGTCCCGTTCCACAGGACTTCTCCACCACCTCCTCCCCCCATACCAGCAGCACTCCAACGACCCAAACGGCTGGAAGTTCTCCCTCCAGAGACCCCAATGAGAAAATCCCGCACAAATATGGCTCCATTATGGCCGCCGTAATTGGCTAGCTTTATTACTCGCTCCGCGCTCCATGAGGGAGGTTAATTGAATGCTCCTCGGACAGAAAATGGAATCGAGTGCCGCTCGCACTCGCACTCTTACGCAGTTTAGCGGCCACTAACTTTGTACGGCGAGCCAAAGCGCAGATTTATTTCTGTAATCAATTAGTCCCTTTCGCCTCCTTTTTCTGCCCCCGCGCCTTCTAATCTGCTTCCAACCCCATGATCTCTGCATTCGGGTCACGATCCAGCCTCTCCAAGGACCAAGGCTACTTTTGGTGAAAGGAGAGTGTGTGTGTGTGTGTGTGTGTGTGTGTGTGTGTGTGTGTGTGTGGGAGAGAGAGAGAGAGAGAGAGACAGAGAGAGAGAGAGAGAGTGTGTGTGTGTGTGTGTGTCTGTGAGAGAGAGAGAGAGAGAGAGAGAGAGTGTGTGTGTGTGTGTGCGTGTGTGTGTGAGAGAGAGAGAGAAAAAAAGCAAAGAAAAGCATGGCGCAGATGTATTGTGCTTTGAGCCAAGATGGTGAGCGTTGCTCCAGTTGCACTCGTTCCTCTTAAGCCCGCCTGTGTTCAGTAAGAAGCTGCCTCACCGCCCTGGCTCACCAAGCAAGCCAGCGAGTGCGAGAGCCATCACTGCGGCCCGTGCTCGTATGACCTCTCTGTGCCTCTGGCTGCGCCACGGCCAAAAAAATGACAGGCTTGGATTTCACTGGCATGGCATCCCACTGCTCACAGGGCAGGAGAGAGAGGACAAGAAAGAGGAGGAGGAGGAGGAGAAGGAGGGAGAGGAGTGGAAAGAAGAGAAAGAGGAGAAGAGGGGAAGGGAGAAGTGGCATGACGTCGTCCCTCATGTCCTCTCTCGCGCGCACACTTTTGTGCTCTCTTCTCTCTCTCTCTCTCTCTCTCTCTGTCTGTCTGTCTCTCTCTCTCTCTCTCTCTCTCTCTCTCTTTTCTATCTCTCTTTCTCTATCTCTATCTCTATCTCTCTCTCTCTCTCTCTTTCTCCCTCTCTCTCTTTCCCTCTCATTTTCACACAGTGTTTCTCACACAGTCAGTCTCTCTCAGCAGTGGTCTGTCCACCTCAGCGCTCTGATTATTTTCGCTGGTGGAGGAGACCTAAACACAAAGTGATACCCATGAGATAGCCACCCCTCCTCTCTCTCTCTCTCTCTCTCTCTCTCTCTCTCTCTCTCTCTCTCTCTCTCTCTCTCTCTCTCTCTCTCTCTCTCTCTCTCTCTCTCTCTCTCTCTCTCTCTCTCTCTCTCTCTCTCTCTCTCTCTCTCTCTCTCTCTCCGTCTGCTCTGTGTGTCTCTCTGGCCCCTCCAAGTACAAAGGAAAAAGGCGGCTCTGCACTGCTCGCCTCACCTCACCTCCCTCTGCCAACATGGTGCACAGGGAGGGCGGGCGATAGAAGAGATTGTGTGTGTGTGTGTGTGTGTGTGTGTGTGTGGTTTGGAAGGGTCTGGTCTCTTGCTGCGTCACCGTTAACGGCCCTGCAAAGCCCTATAATTGGTGAAGTGAAGAAGAGAGTTGTGGTTTGCGGTGAGTGTTTTGTGTGTGTGTGTGTGTGTGTGTGTGTGTGTGTGTGAGGGGTGGACTGGGCAGCTCTGTGCCAGCAGAGGCGAGGGGTTTTGAAGGAGGGGGGAGGGGGGGCTGGCATTAGCATCAAAATGGCATCCGGTTGCACAGGCTCTCCTGTTACCTTAGCTCCCCCTGTGTGTGTGTGTATGTGTGAGTAAAAGAGAGAGGGGGAGTGTGTGTTTGCGTGTGTGTGTGTGTGTGTGTGTGCAAGTGCGAACAGCTTTTTGGCCCACCTATCAATCTGTTTGCGCAATTAAGGGAAAACGACAGTAGCATTCTAATGTCCCTTTCATGTAGACGTATTGCTGTAGCAGAGGTTGCGTAACAACCTCCCCCACAAACCTTCCTTCTGAAAAGCAGCTGTTGGCCACGTCTGAATGAGGCAAGAAAGTCACTCTCTCCCTCTCTTTTTTTTGTTTTTGTTGTTGTTTATTTTTGGTTTCCCAGGCGACAGAATGGAGCCCGGACGAAGACACCAGGAGGTCCTGTCAGAGCAAAGGAAAGACAGAGGTAACTTTAAGACCCCGCCCCCCATCACCATCCCACCTTCCACCCCCCTAAAAAAAAAGATCATTCTATCCCTCCTCTGACAGACTATTGGCTCCCACACTATGAATTACGGGAATGTTGGAACTACGAATGAATTGTTCTCATTTTGTCTGGTTTGGGTTGTGTGTTTCTGGCAAGCAAGTGCTTTAAAGGAATATTCCACCTCTTTATCAAAATTGGTTATTCACCCTCTTACCTGGAGTTACATGTGTGGGTAAAAGCATTTTGGTCTCAGTGCATGTGCTTTCCTATTCTGGCAATCCCAATTTTACCTTTAGCTTAGCATAGGCACTGGAAAGTAAAGTAGCCAAAGAGTTGCTATCTGGCAACTTTACATTACAGCGCCTATGCTAAGCTACAGCTAAAATAAAGCTAAAATTGGGGCAGCTGGACAGAGAAAACGCATACACTGAGAGCAAAATGCTTTCACCCACATAAGTAACTCTAGGTAAGAAAGTGAATAACCAATTTTCATAAAGAGGTGGAATATTCCTTTAAATATTGGGAGCTAACAGCGAAGGTTGTGCAGCGAAGTCTTATTATGGACGTAATGAAGGCAGTAGATAGTGGAGCCTGAAGTATCTGAAAGGTGTCCCAGAGTCTGTGTGGAAGAGAAGAGAAGAAAAGAAAAGAATAAAATGGAGGAGCAAAGGAAAGATACGCCCTGTCTCTTTAGCATGCGAGGGGAACGCAGGTTGGCTGCCGGCTCCGATAACCAGTGCCATGATCATTTTATTTGTGACACTCTCTTTGGGGGGAATTGATTACCGTGTCATTTTTATCTCCAAAGGCCAGTATCATAAAGTACAGGAGACGGAGAGAGCGCAGGATAGAGAGAGAAGGAAAGGGGAGGAAATAAAAATGAGTTTGGGGTGTGGTTGTGAAGAAAGAAGAAGAAGAAAAAAAAGAGGCTGTAATCACTTGTCTGCAAAGGCTGGATACAGGTCAGCCCCTTGTCACACTTTTTAAAGCTTTGGTGCTCCAGCGGGTCTTTTAAAATATTATAATTTCATTCAGAATGAAAATGAAACGTAAAAATCGTCTCTTGCGTGTGACAGTTTTGCTGATATTGACGGAAAAAGACACCATGAGAGAAGAAACGGGCCCCATCTTTCACTACTACTGCGTCTATTGCCATTCTTTCCCCTGCCAAAGCCAAATGGAAACATGTCTCTTCTGATAGCCTTGTGTGGGGACGACTTATTCATTAAGTCCAAGTTGGGAGACAAAACATAAAGCAAGACTATTAATCACACTGTCATATATGAGCAAACTACACTTGAACTGAGAGATTAGTTTCTCAAGGCCTCCGCTAAAGTAGATATTGTAGAAGTCTCTGTTGGGGAATCGACTTTGGCTGGATTGAACAGCAGGATATGACCTGATTTTATGGTATTTACTGGGCCACAGTTACAGTTATTTTCTGAGCGCTAATTGATTTTAGCTTTGGTGTTAGCTTGAAGTTAAAGCTGCATTTGGTGTAAGCTGGTGAATGTAGAACTGTAATTGGTGTTGGTTGGTGAGCAGAGACTGTAATTGGTGTGTGTTGGTGAGCATAGAGCAACTGTAATTGGTGTGTGTTGGTGGGTGTGGCGCTGTAATTGGCGTTAGCTGTTGGTGGGTGTAATTGGAGAGACCCTCACAGAGGTGCTGCCCCCCGCAGGTGGAGTGTCAGAACTACATCCGGGTGCTTCTGCTCAACAAGACGGAGGTGATGACCTGCGGCACCAACGCCTTCCAGCCGCTCTGTATGATCCGAGAGGTGAGTGAAGAGTGTGTGTGTGTGTGTGTGTGTGTGTGTGTGTGTGTCTGAGTGAGTCCCACAGATGGTGCTGATATTGGTAGTGATGGTGTTTTGCTCTCTGGAAGTCGGGGTCAGTGAAAGGGAATGACCAGAGGGGAAGTGACTCAATCAGATTTCTATCTTCATCCCCTCTCAAGGACTCTTATCCCATTCACACGTCTCTCTCTCTCTCTCTCTCTCTCTCTCTCTCTCTCTCTCTCTCTCTCTCTCTCTCTCTCTCTCTCTCTCTCTCTCTCTCTCTCTCTCTCTCTCTCTCTCTCTCTTTCTTTCTTTTTTTTTTTTTTTTTGTCTTTCTTTCTTTCTCTCTCTCCTGTTCTCTCCAGGTTGGTAACCTGAGTAACGTGCTGGAAAAGGTGAACGGCGTGGCTCGCTGCCCGTACGACCCGCGCCACAACTCCACGGCCGTGGTGACTGAGAGCGGCGAGCTGTACGCCGCCACGGTCATCGACTTCTCGGGCCGCGACCCTGTCATCTACCGCAGCCTGGGCGGTCTGCCTCCCCTCAGGACTGCGCAGTACAACTCCAAGTGGCTCAACGGTAACCATGGAGACCCCGTACACACACACACACACACACACACACACACACACACACACACACACACACACACACACACACACACTAGTATAAACATGCATGCACACACACAAACACAAATACACGCACACACATAAATACAAACATGCACGCAAACACACATACACACACACACACACACACACACACACACACACACACACACACACACTCTTCTTGCCATCAACCCTGTTGCCCCTTGTCAAAACACATACGCTCCCGTCGTTCACTGGCTGGCCTTTTCCCTCCCTCAGAGCATGAAGGAGGGGGTGGGACTCTGACTGACACTGGGCTAAATGGAAGGTTAAAGCACCACGCTACCCTACTGTTTTGACTTTATTCTTATTTTTTTCTTTCTTTCTTTCTTTCTTTCTTTACAAATAGTAGAGAAGGTGTTTTACTAAGGTTGAAAGTGCATGAAGATCTTTGTTTTCCCATGTAGGTTCTCCTTCCTTGCAGTAAATCTTAGCTGCGTCACAGTCTGTAATGGCGTGAACCCCAGGTGATTCACTGTGTCAGTGGTGGAGATAATCTCCATGAGAGTGTGCTCAAATACAGCTACTTTTTGGGGGAAAACAAATCTGCTTGCGGATGTGTACTGATGCAAAACTTTAAATTGGAATGAAACAGAAAAAAAGACAGATTTATTTTTTTGTTATTTGTTGGTTAGCTAGTGAATGTGTGAGATTGAAAGTGAGTGTGAGATTGGAGGAGTGTATTGCAGAGCAAGGCTCAGGTTTATAACTCTAGGGATCACACAGACACCCCTACTGATAATCCGCCGATAAGACCCCGCTGCTCAGCTAGCAGGAGGAGGGGTAGGAGTATCAACCAGAGTAGAGCCATCACCACTCCACATGCTGATGAGCCGAGCGCACACACACACACACACACACACACACACACACACACACACACACACACACACACACACACGATGAGGCATGCAGTGGAAAGTGGGCACAATGGAAAAGAACAGTCGCAACCGTACAATATAAATATCAATATATGATACAGATCCATGTCATACATACATTAGACACACACACACACACACACAGACATACATATATTGACACACTACCCCACACACTCCTACAACTCCTACACATTTGCACTGGCACAGATACAGACAGCCATAGACTAGCTGAGCACTCTTCATACGTGGCAATCATTAGACATTCTAAGAGTGTCAGCCAAGGCTGGGAGATACTTAAGATGGCCTTAGAACTGTCAGGGACGACAGAAAGAGAGAGGGAGAGAGAAGAGAAGAGAGGAGAGGGGGAGAGATGGAGAGAGAGAGAGAGGAGGAAGAGAAGAGAGAGGAGCCGACGGATGAACTTCAATCAGGGCCGCTTCTGCCTTTTATAAAGAGGCATGGAAGTGTCCCTAATCTTCAGGCTGCTGATGTGGAGCCTTCTGCCTCCTGCCCCCCCGAGCACACTGCACTGCACTGCAATACATCCTGACACCAGCAGAATCTGAATGGCAGAGAGGGAGGGAGGGAGGGAGGGAGGGGGAGAAGAGGAGAAAGGAGAGGAGGAGATGGAATGAGTTGGAGGGGACGTGGGTAGAGTGGATATGGAGAGAGAGAGGGAGGGAGGGGAGGGTTGAAAGAGGAGTGAGGGTTATGATGAGGAATTGTGAATGATACAGTGTGTGTGTGTGTGTGTGTGTGTGTGTGTGTGTGTGTGTGTGTGTGTGGCGGAGAGGAAAATAAAGTGAGGTCAAGGCGAGCAAGGGAGTCGGGCAGGGAACGGAGGAG
>JAODXP020000016.1:26808448-26833448 GCA_027497455.2 Sardinella longiceps | reverse complement strand
GCTCCCTTCACAACCGCCGGCAGAAGAATCCCTCACGCCGGAACTGGCGAGCAAAGCCGCCTATTCTGTTGTGTGCGCACGGCGGAGGCCCTTTAGGGCTGATTGTGGAGACCACGCAAAGGGCAGCCTGGGTAAATCTGCACAGGGGGACAGCGCACTCTTTCTTTGCACAGCAAGGGGCACATTGTACATGAAAAGAATGGAAGAATAAAAGCCAAGTTTTAAGGGTGTGTGTGTGTGTGTGTGTGTGTGTGTGTGTGTGTGTGTGTGTGTGTGTGTGTGTGTGTGTGTGTGTGTGTGTGTGTGTGCGCTCTCACAATTCTTTGTTGTTTATCTGTGTGTGTCTGTTTCTAGGTATTTCTCTGTTGTGTGTTTGTGAGTGCCAAGGGTGTGTGTGTGTATATATATTTGTGTGTGTGTGTGTGTGTGTGTGTGTGTGTGTGTGTGCCCTCTCTCGCTCACGCTCTCACACTCACTCTCTCTCACACTTACACAGACACACATATTATAGAGCTATGCAAGCCCAATCTGTATCTCTCTGCTCTTGGTACAAATGGCCAGGCATGGCTCAAACAGAGCAGCCTCCCTGCTCAGTCTGTAATCCCTCCACTCAGCGCTGGCCAAACGCCCCCCCTAGACCTCCCTTCCCCCTACCCTCCCCTCCACTCCCTCCCACTTCCGTCCACCAAACAGCCATCCTGCTGCGGCCCTCCTCCATGCCAGGCTCCAAGCCGGCGTGTGATGGAGCGCATGTTGGAACCACGGAGCCCATGCCCCGGGTTGTAGAGTCTTTCTGTTCTGTTAAAAACACACACACACACACACACACACACACACACACACACACACACACACACACACACATATATACTCCCTCCTCGTTTCCTTTGGTTCTCTCTCTCTCTCTCTCTCTCTCTCTCTCTCTCTCTCTCTCTCTCTCTCTCTCTCTCTCTCTCTCTCTCTCTCTCTCTCTCTCTCTCTCTCTCTCTCTGAGTAGTCAGCCGCAGGCCCCATCTGTCTGTGGCTGTGGTTAGATGCCGGTGGCTGTGGCCCCTGCTGTAGTTATTGGAGCTCATTTGTCGGTGGCCGGCCCTGAGCTCCCGTGATTGGCTCACCGCCACACTCACACACTCTGCTCACGAGCGAACCGCTAGTGCCCGCCGCTTCGCAGGGACTCGCACCGCGCTGTTCCGTTAGCGCCCGCGGCCTTTGGCTCAGCTCTCAACACAAACCACCTGTTTAAATTATAATCGTTTCCCCCCCGTAACAGTTTTCGGTTTCAAGCTGCTCCGCTAATCGGCTTTTGGTCAGCGATGACGCGCTTTTGCGCCTGTTGAAATGTCTTTGTTCACGCATCGAGTGGCAAAGGAAATGTACTTATGCACGAGCTGCTTTTATCCTGTACGCCATACATGTCTTTTTGTGAATCTGATTGCGAGTGGCACGGGGCAATTTGTCACCGCTGGCGGCATGCATGAGTTTTCGACGTCTTCTGTTCAGCCATATGCCTCCCATATGCGGAGGCGAGATTACTTTTGGGCTTTAGCGCTCTGTAGCTTAAGTGCCAAAGTATGGATGCCACCGATGTTTGGCGTGAATCTCATTGAATCTCAATGTGCAACTAAACTGGTTTGTCGAACCATAAATCGACTCATTTGAAATTTTTATAAGATTATTTATTTAAAAAAAAAGATATTTTGGGGCCTTTTTTCACCTTTTTTTGTAACAGGAAAGTGTAGAGACACAGGGAATGAGCAGGAGAGAGAGATGGGAGATGAGAGCGATTCGGAGATGGGTGGTTATTGAACCTGCGTCCCAAGATTTACGGTACGGCATCTTCGCCAACTGAGCCACATCCTTCATTTGAAGTCTTGAACAAAAACACCAGGTGGACTCTCTTTGAAACAGTATTGTGATCTGCAAGAGTTGCTAGGAGCATTAGTGGAGTGACCGTTATAAGGCATGTCTGTTCTCCGCTGTGCCCTGCTGGTTGCCTTCACCTCTGTTTGTGACGGGGACACGCGTCAGTGGCCAGGAATAGAGCTGCGTGAGGCACCGCTGTCGCTACCGCCGCCACACACCGCTAATGGGCCTTCCTCTTTGTGTGGCTAATTAGCACTCCCTACTTTCAGTCCCCCGTGGCAAGACAAAGGGACTAAATGACGACATCAAACAGACTTGTATTGTGCCGAGCCCCGCTGGCACTTCTGTTGGCAAGTCGTTGAACAATGACTCAAGGCTCCGGAGAGACCAGAGTCTTTATAGACTACTACACACCTTTTTCTCTTTTCCTCGGGGGAAATTACCGGGCGTTTTTTCATTCTGTGCATAACTCATTCAACTACTTCCAGTCAGTCGATAAACAAGTTGTTATGTTTGATTAGCAAATTCATCATGCGGCAAAAAAAAAAAAGGAGGCACAGTTAATGACTGCAAATCAAATGTTTTTGTTTGTTTTGTCTCTTGGTCATTTCTGTGTGGAGGTGATTTGTAGTGCTGTGTGAATTAGTGGATGTCTGAGGGCCGCTCTGTGATGATGGCCACCGGTCTCTCATCGTTTTTCAAATATGGCAAAGCAGGTGGATTATTATTCACACTGTCTGAGTCATCAGTCAAAACAAGCAATTCTCCTCATATTCACAGCTATCTGAGTAACATTAGTACATTTCTATAGACGAGTATCAGACAAGCATTGTGATTAAAATCTAAAGGATGCAATTGATACATGGATTAAAAATCTAAGGGATATAATTGACACCATGTGTAGATGGGTGTCGTGAACACCAGGACTACAAATACAGAAAGTGGCATAACAGTTAATATTAGTTAGGCAGATACCGTAAATATCCATGCACATATATTAATACCAACATTTTTCTTGAAATGTCTTGTTTTTATCATGATTTGGTTAGTTGTGTTGTGGATATATTGCTGTGCTATGTTCAGGTTATTTTTCTCCGCTTGTAGATCCAATTTGACGAGTCCAGCATCGCTGAAAACTGCATCAGGGACTATTTTTTGGGCGTAATGTTTGTGCAATTCTGTGTGCCTTATAGCGCTAACAGGAGCCTCTGCTGGCCTGCAGTTTAAAACCTCATTACAGCCGAGCAAAGGCTGTATACCCTGGGAGCCTGCAGATTGTTGGGATAACAGCAAACAGCATGTGCAACACCCTGGCCCCTTGGCTTATTTTTGATTCAGACTGTGTGTGTGTGTGTGTGTGTGTGTGTGTGTGTGTGTGTGTGTGTGTGTGTGTGTAGGATGGAGAGAGAGAAATAATGTGTATGTATGCTTTGCAGATAGTGTGTGTGTGTGTGTGTGTGTGTGAGCAGAGTATGCATTGGGCATGTGTGTGGTGTGTGTAATGTGTGTGTGAGCAGAGTATGCATTGGGCATGTGTGTGGAATAGACTTCAATGTGTGTGTGTGTCTGTCTGTCTGTCTGTCTGTCTGTCTCCCCTGTGTATCTGTGTGTAAGTGCAAAATAACGTAATGTATGTGTAATGCATCAGTTTAAAGTGAGTTTTACTGCATGACTATCTCTGCCTCGCGGCTGCCGACCGTCTCCTAGCTGTAGCGGTAGCCAGATTGCCGCATCATTAGGCCAAGTAGCGAGGGCGACCCATATAGCTATGCTAAATTAGAGGCCTAGTGAGACCTACCAGTATTCCGTCTCATTTAGCCTCAGGGATGATGGTTTTCCACAGAGGGGTTGTTTATGGCCGTCCCCTCCGTGTATTTACAAATGAAATGGGCCCCTATATGCTGGTCTAGCTTGCTTACTTTCCTGACACATTGTGAGACATCACACCGACTGTGCCTTTATCTTTCGCTTTCTGTCTGCGTGTGTGTGTGTGTGTGTGTGTGTGTGTGTGTGTGTGTGTGTGTGTGTGTGTGTGTGTGTGTGTGTGTGTGTGTGTGTGTGTGTGTGTGTGTGTGTGTGTGTGTGTGCGGTGTACAGGAATAGCATTGCTGCATCTGCGGTTTGTGCGTTCAACCTCAGTGCCATCACTCGGGCCTTCAACGGGCCATTTCGCTCCCAGGAGAACCCCCGCTCCACCTGGCTTCCGACGCCCAACCCCAACCCTAACTTCCAGGTGAGCTCTCTCTCTCTCTCTCTCTCTCTCTCTCTCTCTCTCTCTCTCTCTCTCTCTCTCTCTCTCTCTCTCTCTCTCTCTCGCTCTCTCTCTCTCTCTCTCTCTCTCTCTCTCTCACACTTTCACCTTCACATACCTTTTTGTTCTTCTTAGAAATGTCACTGAAGCTGCGTCCTCACAAAGGTGGAAAATGGCGATATTGAACCAAATGTCCCTCCCTCTCGCTCTTTTTCTAGTTGATTTGTGGTATCTGAAGATGACTTGAGCAGAATGATTGAGCATAGAGGGAGTATTACTCAAGGATTAGGGCACAAAGGCATTAGCTTTGAGTCAGCTACGATAACACACTGGGACTGTGTCATTTTCCTCACAGTAGGGGTGGCTCTTGTTCATTCTGTGAAATTAGCGCTGGTATCTGTCTGTGCTGTGCTATG
This sequence comes from Sardinella longiceps, assembly GCA_027497455.2. Classification (NCBI taxonomy): domain Eukaryota; kingdom Metazoa; phylum Chordata; class Actinopteri; order Clupeiformes; family Clupeidae; genus Sardinella; species Sardinella longiceps. Next base: position 26,828,918 of record JAODXP020000016.1, on the reverse strand, counting down.
AGCCAGATAACGTAGACTAATGTGTTTTAGCTCACTGGGAAATGCTAACTGAGTTGGTGCTAAAGATACAAAAGAATGAAGACTGTTTGTTTTTTTGAAAGCAATTTTCTGACAACCACCCCCTGTCCTCTTAGAAATGCTATGAAATGGATAAATTCGTATCTGTGATAATTTTATTTATATTATAGTCAAATTTGATGTAATAGCTATTTAAAGTTGTATCTCTTCTATGAAGTATTCATACTTCCAAAGTGATTGTATCATCCTATGCAGTACGCTACGGTCCTTTGTCAACAACTATAATTGCAGAAAACCTTCTGAAATGACTGTGTCCGTCATGGCATGTGTGATTTGTGTGATGTAAACCAGTGTGGCACCATTGTGGATGACGGTCCTAACGAAGGCCTGACGGAGCGCAGTCTGCAGGATGCTCAGCGGCTGTTCCTTATGAACGATGTGGTGCAGCCCGTCTCCATCGACCCACTGGTCTGGCAGGACGACGTTCGCTTTTCAAGGCTGGTGGTGGACATTGTGCAGGGCCAGGACACCCTGCACCATGTCATGTACATTGGCACAGGTACAGTAGACTGGCCAAAGTCTTGCCAAATATTGTGCATATAAATGTGTTATATACACTATGTTTATGTGTTATACACATGTAATAAATGCTTAATAAGATAATAGAAGATAAGAATACTTTATTAATAGAAACTTTCATAGAAAGATTGTAGGATGGCAGTGCTGGTCAAATATTAAAGTGTAGTGTTGTATGTATGTATGTGTGGTTTTATGTTATTATTTCACTGGTAAATGACAAAGGTGAGAATAATATTTGGAGAGTGTGCAAAGATCTTTAAAACATTTTGTGGACACTGATGTCGACTCCTGTCCTGAATCGCCATGCTCTTCTTACCTCTTACACCCACAGAGTACGGGACCATACTGAAGGCTCTGGCCACCACCAATAAGAGCCTGCAGGGCTGTTACCTGGAGGAGATGCAGCTGCAGCCCAGAGGCGTCCGGGAGCCAATCCTGAGCCTGCAAATTCTCCATGGCGACCGCATGTTGTTTGTGGGCCTGCGGAACAAAGTCCTGAAGATCCCCCTGGCCAGATGCGCTGCCTACCAGACCCAGCGGTGAGTCACTCCGCAGACCTTTCTATCCAATTGCCTTTATTGGCTTGGCAGTGTAAAGAGGGGAGAAATGTGGCCAAAGCCTAGAACAATGAAACCTGTCAATCCTCTGAAAATCCATAACCAGAATAAAGGTCTTATGTTCAGACCATAGAATAGCCTCTCCTGACAACCAGAATTAAAGCGCCTCTCCAAAACATCACACTGTGTGTGTGTGTGTGTGTGTGTGTGTGTGTGTGTGTGTGTGTGTGTGTGTGTGTGTGTGTGTGTGTGTGTGTGTGTGTGAGAGAGAGAGAAAGAGAGCCAGAGAGAGAGAGAGAGCCATTCACAGGGTTTGTGATCTAAATGCAGTTCAGCAGTCGCCGCTCAGGAAATATCCGGCTTTAGGTTCAACCTCTCGTTTTGCCAAATCAAGACAGTAATGCTGACATTGACATGCTGAATGAGCAGCTGACCCGAGAGCTCGGAAGAGGAAGAGGAGGAGAAAGAGGCAGCCGCACGCTGAGACGCTGCCTGCCGAGCTCTCCGCCTTGTAAGCGCTCTCCTTGACACTGATTCAATTTGAAGTGTATGAATTGCTCGCCAGCCACCGCCATTGTGCGCCCATGAGTTCTATATCACTGGCATCAGCAGAACGATTCGTCAGGTCGGTTATTGGTCTGAAAATCCCCTCTTTCGAGAGAGGGGAAGGAGAAAGGAGGGAGAGATCGAGAAAGAGGAGAGTCAGTAAGAATGACATGGGGACAGATAGAAAGAGGAGAGAGCAGCAGAGGCCAAGGGAGATGGAGAGACGGAGAGGATGACCGAGAGAAGAAGAGAAGGGGAGAGAGAGAGCGAGAGATCTACCTGGGCCAGCTTGACAGAGCCGGTGTGTTTTTATCAATGTATTCAATCACAGCGTGTCCCCTCCACAGGGGGGTGGCAATGACGACAGTCAGGCTCAATTTGGCTGCGGGGTCGCTGAAGGATGCTTTGTCAGCTGTGTGTGTGCGTGCATGAAGGGTGAAAGACTATTTGGAGCCCTCTCTCTCCGTGTGTGTGTGTGTGTGTGTGTGTGTGTGTGTGTGTGTGTGTGTGTGTACAGCTTAAATGTATTTATGTGCAGGCTGGCGATTGTATACATGAGTCTTAGTGTTTGATGAGTCAGCGCTTTGATGTCAACCTTTATTTTAAAACACTATATAAAGATGCACACTCACACATGCACACACACACACACACACACACACACACACACAAATGGCAAAGGCAAAATGATGGAAGGGGCTTGCATGCCAAACCAGGTGTGTGGGTGAGATGTGAGCAGCATGGAAGGAGAGGCATAGAGAACCAGAGATGGAGAAAGAGAGAGGGACAGAGAGCGGAAGAGAAAGAGGGAGAGGGGGGGATACAGAGAGAGAAATACAGAGAGAGAGAGAGAGAGAGAGAGAGGGTGGAAGCAAGCGGCTGGAGCTAGCCCTATTTAAAAGCCAGCAGGGTGGAATAATGGCGTGGCCTCTAAGGGTAGGCCAGCTGAAAGAGAAAGAACGTTCTTAATCCCCCGTCTTTGATTTCCGCCGACAGGCCGCCCCACGCTCTGCGTGAAAACTGCACAACGCACAAGCATACACTATCTCACACACATACACATACTCACACACACACACACATAAACACATAAAGGCACAGCAACGACTGAGACACACACTGGATCTTGTCAAGTGGCTTGCTTTATGAAACTCCCAGGGAATGTTATTTTTCTCCCCCCCCAATGCCACGTGTTAGAGTTATGTCAGTGCCTCCACAGAGTCCTGCTTAAAGAAACGCCAGCGTTATTTATCCGTGTCATAAACGCCTGCCGAGGGGCCGCTGATGAATACCTGTCTGTCAGGACTCATAATTTGTTTAATGCCCTAAAGCGCGGCGTGCTTGTGTACCCTTGGGTTATGGATTGTGCTTTTAAGCCATGTAATATACAGTCTCTAAGGTAATCATGTAGCTTTTATATTAGCCTTATATCATTTTGTGTTTTTTATTTATTTATTTATTTATTTATTTATTTATTTATCTTTCTTCAGCAGAGCCGCTATTCCTTCAGGTTATATAAATCTTGTTACCGGCTCTTATCTCCCATTCTGTTCCATTCAGTCTGCTTTTGATAGAGGAGCCTGTGTTTCTATGAATACACACTGCCCAGCCGAGCTGAGCTGTGCCAAGGGAGGCTATTTGTCCAGCTAATCATCCCGGGGGACAGGCGGGCGGACTGAGACCTCCGCAAGCGAGCGGAGACTGTTCCCGGTCTCGCACATCATGGCTTCGCTAATCACCCCTCTGATTCCGGCTGACCCCCCTGATGATGAGATGGGGGGGGGGCTGGGAGTGTGTGTGTGTGTGTGTGTGTGTGTGTGTGTGTGTGTGTGATAATAATGACTTTCACGGGTATTTCAGTACCCGTGTTCAATAGCCTTTATGGTGTCTCCGTGTATGTGACAAATGGTGTGGATTTTGCGGGTGAAAGTGAGGCAGAATGTAGCCCATTGAGCGTGGACGTGGAGCGGAACGTTCCAGCACCACCGATGCTGCGGAGACTCCCTCCATTGGCGGAGCATACAGACGGAGCATTGTGCAGCCGTCTGCATTAGTAATGCATATCGCTCAGCTGGATGCGTGTGGAGGGAGGGAGGAAGGCAGTCACTGTATGGGCTCAACGTGTGTGGCTTACCCCCCACCACACACAAACACTCTTTCACCCGGCCACATGCATTAAGGAGGATATATGTGATGGGTACCCCCTGACTTGCTTTTGTATTGTGTAGTGTGTGTGTGTGTGTGTGCGTGTGTGTGTGCGTGTGCGTGTGCGTGTGCGTGTGTGTGACACAGTCTGTTTAGTTAAACTCTCCATTTCAAGTCAACCAGAATGTGACTTTCAGAAGTTCATTTCAGTGCCTCATTGAAAGGCAACCCCCCCCCCCCCACCCCCACACACACACACACACACACACACACACACACACACACACACACACACCCCTCCCTTAAGCCTCTCTCTGTTATTGCTTCAGATAAGCAAAGTGCCAAACTCCGCCAAATCACATTTATTTCACACCGTCATTAATTAACCAAATCTCATCTGGCTGAAGCCTCCCACAGTCAGACTGCCTCCCAGGGAGAAATGAGCTCAGTTCAGCCCAAGCCATTGCTCATAGCATAAACAAAATTGGCCGCGCCAGCCAGCGACCAGCCAGTCAGCCAGTCACTCGCTCTCACTCCAATCCATTCGCGTCCGCCTCCATTCTGCCCCGTAGATAAATGGCCGGCCTTGGACGGCACCTTCTGTCGATCAGCGCCGCGTTCACCTCCATCCACACACACACACACACACATGCATGCACACACACACACACATGCACACACACACACACACACACACACACACACACACACACACACACACACACACACACGCCACCCCACCACTCCCCTTGAGAAGCACTTATTAATAGCCTCATGCAAAGTGGCCCATGTGTGGAGGTGCCTGTCCCCCACCCCCCTCTCTCCCAGTTGCAGTAGGTAATTACATTTGACCCTCACCGCCAACACCACCCCCACCTCACGCCCACCCCCCTCTCTCCACCAGACCACCACTTCTTGCCTGCCAACACACTCACTCCTCTCCTCTCCTCTCCCTCCCTGTTAAGAAACTCATTTACTTCGTTTGTTTGGCCACAATAGCATATGAGAGAAGCAGCCGGAGGAGATCAATCAACTTCACCCTATACGCTAGGATGGCCTAGGTGAGGGAGAGGGGGAGAGGTTGCAGAGAGGGACAGAGAGAGGGAGGGATGGAGAAAGAGTGAGAGAGAGAGAGAGAGAGGGAGAAGAGAGCAGGAGGAATGATTCAGACTTAAAAATGGAGGTATGAAACAGGTGTTGTGGTCTCAGCTCTCAAACTCACCTAAAGCTGCTGTGTCTCCCATGAATGGAAGTTGACACGTCTAGCTGCATCATCCAGCGTTCTAATCAAGAGGCCAATCATGAGAGACTTAACTCATCACTTCACCTCCAAGTTTAGCTCATGGATGTGCACGGCAGTAAATCACAGTCATTTAGTTGATCGTCAGCGTTAGAACAGAACAGCCTGTTTGTAGAACGGCCTGGGACCGAAACGCTACGGTATGCCGACGTTGATTACGCCACGCTGGGACTGCAGATGAAACCTGATGGTTCTGTTTACACTGTGAGCAATGAAAGCTGGGTTTCAGCCCCAGGTTTTCTCGAGAGCATTATCTTGGGAACTTAACGTTAGCGGAGCTGGGGTAATTATGGCTATGCAGTGGGAAGGGTTAGCAGCACACTTCCATGTTCCATGAGAGAGGGAGAGTGAGTTCAAGTGTGGAAAAGCTTGGGTGAAGGGTCTGACCACAGAGGCCGGGCCGGGATGTGAGAAAAGGCACCTCAAGCACTGGGGGAGGGGTCTCTCTCTCTCTCTCTCTCTCTCTCTCTCCCTCTCTCTCTCCCTCTCTTCCTCTCTCTCTCTCCCTCTTTCCCTTAGCAGCGCTGCGGGGAAACCACAGATGAGTTTTCACAGCTGAGCTCCCCTGGAGGGGTGGGCTAGGGGTGTTTACAGGAGGTTTTGGGATTCTGGGAGGTTTGAGAGGGTTGAGGTGAGCTAGTGCTCCCCACCGCTTCTCATGTGGTCAGAGAGCTAGTCCCCAGAGTCCTCAGTCCCATGCGAGGGAAAACAAACCCTCATGTCGGTATGGTGTGGGAACCACATGAACACACACACACACACACACACACACACACACACTGCCCTTTCCTTCCCAGTGTCCCCAAACACCCCCCAGGCAGTGTTCTCATATGCGATGCAACATTGGAGTACAGTCAACACTCTGCAGGTGGGAGAGGGGGATGAGAGTTGGAAAGATAGAAGTTGAAAAAAAAGAAAGGATGACGAGAAGAAGGATGGGAGAACTTCTCCACATGCCGACCTCCATGGTCAGTGGTGGTTGGATGTGGTCAGCTGTGAGCCACTCGCAGTTATTCAGAATTATCCACCCCCCCACTAGCAAGAAACCAGCTGGAAAAGCACAGCCGGCCAGAAGCGTGCGGAATCATACATTGACCGCTGGCACAGTGGTCAAAACTTGGAGCCCTTGGATGCAGTTTTTGGGAAAGGGAGGAGTGTGTGTGTGTGTGTGTGTGTGTGTGTGTGTGCGGGGGGGGGGGGTTGTTCATGCCTTGTTGCCGTGCCTGCAGCGTTTCTAGTCCCCGGGAAGCGGCCCTCTTCCGCAGACACAATTTATGGCTTGTTTCTGCCGCCAGCTTGTCAGCAGGGCGCTAAAACACACAGCAGTTAAGAGCCCACAGCTCTGTCTGAGTGCTCCAGCGAACACATGAGGGAGTGGAGGAGAGAGAGAGAGTGAGAGAGGTGGATAGATTGGGAGGGCGGAAGAGAGAGAGGGAGAGAGAGAGAAAGAGAGAACGATGGGGAGACTTAGCGAAGACGAGAGCAAGAAGAAAGAGGGAAAAAAAGTAATCAAAAAAAGTGAAAGTATTTATTACTGGTGCAGCATGTTTGAGTTTTAACAGCTCCTCCCTGGGCTTTGGCTGCCCTCCAATATTGCTCCTTCTCCCCTTCTACCTCTACCTCTCCTTCTCCTTCACAGTCACTTTTCTCCTCCATCTCTCTCTCGCTCTCTCTCTCTCTCTCTCTCTCTCTCTCTCTCTCTCTCTCTCTCTCTCTCTCTCTCTCTCTCTCTCTCTCTTCCAAACAGGTAATAACATCTTAACTGCCCTCCAGGCTGAACTCCAGTCTGACAAACTCCAATTTTGATTCCCATCCACTCATGGTTAAAGCATGACAGAACAGACTGGCTCTACCTCTCCTTTGATCATTGCAGCCTCTACCAGCTGTCTGAGGTGGAAGAAACACACACACACACACACACACACACACACACACACACACACACACACACACACACACACACACACACACACACCTCAAGCATCCACATATAGAGTTCTATAAGAGATGTTTCTTTCTTGGTCTGCATTGCTTTACAGCGAGAGTTCAATGTGTTTCTTTTGCCTCTGTCTGAAGCAGAAGAAACACACACACACACACACACACACACACACACACACACACACACACACAGACACCACAAGCACCTACATATAGAGTTCCATCACAGATTATTCTGACTCTTGGCCTGCTTGACTTTACATTTAGAGTTTGTCCAAGTGTGTATTTGCTGCCCTTAATGACCTTATATGATTGTGTCTTTATGATGACATTCATCTATATGACACCCAGACAGGTCACAGGTCATAAATACATCATTTTTCAAGTCATGATGGTCAAACCAAATGTATTCAGTTCCGTACCAAAAGAAATCAATGCTGCACCAGAAAGCTGAGTATTTCTCTGTCCAATTCAAATGGAGATAGCAGAGAACAAATTGGTGGTCGCATATTTGTGTCGGCTCCCAGAAGCCTCCCCATCGAGCACGCTCAGTCGGCCTCTCCACCCCAGACAACGCTGTGAAGCACTCAACCTGCCGTCATTTATATTCTGAATGGAGAGCCCTCACACAACAATCAATGAAGGAATCTTCTCTCGGGAGATATTAGTTCTGCCAGCCAGCTGGCCAACCAGTCAATCTATCAGTCAGTCAGTCCCTCAGCCTGAATATACTGTATACTAGAATATACCATATATATAAATCTATATATGGTGTTATATGTATGGTCCAGACAGCCCACGCTCCCCAGAGTAGCTCCGCCAGCCAAACTGTTGAAGGGCCCCAGGGTATAACATCACTTTACTGGACTCAACCTGGTTTATTACACCCCCCCCCCCCAACCTGGTTTATTACACCACCCCCCACCCCAATCACACACCTACACAGACGCCTACACACACACACACACACATACATTTATGTAGGCTACAAAAACAGACACACACACACACACACACACACACACCTCACAAACACACACGCGTATACGCACACACATACAGTGTACACACACACACACACACACACACACACACTCACCACTGCAAGCCTCAGCTCCTTGCTTATATTTACACTGATGAGGTCATGATTTGCAGTTGAAGGCATACTAATAACTGTTTGCCTTCATATCCTACTTTTAACAAGCCTGTAAAGAAGGGGGACAGTGGTTTTACAGCCCCCCCGATCCCCTTAAAATGTCCATTAGGGCCCCTGAGAGCGCAGCGGAGATTTATCACGTGCTGTCCGTCGTCAGCCACATTGCTTTATGTGTTGGTTTATTTTTACCACGTGCGCTCTTTAAAAATTTAATAGGCCGTTCTTTGTGGCTCCGCGCCTTTGATATAGTGGGCTATCAGGAAGGAAAGGGCTGCTGAATTATACAACAATGTGGTCACCCGTTGCCGCAACCAAACAGAGGTGTGTGTGTGTTTGTTGATGTGTGTGCACAAACACACACACACACACACACACACACACACACACACACACACACACAATCCCTTACTCAGTCACAGACCCACAAACATTCTTCTCTGTAGTTCTCCTCATCCCCGTCACACCCACTGTCACTGTCTGAGAAAGAGCTATAAGTCTGCAGTGAGAAGTGCCTGCTTTATGCATTTCCTTTCTTTACGATGCCACGCTCCCACATTTCACAGCAGGTCTCCACAACATTGTTGCACGTAGGGTAGGGTAGGGTGGTGCTGCTGGTGGAGGAGATGTTTTGTGGGGGGGTTGGGGATGGGGGGGAGGCTTTTGTGATTGGAGACTCTTGTGCTTCCGTCAGGTCAAGGAGGAGGTAATTCTCCTCTTCTGCCCTCGGAGCCCGACTGTAAATCTCCCTGCTAATGGCCGCTCAATAGACAGCAGGCAGAAACGGGCACGGCGTCAGCATCCCCCCCAGCACCCCCTCTCCACTCTGCTACCCCCACATCCCTTCCCCTCTCTCTGCCGTCTCCATCACAAAACGGGCAGCGGAGAGAGAAGGCTGGCACGAGCCTTGGCCCCGCCGGTTGGGCACACTTAAGCTTGGCGATTGCCCCTCGGGGCAAGGTCGTCTTTTTTTTTTTTTCTTCATTCTTTCTTTCTCTTCTGACGGACGCTTGTCAAATAAGTTAAATAAGAAGAAAGCCCAAACTGCTGTGCTGCTATGCTATGCTATGCGCCCGTCAAACAGTCAAGTCAGCAATTCTCCTCCGATCCCTCCTGTTTTCTTTGCAGTCTTAAGGGCTTACACGGCTGGCTGGCTCTTAACGCGAGTGGTTTTTATACAGAGAAGGGGAGATTTTTCTTCTTTTTTTGTGGTTTAATTAATGGGGGAGTGTGTGTGTGTGTGTGTGTGTGTGTGTGTGTGTGTGTGTGTGTGTGTGTGTGTGTGTGTGTGTGTGTGTGTGTGTGTGTGTGTGTGTGTGTGTTCTGTGCAAATGGATTTGGCTGCTGGGTAAGGGGCCTCCAGGCGCTGGACTGCGTGCCGTAGGGGGTGACCACTGCTAATTGGCCCCCTAGATCTCTATCCCTGACCGGTCTAGCTTCAGTTTAGCCAATGGGCCTCAGGTCACCAATTAGAGCCAAACCCCCCTTTACCAGCATTGATTATCATGTCTACAAACTAGTACAAATCTGGAGGACAGAGGAGGATTTTTCAGAGGTATTTTAAACATTTTTAGACAATTTAGACATTGTTGTGGTAGATATGAAAAGTTTTAACAGTTGTACCAAAAAAAAAACTGAATGGTGAAGGTAACCAAAAAGAGTTGCATTTTGCTCTCGAATTTGGCATTGACTTATGGGTTTTAAAATAGAAGTTGTGGGTGGTGGAATTTGTTGTTGTTGGGGGTTTGTTGTTATTGCTTTTTATATATATACTCCTAATCTGGCCCGAATGTGACTGGTCCAGCAGCTGATTTAGCATCCCCTCCGCTATCCAGCAGGGCCCAGGGCTGTGGGACTTTTATTAGGAAGCAGCCCCCCATCCCACACACACACACACACACACACACACACACACACACACACACACACACACACACACACCAACCAGCCACCTACGAGGGGATGGAGCTGAGCCCAGATTTTGATTGCCTAATCATTGGGTTTTTCCGCGGGTCCTCTCCGCTGGCTGCTAGCTGACTAGGCATATACAATTACCGGCAGGGATGAACACGGATAACTGGATCAGCAGCGCCGCTCGCTTTCCTCATACTAGCAGCTGCAGGAGGCTAACGACACCATGCCTGTGTGTGTGTGTGTGTGTGTGTGTGTGTGTGTGTGCGCGCAGTGATCTTCTGTACTCCATTACAAGTATGACAGAATGAGGCGCTCAGTTGGGGGTTGTGTTGGCAGGCAAGCCTAGTGTGGGTGTAGGGCGAGGGGAAGGCCTCTAGAAAGGTAAACAACTCAAAGGGGTGTGTGTGTGTGTGTGTGTGTGTGTGTGTGTGTGTGTGTGTGTGGAATGCCCTGGAGCTGTGTAAAGTGTACTGTACATGTAACTGTTGTTTGAAACTGTTTGTGCGGAGGCGTTTTGACCGCTCAGGTGACGTGATGGAAATGTGACAGAAAAATGTACAAAGTTTGTCAGTTTTGCCCCAATCCGCCGTCAAACTGCCAAGCCCTTGTTGACGCGTCGGCCGACAGTTATCGTGATGGATTGCCAGGCATCTGTCAGAAGGTGTCAGGTCTGACAATGAACCCTAAAGTTGCATTTCTGTCACATTGCCATTAACATCTGACAAGTAGGCAAACTTCTACTGCAAATGATGAACGGGAAATACATTCTGTTGCTGTGAGTGAAAATATTATGGAGAAAGCTCAAGCCTTATCTAAAGTTATTTTCACGGTCTTGACAGGTATTGAAACAATGGCCCACTCATGCCTCCTAAAGTGGTTCCATTTCTCCCAAACACACACACACACACACACACACACACACACACCTTAGCTCTCTATTCCCCCCCATGCTAACAAGATTTAGTCTTGGCACTGGGTGTTGTATCAACAGCGCTTGTGTTTCCTCAACCTCGGGGCTGGACGGCCAGCAGTCCCACACAAACACACCAGCAGCAGGCCTGAGCCAACAATAAGAGCCTCCAGAGTGATCCAACAGGGCTGGAGGGCCGGAGGAGTTACGTGACTCATCGAGGTGCTGGTGGTCGCGATGCTGGCTGGTACATGGGCTCAACGTTGGGACCACCACACACACACACACACACACACACACACACACACACACACACACACACACACACACACAGGGCCATCCCAGATAATTTCTTAAGACTTAGCTTCATTAGCAGGTTTAGATTTAATTACTTCTCATTAAGCTGGTCCTTTTTTTTCCCTTTTTTCTTTTTTTTTTTTTTTCTTTCAGTAGCTTACAAATATTTAATCGCCGTTTCGTCATGCTGCGTTGTGGGTGGCAGGGGGAGGAGGAAATGGAAGGATGGAGGGAGAGAGGGTGTGGAGGGATGGAAGATGGGGGTGTGTTGGATTACATGCAGATTTGTTTACCTCTCCTCCCCGTCGTCTTTGTGGTTCAGGATCATAAGGCTTGGGGAAGCCTGAGGCGTGTGTGTGTGTGTGTGTGTGTGTGTGTGTGTGTGTGTGTGTGCGTTCATTCCATTTAAGCAAACAGAAAAAAGGAGGGGCAGAAGGGGAGGGATTTGGGGGCAGATATGGGAATTTTCCAAAAGTTGTCTTCATTTTTTGATCTCCCCATTTCCCTCTCCTCCTCTTCCTCCTCCTCCCTTCCCTGCTGCAGGGCGTGTCTGGATGCGCGGGACCCTTACTGTGGTTGGGACCAGAAGCAGCGGCGTTGCACCACCATCGAGGACAGCTCCGACATGAGCAAGTGGACCCAGAACATCACCGCCTGCCCCGTAAGCTCTAGCAGCCCGTCCTCGCCTGTCCTCTTCCTCCTCCTCTCACTCTTCCTCTTTTCTCTTCCCTCCTCTTTTTCCTCTTCTATCCTCTTTCTCCTCTCCTCTCTCCACTTCCTCCTCTTTCTTCTCGCTCTTCTCTCTCTTTCTCTCTTCTCTCACTCTTCCCCTCTTTTCTCTCCTCCTCTTCCTTGCTTCTTTCTCCTTCTCTTCTTCCTTTCTTCTCTCCTCCTCCTTTCCTTCCCCACTCCTCCTCTCCTCTCCTCCTCCTCCTCCTCCTCCTCTTCTCCTATCCTATCCTCTCACTCTTCCTCTCACTCTCCTCTCCTGGCGATTTCCCAGAGGTCTGAGTGCCGTATGGATGACTGCCATCCTGAAGCAAGCCCGGTCCTTCCACCCTCCTCTCAAGGGACAGTCCTTTGCAGTATAATGATCTGTCATGTGGGAAGCTTGTCATGTACCATGTCAGAAAAGTGTGTGTGTGTGTGTGTGTGTGTGTGTGTGTGTGTGTGTGTGTGTGTGTGTGTGTGTGTGTGTGATAGACATTATGATCCGTCTTGTTCTTGAGGTGTTCTCAAACGTGTCATTCCATGATCCATCAGGTCCTTGCCTCAGTTCTCAGACGTGTCGTTCCACGGCCGTCTTTATTGTCGCACTCCTCTCTAGCGTGTCGTCCCGTGTGTGTGTTTGTGCGCCACAGCTCCAGAACCAGACCACGAACGGCGTCTTTGGGCCTTGGGCGCCATGGCAACCCTGTAGCCATACCGACGGGGAGGGCTCCAGCGCCTGCCTGTGCCGCTCCAGGACGTGCGACAGCCCCCTGCCCCGCTGCGGAGGCAAGAACTGCCAAGGCCCCACCATCGAGGTGTCCAACTGCTCCAGGTACAGTCACCACCCCCCCCGCGTCGAAATGAAAGTCTGAAGCCCATGATTAACCACCCACAGACTGTGACACATGCCGTTTCACTACATTTAGAAACACATTTACAGATGTGTGGCGTTCAGAAATCAATTCAAAAGTCACTCCCTCGTTGTTATCGACAAATGAAGCAGATTCGGTCTCTGTTATTCACCAAGACTGCATCAAAGAGCTAGAAAACTCCTGTGTGGCGTCTTATTATTCACAAGACCAGTGCTCAGTCAAACTAGAGCGTTAAATCATTCCAAGTTCCCTTTATTTCTCTTTGTTTGTTGAAAGTCGAGCACCAACAGCCCATTTATAATGACTTAGTTGACTTTGAGTCGAGGCAGCCCACGGAAAAAAAAAGTGGAGCTCTGCAGCGAAACGCATGCGAGATTAAATCCAACATGGCGAAATTGGATTGTGTTGTTGGACGAAGTGGCAATTAAATCACGAGTGGCGCTCTACAGGAGGGAAAGCACTCAAGCAAATTGAGAGAATATGTTGCCACATCAAACTCTTGTCGCCACTGTGGCAGCTTTCGCAACAGGCCAGTGACAAATTAGCTCGGACCTTTTTTAAATATGGCATCACCAAACAACAACTCTCTCCGTTTACATACGAGGGAATAAATTCAAGGGCTGATGTGGCAGGGCCTCTCTGGTACTCCCTGCCGCAGTGTAAATTTATAAGTTGTGTTACTTTTTTAATTTGTTTGTTTGTTTGTTTATTTATTTATTCGTATCTGTATTTTCCTCTCTGCGTTCACAGGAACGGAGGCTGGACGCCCTGGTCATCCTGGGGCCAATGCAGCACCACGTGCGAGATCGGCTTTGAGGTGCGGCAACGGTCGTGCAACAACCCTGCACCGCGACACGGCGGAAGAGTGTGTGTGGGACAGGCCAGAGAACAGAGGTGAGCCACAAGCACTACACACACTCCAGTCCAATTACTGTTTGGGCCTACAGTATCTGAATCTGAAGCTGTTTTAGGCCCATCTCTCTGAGAGGAAGCTCACCACTCAAAACAATGGCCCTTAGTGCTATTGCTTTTATGCTTAGAGTGGTTGCTAGCTTGATCATGTTGGTTGCTATGTTAATTGCAAGGTCATAATTGTGGAAGTTGTTGCATAGGATGATCGTCACATTTACAGTTGATAGGAGAAAAAGTAGATGTTAGACTTATAACATATGTAAAGCCTCAATGTATTTTTACCATTTTTGCCTGATTGTGTGTATTGAAAGATCTAATAGAGTATGTGAAGTGGAGTCTGATTCCGACTCTGAGTTGGTTGTTAATGGTGAGTCCTCTTCTTTGGCAGGTTCTGCAATGAGAAGGTGACATGTCCTCAGCCTGTCTTCTGGTCACCATGGGGCTCGTGGACCAAGTGCAGTGCTGAGTGTGGAGGCGGGGTCCATTCCCGCGTGCGTACCTGTGAGAATGGAAACACCTGCCCTGGCTGCGCATTGGTAAGAGTCATAACACTAATCTGGATTAAAACTCCTTAAGAACAAGATTGCATGAAAGGCAAACATAGAAGGAATCTGCAAGCTGGAGAAAAAGGGTGTCAAAAGAAGTTTAAAGGAAAATTCTGGAAGCTTAATGTAAAAATCCAGAATAAACCATTACATCAGTCCCCCCTTCTTCTTTAAGGCTACCAAGTCCTATCGGTGTGTATCTGGATGAATTGATTCACTCCGGATAATTCCTTCAAAAAGTTAATATACATAGTATAAAATATAATACTGTAAGTAAAACCATGTAGACTAAAACCTTGATTAACATAGTGCATGTTTTCATCTTTCTGCCCATGTAGCCCATGTAGTATGACAAATTCTGCTCACGCCTGGCTTTAAAAGCGCTGGCTGGTACAGCCTAGTTATATGGATCCCCCCCACCCCACCCCCCTTTCAAAGTCCAGAGGTGACATTTCTGTGTGCGGCAAAGTGGAGCGGTTGACCGTTCCTGCCCTTTTCCTTCCATCACAGTGAGAGGAGGTTACGACGAGACTCAGCCGAGAGTCGCTTTCGTCCCATACGCCCCCACCGCCACCTTCATCTCTATCTCTCCATCCCTCTCTCTCTCTATCTATCCCTCCCTCGCTCCCTAGCACGATGCTGGGCGTTTTTAGCAGCCACTCCATTGCACTTAATGACCCAGACTCACTCGGTGGATTTTAATTAACGTTATTAAAGCTCCAAATGAAGTGTCTCATTTGGCAGTTCCTCTCCAGCCCCATTGAGCCTCTGAAGGAGAGGAGAGGAGGCGAACGAGCGAACGAGTGAACGCCACGACTCATACATGCGCAGATGTGCGGCCAGGCTAGCAGCGGGAGGCATTGGGTAGAGGGGCTTAGATGGTGGGGTTAGATGGGGATGGGAGGGGTAGGGGTAGAGGGAGTCATGGCTCACATACAGCCAAACAGGTGTGACGACAAGACGGCTCTAAACGGATGATGGATGGGTGGGTGGGCGGACGGACGGGCGGGAGCGAGGGGGAATTGAATTGAAGGTGAATTGAAATTCGAAACGAAGCATGGCGAGCAAAAAACAAACAGCGACAAAAAGGATGGGAAAACAAAAGCAAACCTGGATGCATGCAAACCTGATCGAAACCATGAGGATTTAATCCAATTCTGTGTTGTTCTTTTCCCCTCCTCTCCTCTCATCTCATCTTCTCTCCTCTCATCTCTTCTGGTCTCTCACCTCATCTTCTCTTTCTTTTACTTTCCTCGCCCCTTCTCACCTTATTTCAACCATACCCCATTCTCTTCTCTTTCTTTTTTTTCTCTCTCCCTTTGTCTATCTCACTCACTCTCTCTCTCATTTTTTGTCTCTCTCTCTCTCTCTCTCTCTCTCTCTCTCTCTGCCTCCTCTCTGTTGGTCTCCTCTCTCATCATAATTTTTCCTCTTCACCTCTCTTCACCTTCTCTTAATCCTCTCATTTCTCTCTCTCTCTCTCTCTCTCTCTCTCTCTCTCTCTCTCTCTCTCTCTCTCCCCCTCTCTCCCCCTCTCTCCCTCTCTCTCTCTCTCTCTCTCTCTCTCTCTTCCCTGGCTGCAGGAGTATAAAGCCTGTAATCTGGACGCTTGCCCGGAGGTGCGGCGAAACACACCGTGGACGCCGTGGATGCCGGTAAACATGACGGCGGCAGGCGCACGGCAGGAGCAGAGGCTGCGCTACACGTGCCGCGCCGCGCTGGCCGACCCGCACGAGCTCCAGCTGGGCAAGCGCAAGGTGGAGACGCGCTTCTGCCCGAACGACGGCTCGGCCGCCTGTGAAACTGACGGTGAGGAGAGATGGGGGAGAGAGAGAAAGAGAGAGGGAGAGGGATAGAGAAAGAGAAAGAGAAGAGATTGAATGAGATGTAGACGGAGAGAAGCAGATTAAGGAAAGATTCAAAGCCCAGGGAAGATAATAAACTCAACACACACAATCAAACAAACAAATGTTCATTTTGGCCTTGTTGGCGAACTCATAAAAACATCACAAGAGCGGCCCTGAGTATTTTGATGAATAGAAATTCGGGACTCCTCCATATGCTGCCGCTTTTGAAATTGCATTGCCTCAGGACAGGACATGGTCCTTGGTGGATTGTTATAGTCACTAGTGATGTTTCAGATTTGTATTCAACACAAAGCGAGACCATTTTACAGTCCAGTGCCGCTGTTTGTTTTCTTCCCTTTGAAATATTGTTTCCCTACTGTTTTTTTATTATTATTTATTTATTTTTTGGCTGAATAGCCTTGAGGCTTCTGTCTGCATCCATTTATACAGCAAGCAAACATCAGTGGCTGGTCACCCACAGTTGGCGCCTCGTTTACAGCCTATCGGCATGCACCCCCCCAAAACACCACCCCCCTCCCCCCTAACCACCATCACCACCCCCTAAACCCCACCCCCCCCCAAGCAACTGTCTCCCAGGAGTTCCTCCTCATCTGTCTGCAACCCCTCCTCCACTTCCAACCTCCCACCCCCACCCCCGACCGTTGACAGCCCAGGGCCACAGTTCAGCGCTTAGCCAGTTTATGCTTGTCGTCCTCGGCATCGATTAGCCATAACCTCCTGTCAGGGCCTTGTGTGGGGGAGATACGGCTGATGGGCACCTCACCACAGCCCCTCCATTCAGCGCTGGGAGCAACATGTAGCCCTCAGACGAGCCTCTGCTCAGGTGCACTCCACTGTCTGATTAGCCTGTCAGCAGCATTGTAAAACTAACCGACAGAAATGTCGCTAACTGCTAATGCTGCTTCCCATCGGAGGGAGGGAGGGGAACAATCTTGTCAAAATCACATCAGATAAATTATGCAACAGGCTATTCAGCTCTGAATCTGCACTTACACCACAGCGGAAAAAAATGTTGTGGGCTTGAAATCAAACTTGGGGTACTTTTTTTTTTTTTTTTTTTTTTTTAGAACTGCTGTCATACGCATTATGACATGTTTGACACTTTAAATGGCAATTTAGATTTTAACTTGCACCACTTTTTGTCTATGCAAAGTTTTCTTCCATAATAATTTTCATTGACGTCTGAGGTATTTATAATACGCAATATGTCTTAATGGAAAAAGTGGCTACGCTAAAGTAGCTGTGTTGTGCTACGTGGCTATGCTAAAGTGGCTATGCTTTTTAATTTCAGCCTTGGTTGATGAGTTACTGAAGACCCCTGTGGTGCGACTGACGGGCTCGGCCTGGTCGTCATGGGAGACGTGGTCGTCATGCACACAGGACTGCGCTAAAGGCTACCGGACCCGCCGGCGCTCGTGCTCCACAGCCGAAGGCAAAAGCAACCCTTCAGCTTGCCGCGGGTCACCCGTGGAGTATCAGGATTGCAACCCCCAGCCTTGCCCAGGTAGAACACACACACGCGCACACACACACACACACACACACACACACACACACACACACGCACACACACTACACACACATTCTCAGGATATGTAGGGAAACCTTTTTGCCGACACGGCCACAAATGCATAGCTTGGAGGGGTAAAAAAACTGTAAAAAGTGGGCCCTTCCATTAAGATGTGCTAAGTGGATTAGCAGTTTCCATTAGCTAATGGACGGCTCTGAATTCCCATAGTGCCCCAGGGCTCACCGGGGTTCTGCTGCCTATGGTCTCTGAGAAGGGGAGAACTCTGGGATATCTCTTGCTAGTATCAGGCTTGTTAATCCGTGGCTGTGTTGACCGGTAGCTGTGGACAAACAGGACACACCATCTGTGAGATTACCTCCGTTATTAGATAAGAATCTGGATTGCAGTTCCCTCCTCAAAAGCCGTGCCGATTCTGGATCTTTCTACCCTGAATCCCCCTCTTCCCCTTCACACCCCCACCCTCGCCCCCTTTCCATCGCTCTCCGTAATGCTGAAGTGTGTGCAAAGGAATTAAGTGAATTAGAAGAGAGTTTCATCTCTGAGAGAGAGAGATGGAGAGAGTGGAGGAGAGAAATAGAGTGAGATAAGGAATGAGGGAAAGAGTGAGAGAGACCACAGCCTCAGTCCCCAGCTACCTCATCAGGCGCATGCCAATGGACCCTGCTTTCTCCTCAGCGTCAAAGTGAGCTGCACAAGGCTCTTAATTAACATCGGCAAACTGATTTACTCAGCCCTCGTCTTCTGAGACAGCTAGAGAGAGTGAGTGAGGGATAGAGAGAGAGAGAAAAGGGGGGAAAAGAGAGAGATAGCTTCTGGTAATTTATTCTCCTCCTTCATCATGACGCTGACGCTCTGGCCTTATGTACACATGTGTCTTTGCGTGTGCGCTGCTGCCACTTCAGACAAACGGCTCGCTCCTCTCCCCTCGACAACCAGCGAAATGCTCGCTCTCGCTCTCCCTCTCCCTCTCGCCAGCCAACCGCTTCTTCTTGATGGCAGCCATCCTCCTCACCTTGCTGTCGTCATGCCCCAGTTCATCCCAGTAATCCCCCGGAGTAAATGGACTTTTAAAGTTTTTTTTTATTTTTCATTTATTTTTTTATTTTTTATTTTTTTTCTCCCCTACACTATAGAGTGGCGCTCGAGGCAGTCTCACACTCTCTTTTTTTCATCTCTTCTCCCACCCTCTCTCTCTCTCTCTCTCTCTCTCTCTCTCTCTCTCTCTCTCTCTCTCTCTCTCTCCCTCCTCTCTCCCTCTCTTGCATCCCTTCCCACCACCTCCCCTGCGTCTCCATCAACTCTGATGAAATTTGCGGAGGAGTGGATAAAGGGAGAGGAGAGAGAGAGAGAAGAAAGAGAGAGAGAGAGGGAGGACGATGAGATGGAAGCTCTCTGAACTCAGACGGAAGTGCTGAATGAAGCGCTCTTTTTCTCTGTCTCTTTACTACTCTCTCTCTCTCTCTCTCTCTCTCTCTCTCTCTCTCTCTCTCTCTCTCTCTCTCTCTCTCTCTCTGTTTCTCTGTCCTATTATTTTAGCGAGAGGTGAGAGTGCGGTGGCTGAGGGAGAGGCTTGCTGGGTTGCTGGTTTGTTGCTTTAATGATGACTCTCAGGTGTGAAAAGTGCTTATTAGGGGAGGTTAATGAAGACGGGCTGGGACAGAGGGGAGGGAGGGAGGGGGGAGGATTTTTTTTGGGGGGGGGGGGGGGGTGTTGGCAGCGGCAGCCGGCAGTCGGAAAACAGGATAAAACACATCCCCATTACCACCTCACATCACCCCACTTCTTCACCAACGCTTCAGTTTCCATCTCGTCAGCGACGCAACGTCTGAAAACTGTCATGTGTGCTTTTGCCTGGCTTTGGTTTTATGCTTTTGGCCTGGGTTTTGGTTTTTAATCAGCTGTCTTGTGTTTGTTTTGTCTGTGTGTGTGTGTGTGTGTGTGTGTGTGTCTGTGTGTGTGTGTTTGTGTACATCTTGCTTGCTTGTTTCCTACTTTGTTTGATTTGGTGTTTTCCGACCTTTGTGCTTGCTGTCTGTGAACTGTGTGTCTGTGTGTTTGTGTTTGTGTGTGTTTACGTCTCGTGCTGCTATGTTGTTTGTGTCTCCTTTCGGCCTGCCCGATGTCCCTTTGTCTGTTTGCTTGGTGTGCATACCGTCCACGTCTATGCTTTTGTGTGTGTGTGTGTGTGTGTGTGTGTGTGTGTGTGTGTGCGCGCGCCGTCTTGCCGACCGCAGTGAATGGCGCCTGGTCTTGCTGGTCATCGTGGTCTCAGTGCTCGGTGGCGTGTGGTGGGGGGCATTACCAGCGCACGCGCACCTGCACCAACCCAGCCCCCGCCCATGGAGGGGACATCTGCATCGGCCTACACACGGAGGAGGCCCTCTGTAACACACACACCTGCGATGGTAAGACACACACACACACACATATATATACACACACACACACAACGCTGCTTCCCCTATGCCTCTATGGACTGCTCTCAGTAGAACATGGAGGAGGCCCTCTATAACACACACACCTGCGATGGTAAGACACACACACACACACACACACACACACACACACACACACACACACACACACACCGCTGCTTCCCCTATGGACTGCTCTCAGTAGAACATGGCCACAGGAGAGGAATGAGATACTGTGTGTGCTCGTTCCATATGAA
>JAODXP020000016.1:26773448-26803448 GCA_027497455.2 Sardinella longiceps | reverse complement strand
TTTTACCCCAGTGTGTGTGTATGTGTGTGTGTGTGTGTGTGTGTGTCATGTTTTTCATCCAATCCTTAGGAGGTAATGGACACACACCAGATGTGTGCTCCCCTTCAAACACCCCCATTTGTCATCCTTTATCTCTCACTCTCTCTCTTTCTCCTTATTTAGATATGTATTCTCTCTCTCTCTCTCACACACACACTCACTCACTCACTCACACACACACACACACACTCTCACACACACACACACACACACACACACACACACACACACACACACTAACTCTCTTTGTCTCTCTCTCACTCTCTCTCTTTCCTCTCTCTCTCTCTCTCTCTCTCTCTCTCTCTCTCTCTCTCTCTCTCTCTCTCCTCTCTCTGTCTGTCTCTCTGTAATGTAAATGAGCATCAGAGGGCTGTTGCAGGCAGGAGTGATGAGTGTGTGAGTGGATGAGGTGGATGAGGCACTGGTGGTGGTGCTGATGCTGCTGCTGCTGGTGGTGGTGCTGATGCAGGTGGTGGTGGAGGAGGAGGAGACTCTAGTGGGCTGAAGTCCATTCTTCACACCCTGCCGCTCCGCTGCGCTCTGAGAGAGGTGTGGAGAATGGCAGGGACTCAGAGCTCCCCACTGAGACCTACAGGGGCCTTCCAAACACACACATGCATACACACACACACACACACACACACACACACACACACACACACACACACACACACACACACACACACATACCCCCCCATCCCTGTATTTCTTGGAAATACACACAAAGAAAACACACAAGCACACGCAATCCTAACCATATTCTGTGTGCATGCATTTACATGCAAAGGACAACGCACACACACACACACACACACACACACACACACACACACACACACACTTGCATGCTCAAAAAAACACCCTCGTCCACATCAGATGAAATATACATGAGATGGCCCTTTGAGGGATGTTTAAAGCCTTGGTGCAGAAGGGTAGTCTGTTCACACACGCTGCACTGCCACCAGTCCCTCTTTGGCCAATCTCCCCTTCCTCTTCCTCCTCCTCCTCTTCCTCCTCCTCCTCCTCCTCTGTCAGCACCCCTCTCCACCCCTCACGTCCCCCCAACTCATCAGGGGGCTGCCGGGGACTGGTGACGAGCTCCTCATTACCCATTACCCAGAGTGGCCAAGCCTTTCCCCAGTCTACTCGAGGCCCAATTAGACTAGTCCGCTTGAGTGGCGAAGACGCTGGCTTCACAAACACACACACACACACACACACACACACACACACACACACACCTCTGCAAGCTTCCAAGCCTCCAAGCCCTGTCTGTCGGTCTCGTTATGCCACTGCTGCTGCTCATGACTGAGCTGTCGCCAACTGCCTCTCGGCCAATCAGAGGCCAGTCTTTCAACCCACTCTGTCGCAGCTCTGACACTTTCAGACTTGACTCACTAACACCCAACAGCTGTAGCACTCTTTTTCCGTCCTCCTTTTCTTTCTTGTGCTTGTTACAGGTGTAAAGGTGTCTCGCATGGAGTCTCTCAACATGGAACTGCTGATTATTTTAGACAGCCACATGGGGTTTCAAAGAACACCCGTTTTGTTTTTTGTTTTTTTGGTCATTCTTTATCGCTCACTGTCCTTATTTAGATATTTATTCTCTCTCTCTCTTTCTCTCCCCCCCCTCTGTCTGTCTGTCTGTCTGTCTGTCTGTAAAGTAAATGAGCATCAGAGGGCTGTTGCCTTGTTGTTGTTTTTTTTCTTTGTCTCTTTTTTGTTCTTGAGTCAAACATTGCTACACTGTCTAGTTTTATCCATTCAAGGTCAATCAAATGAAGCCAAGCTTCCTTTCAAGCAAATTTTACGAGGCTATTATTAAGGCAGGTAGAAAAGGTCTATATCTGAGAGAACAACTTTTCCCTTCATCTCCTTCCTATAGGGTTCACGCTGCTGCATCTCATCGCCACGGGTGTGTCGTGTTTCCTGGGCGCGGGCCTGCTGTCGTTCCTCGTGTACGTTTACTGCCAGCGCTTCCACAAGCAGTCGCAGGAGTCGGCGGTCATCCACCCCACCACGCCCAATCACCTTAACTACAAGGGCAACACCACGCCAAAGAATGAGAAGTACACCCCCATGGAGTTCAAGGTGGGTGGAAATGCACTGCAGGAAGACTGATCGCAGAGATTTACAATATGTGGTTGGGTAATTTGTATTCAGATAGTAAGGTAATTCCTCTTATGTCGGTGTTCAAAAGGACTATGTTATGAGAAATGGTCATTATATCAACATCAAATGAGTGGAGAAATGTAGACACATACACACCACACCACACCACACCGCACACGTACATACTGAAAAAAAGAGTAGTGTATCCATACTACAGTCATTGTTCATTGTGTATATGGGCCTAGTTTCTCTTGAGAAAAATGAGAGGCCTAACATTACAGATTGTGTGTGAATGCCGAACTGGGCTCATTTTCCTCCAGGCGAGTTGCTTAGCCACCTCTCCTAGCCCCACTGCGGGTCCTCGCACACTCTCAGTCTTTATTAATGGCATCCATTAGGCTGTTTAAGCAGCACTCGGGCAGTGGACTCCCACAGCTGGATGTGAGCGATTGTCTTGCCCATCCAATTAGCCTCCACCCCACCCACCCCCCTCTCCCACAACCCCCCCGCCACCTTCTGTTCTGCCACCTGTGTGAGCCTGATGCCATGGATATTATTGATCTCCCTGCCTTTGTTTTTTCTGGAGTCTCCTCTGATCTCATTTCTGGCTCCACTTACTTTTGGAAGTACTGCTTGAGCAGATCCCAAAATGGCTATTGGCTACTGCCAGCTCTTTGCTATGTCCTGTGGTTATGTAAAGTATGCTTGTATGCGCACATCTGCAAGTGTTTGCGAATGTGCTACTTCAGTGAAGATTCTGTCATTAGTCTTCTAAAAAAAGGCATGCTATACTTGAGGCAGATTTGTCAACCTAGACTATTTTTTTTTCTTGTGGAGCCTCTTTTGATTATTAGAAACTGGTTGTTGCATCACTTGCTCTGCAAGCATTCCGCCCCAGTTGCTCAGCCATTGTAGCCTGACTTTAATATTCAGGCAGTGGTTGAAGAAGCGACTTCAGTCAAGATTCTGACATTGGTGTTCAAAAACAGACACTGTACACTTGCTGCACAAATGAAAACAAAACAACAAATCTGGCCTAGTCTTTTTTTGTGTTGTTTTGTTTGGTTTGTTTGTTTGGTTGTTTTTTCTCTGAATGCCAACGTCAGTCTCTTATCTGTTGGATCCACCTCCTTTCATTACTTGGAGCTGGTCATTGCATCATTTGCTCTGCAAAGAGTTGCACATCCAGTGGAGTCTGTCTATATTGTTCTAGCGATGAGCATTTTCTGTAGAACTACCATTTGCTGCCAGGCAAATGGATTGAAAGACTGATTTGTAAATGGGCCGAGTACAGGCCCAAGAGGAACCTCATCATTGCAGACAAACAAGGAACAAAGGAAATTGTTTATCAATGTGGTTTTGATAGTCATCCAAGTGTAATAAATGCACAACTGTTTTGTAGGTGTACTGAGCATGTTTGTGATGTTCATTTTGATTCTTTCAGGCATACCACAACCAACTGTGAAGTAAGACCAGTGTGTTTTTGAATTTCATACATTAAACAGACGCTTTGCACAAAAAAAACAAAAAAACTCACCCTGAGTGGTCCATTACGGTCACCGCTGTGCATTTTCACACATTTCTCTAATGCAATTACTGAGCTGCCTGTGCTGTTACTCAAGAGTCTTTGAAATAAATTACTTTCCTCACAAGAACTGTGAAATGGCCCTTCCATGACACATCCAGCCGTGACCTCATAGGTCTCTACATTTTAATTATTGATTTGCTTTTCCCCCTGCAGATGCATTAGATATTACTAATGAATAACACTGACTCTTTCACACCTTTTGACTTTTTCTCCTCTCCAGTCGTTATCTGACGTGTGTGTGTGTGTGTGTGTGTGTGTGTGTGTGTGTGAGAGAGTGGGGGGAATGAGAGGGGGAATACTTATCCTTATCCCTTTCATGGTTGTCATCTTCTCTCTGCAGACTTTGAATAAGAATAACCTGCTCCCCGATGAGAGGACCAACTTCTTCCCTTCCCCGCTGCAGCAGACGAACGTCTACACCACCACCTACTACCCCACAGCCCTGGGCAAATACGACTACCGGCCAGACTCCTCCCCTTCCCCGTGCCGAACCTACAACAGCTGAGACTTGACCTCTCGTCTCTCATGAGGCCGTTGCCGCGGTGACAGGACTGGCTTTAAAGCACTGGACCTCTCTTTGATGACTCCCTAACCCCCCCACCACCCCCCACCAAACTCCTTCGTCTTTTCGTTCGTCTTTTCCCCGTTCCCCCCATCTCTCTGTTGATCCTTGAGCCCTGTGTGTCTCAAGGGAGGATGCTCTTCTAAAGCATTCCAACCCCAACTGTTCCTTACCTCATCCCCTCCCACACCGGAGGAGAGAAGCCTGTCACTCAACCCCAGTTCCGTCTCTGCTGGCTGGGGTGGGTTGGAGCTTTTGCAGCTTAACGTTTTCGAGGATCGTTGGGGCAAGACGATACTGATAGCAGAGGGTCCCGCGAGCGTAACTGACTGACTGTAAGGAGCCTGCCTGCCGCGGCTGAACTGAGCAACCGTCAGTGGTGTGTGTGTCTCTCCCGAGATTCTTCATCTTTTCATAAATATGGAATCACACAGGAGGCCATTAACTTACTGGAATCCCTCTTTGGACTCCCTATGACACTCTCTGAGGGTGAAGCAAGTGGAGATGAGGATGTGGTGTGGCTTTTTTTGTTGTTGTTTTTTTTTATTTTTTTAAAAAAAGGTAAGGGATATGCTTCAATAGCTCTCTGCGGAGACTGTGGTCACAGTAGTTGATACCCACTACCCACACATCTCCCCACAGGCAGAAACCTTGAGCCCTGAACGTCAGTCGGACTCGGGAACTGTAAAAGGGTTGTCCCTTGAGAGCTCTGTCGCGGAATAAATACGCGGTGTGTGTGTGTGTGTGTGTGTGTGTGTGTGTGTGTGTGTGTGTGTGTGTGTGTGTGTGTGTGTGTGTGTCTGTCTGTCTGAAACCCAGTGTTGAAAACAAGATTTCCAAAAGGATAGCACGCTGCCAGTGATGCTGGTCTCAGGAGCTTCTAGTTTTGCCACATTCTCACCTGCATCCTCCTCACCTGAATCTCTGCAAAGTCTTACAAATCATTTCACTGTTTGAGTGGAGTGCAAAAGCTAATGTTGCGGGGAATGGGTACAACAAAAAAAAAAACGCAACTGTCAGTCTGAGACGAGTGCATGACTGCATGGACACCTGCTTTCATGGAGTGTCATGGATATATCAGAACAAGGATTCTCAGAAGTGTTGAGGGTTGGGAACATCATTGGTGCCTGCGGATGAAATGAGGAACAATCGGCGAATAACTTTTTGTTCAACAGTTTTAATTATAATTTTCTTCTTTGTGGAAAAGGGGGGGGGGTCTACTTGTGTCTTTGAATAGATGCATCCTACTGAGTACTGTATGCCCAGGTGGTCATATGAGATGCCAAATGTACCAGGGTGGACTGAATTTGATTATGGTAGAATATACTGATAGTGTGGCACTTGTCTTGTTTTTTTTTTTTTTGTTTTGTTTTGTTTGTTTTTGTTTTCATGGTTATTTTTAAGATGGAAATATTTGTTATACATAGTTTAGGTGGATAGCAAAGTCTATTTAAAGTACAGTAAGTCAGACCATGGAGGCAATGAGAGAGGATAAGGATGTCTTTCCCATTTGAAGATACACATATTCTTTTCATCTATGTAGAGGCAATATGTTATTAATTACCACTTTTTTTGCATAATAGGAAAACTCCATAGATTTATTATTATATGTAATGGAAAATATTCATAATTTATAACTGTAGCAAAAGTCACTGGCTCTTTTCTTAACAGCTAAACCATGCTTTTTAAAAAGAGATTGGAATGAGTGTTAACTTACATTCTACGTGTGTGTGTGTGTGTGTGTGTGTGTGTGTGTGTGTGTGTGTGTGTGTGTGTGTGTGTGTGTGTGCGCGCGTGCGTGTGTGCGTTTGTGAGTGTGTGCCCTGGATGTTTGTGTGTGTGTCTGTGTCTGTGTCTGCGCGTGAATGTGTGTATCCATGCCTGTGCACGTTGTATGAGTGTATACACTTTCGTGCAGGAATGTACTGTTTGGTCAGGTCTGCACCGGGTCTCATTGTAAAGCTCTACTGTCATTCTTGTCACTTTGTGAAGGACTGTGTGTGTGCTCGTCATAAAGGCACAGAGCCAGACTGCTTTGTGCCCAGACACACTCCCACTGGCTCAATGCTCCTGTGTGTTTTCATGCACATCATCATCATCACATATGACAACCAAGGGAGATATGATCATCGTACAGTACGCATCGAAATGTGGTATTTATACTGAAGCCTGGTTTAGGAAAAACAAAAGGGGCACTGGAGAAATATTTTTATTATGTCGCTTGTCCTATGAATGCAAACCAGCAGTGCTATGGGTTGAGCTACGCACGAGAGCTCTTAACTGTATATAGAAGAAGCCCTTCTGCACCTACAAAAAGAAAATGACATCTAAAGGGTTGTGTAATATAAAAATGTATATTGTATAGCT
The DNA here is from genome assembly GCA_027497455.2 of Sardinella longiceps. Lineage (NCBI taxonomy): Eukaryota > Metazoa > Chordata > Actinopteri > Clupeiformes > Clupeidae > Sardinella > Sardinella longiceps. Next base: position 26,796,780 of record JAODXP020000016.1, on the reverse strand, counting down.
AACACTGTTTTTTTGTTTTCTCTTTTTAAAAAAAGGCCTTATAGTTGTTTAAATAAAGAACAGCATATGTGTACACAGTATATACCAACCATATGAGCGTGTGGGGATAGAACCTGTCAGTGATATCCAGAGTCATATGACAGACAGGATTGCAGATTTCATCTTGATTAATAAAAGCTAAGGTATCTGGACTATGTGTCTCAATGATAACTCACTGTAAGGTAATACTGTATTAGTATTTATGTCCATATGTCATTTGTGGCTGCTGGGGCACCTCATTCATTCTACAAAGTGAGAAATCTGCTATTCATTAAGATTAATAACACTGGCCTAGGACCTGTGTGTCGTTCCAAATTACAGGACTCCTGACTCAACATAAAACGTCTGAACAAAATTGGTGATTTATGGTGGAAGGATCAGTAAATGACGCTTCCAAGTTGCTTCTGCATCACCGTCCAACAAATTTGCATTGTGGGGGGTTTGTGGTCTAGAAATCCTTGACCAGGGATTCATTTGGGTTTGGAACTGCAGTGGACTGGAGTTGTTGGGCCATTTCAAAGAGTAATATGGCATAATGAGAACTAAGCTTGTGAGTGGGAGATGAGAGAGAGGGAGAGAGAGAGAGGGAGGGAATCTTTTCTCCTCTCCACCAGGTGTGCAGTCACTAGGCTACATCTTCACTGTTCCAGTTTCAGTGACTTTCTCAGTCAGAAATAATGAGACCAACTCAAAATTCTGCATTGATGTTAACGCAGCTCCTTTGAGGCTGACTTTCTGTTAGTATGTACAGCATTCTTCAGACCGAGCTGATTTTGATCAGCAGATTTCCTTCTGGCTCCTCTGTTTTCTCACCAATCCGCAGCTTTCAAGGCTACTCTTCATAAAAAAGGCTACCTTTTTTAATAAAAATAAAAAGTGCTCCACAAGTTGTAGTGGCAAATGCCCTTTAAAAGTTCAAAGTAGGCTAAGCAGCTAGCTGACTTGGACCATGTCGACAGAGGACACATAGGCCTACGTGTTTGATCTGGGTATAAAATTTAAGTCCTGCTCTCTCCACCACCTCATCTTAAGGTTCCCTCGGACTGGTGTTGAATATAGCTCTGGATCTGGCATTGAGGCCCTCCATCCCCACAAGGCGTGGTAACCTTCTATGCAACTGACCTGGTGGTACTGTTAGATATGTGATGTAGACTGTAATCACTGCCTTTTAGACACTGTGAATTTTTTGGTACTCTATATTTTTGTACATTGTACATTGTAAAGGATAATAAAACCTCGATGCCAACGAAAAGACTGCACTTCTCTTTTTTTCCTCTTTTCTTTTTTCCCCACTCTTTCATTGAAAGCTCATTCCCCCATAAGTCTCCAGCGTTGTGGTATCTCTCTCTCTCCATTGCTGTTGTTGACAGAAAGGTAGGCCTGGTGGAATTGGCCCGGGCCTGGCGCCATCCCCCTAAATCCCTCTGTCATGCCGCTATCACCCTTCCCCATTTGTTTGTGCAGCGTCTTGCTCGACTGGCTCCAATTGGGCTTGAGCGATAGGAGGCCCGTTGTGCTGCTGACGTGACGCACCCCGTACAGTGGAGTCGCACCTTCCGCTATTTGGCGCCATTCCACCATGACGGCGCGCAGCACGGGCTACATTCAGAAATTTGTGTTTGTGTCACACCTCTCTGTTTTGTTGGGATGCGCCCTGTGCCAGTTGAAACTGACGCCTGATAAGCGGCAGGCAGTCGGTAGCCTGCTGTGTAAAAATACTTGCTATGAACAACCTTGCTATATAAACCCTGCAGTTACACATTTCAAAGCAACCTATTAAATGCTTTTTTGTGGTCCAAGATGCACAAATGAAATAGCCTATTTCAGTAAAAAGACAAGAACATTCAGAAATGAACTTCCTGAGGCTTTAGCCTATTGAAAACAACAACCTGAGCCCCTTTCATTCCAGCCTAGAATTTATGTAATATTGAGGGAGGCCATGTAACAAGTGAAATAAAAGGCTTATAACGTCATTTTAGGAAACTGTTTCATCTGGATCAATTAATTTGTGCCAAATACTAGTCTAAAGAAGAGAGGTGAGACCTCTATATTGTGCACATGAGCAAAGGATAAAACTGAAATTGGATTAGATTCTAAAAACATTCATTATTTTTTTGGAGATGAGGTGGAGATAAACATCCAGAGAGAGTGGGGGGTGCTGTGGCTCAGTGGGCTAGAGCGTCATACCATTAGTCTGGGGACCCGGGTTAGAGTCTGACCCAAGGTAATTTCCTGATCCCATCCCATCTCTCTCCCGCTTGTTTCCTGTCCATCTCTATACTGTCCAATCCGATTAAAGGCAAAAATCCCCCAAAAATATCTGTATTTGATACTGTAGCTGTAGTTTGGACATGCCTTCCTACCCAATTCTGCTCCCGACATAATTCTGTTTCTCATCTCCCTACTGTGCTCCGTAGGCCTATGGGGTTTGTCCCGCTTAGTTTGATTTCTCAGGAGGCATTGCCTTCTGGCCAATCAGCAAACAGAAAGAGGTGTTGCAAATGCTGCATTGAAGTAGGCCTACTACAGACAAATAAGGGCTGATCCAATGTTTTTGAATTTACATACAGTAAAAAACCTCCAGTAAGAAATTGTGTGTCCACAACCGAATATTCAGACCCTAGCTGCAAGAAGTCAAGCATCCCCCATGTGGGCCACTTTCGGGCTCACTTTGGGCAGGCATAGGGGACCTGCAGTGGGCCTGTGGGGGTTTGCTTATGAGCTAAGCGCTGGCCCTTCAGTCTTGGTCCCGTACAGGCAGCCCTCACCAGGTCCATGTGGGGCCTGCATGTGTTTTCTGGGGGCAATTGCCTAATTGTGGGCTGCCCAGAGTGAGCCCAAAGGCTTGGGCCTGGCCTGGGCAAGCCCACATTGGCCCTGTTTGGGTTGACCCTAGCTCACACTACCAGATGAAAACCCATACAGACTCTACATAGGCCATGCAAGGGTGTGTTTAATGGGAATTGGGTAGAACAAGTTTTTTTTTTACTCTTGCAGGAGTATGCACTCTAAAAAAGGTTCCATTTTCTATTTATTTGGCTTTTTGCCTGTAATTGGATAGGACAGTATAGAGATGGACTGGAAACAAATGGGAGAGAGAGATGGGGTGGTATCGGGAAATGACCTCGGGTCGGACTCGAACCCAGGTCTCCACAGTAATGGTATGACACTCTAGCCCACTGAGCCCCCAAAGATTCCATCCTTTGATACAAATAAGGCACCCAGTCATGACGAGGAGGCTGCTAGACAGGCTCCTACTCACACGTTTAAATTTCCTGGCCTCCAAAGTTCTTTTGTTTTTATTGATCCGACTGCAATATTCTTTTCTTCTTACACAATCATTTCCTTGGATTAACTACAGGGAGATAGATCTGTGGAGAGGGCTCAGTGAATTGAAGGCTACAGAATCCTATCCTAAAGGTAAATTGACTCATGCTGATGACTTGCATAGAATATATATTTAGAGCCATATCCAGTGTGTAATCCACTGAAATGCCAATCTAGTGCGAGGCATGCAGTCACAATTTCAGACAGATCAGGATTTTTAAGCTCCTGGAGGATAAACAAATGCAATAATCCTTGGTATAAAAAATTTAATTTGGGGTGGATTGACACCAGAAATGGTGTTTCTTATTATTTTAGAGGGAGGGCACAGAATTAAGCCCTGATGCAATGACTATTACGCAGTTGCTTATGACACCTGATAGATTGCTGCTGGAAAAATGGCCTTCTCAAATAACTCATTCTTATCTTGACAGCCCACAAAAACAAGACCTTGTGATCCGCACCTAAGGCTATCTTGTTCTAAATCAATTCATCAATATTTTAGCTGAAAACTCTGTCGAAACTCCGTGAGGAGAGAGAGACTGGACAGAAAACCTTGTCCAGGCTATGTATGTGCATTTGAGCCGAGACCTAAGAGGTCGTGCCAGCTTATTTCCTCGGCTGAGCGCGTGGCTTGGGCCAGCAATCAGTCAGGGAGTCAGAGCGGGAATTATTGATGAGCACCAGGTGGCATCAATCACTCGCTATCTCTTGGCAGACTGGCACTGACGGATCACTGCCGACGTCGCTGAGCTGCGCTGCACTCCACCCCGTGCCTTGTGGGTGGAACGTCGCCAAGGGAGACGAACCTCACCGGCAGGGCAGAGGGCGGACCGTCGCGGCAATGGTGCAGTGGGGAGGCAGGCGAGGAGAACGAGAGAGAGAGAGAGAGAGAGAGAGAGGAAGGAGCTCATCTAGCCTGCCAGTCTGAATCATCATTCTGCTGAACCTAATCAGCGGCATAAGGTGGATGGATGCTCTCAATATGGTCCTGCAGATGAGCAGTTCTCATTCATTTTTTTTTATGGACTCGCAAAAAAAATAAAGCACTTTCAGTAATAATCATTAAACTCTCATTTTCATTGGGAGAGCAATAACAATCCTTAAACGTCACTGATAAAGAAAAAAAAAAGAAAAAAATCATGATGAAAAAGGCAGCTTACCATGAACATTGGTAATATACAAATAATTCTGGCGGAATGGAAACAACTACATTACAGAGACAAAAGATGGGACGTGGCCTTATGTCGCGATGCTCTGGAGTTAAATTGTGAACATATTATGGGCTTAATCAATGCATTATCTTATGCCATGCTGCAATGCAATACAATTTCCCTTTCGCTCATGATGTCTCAGTGGGTCTCTGAGTGACTGCGGTATCCACTCCATTGGGGGCATGTTTATTGCCATTTCTTCTCATTAATCCTTTTGGTGCCATTAAATCTTTGTTTAGTCATGCCCATCTGAGCCCCAGACCCAGTCGCCACGCTTGTGTTGGTCTATAATGAAACACCACCACAGCATGCATGCTGACTGAGTTGATCAGCACACTCACTCCAATTCTGATACAGGCTCATCTCCCCAGGCTTCCAGGCTAACCACATTCATGTTGACCATAACTATCACTATATGAGGCAGACACTTTAATTAAATTGCGGCTATTGGGGAAACTCAATCCCACTCCACACACACACACACACACCTACACACACCTACACTCACGTTTCCTCTTCTCATCTTGTGTTGAGGACAGACTGTGAGCAGCTGGACAGCGTGAAAGCGTCTGGTCGTGTCATCTCCTCTACGCGGCTCTCAGCGGCACCACTCCTTCCTGCTGGCTCTGTGGCTGCGTCCAGCGGTCTGCCCATGAGGAGGGGGAGATGGAGAGGGCACGTCTCAATTTGCCCCCGCCGCGACCAGTGGAGGCGCTTGCATGCTAAGTGTGCTTTCCCTCTTCATTTGGAGGTGGGGGCGATGGCAGAGGGGGAGGTTGGGGGTCTTTTTTTTTTGTGATGTTGTTTGAAGAGGGCTCGGATTGTTTTGATGTGAGTGTCCCGCGGGCGGGAGACAGAGGAAGATTGGGAATGCATGTTTACAAGACAGGAAGATCACAGAGCCTCAGATCTATGTGCCAGAAACAGGTCTCATTTACAGCACTGGTCTCTCTCTCTCTCTCTCTCTCTCTCTCTCTCTCTCTCTCAAAAGACCTTCACCACAGTGCCCTGCACTATTAATAGCCCAACAGACGGGAATGAAATAATCTGACAGCGAAAAAGAGACTCAGTCATGCCACTTGCTAATCATGTTTCCCTTTTGTGTGTGTGCCTTGAGACTGACTGACTGACTGAGAGTACACAGATACAGTAGGCCAAGCCTACACCAGAAATGCATTTCTAATGAGCTATTTCGTATATATAATGTTTGTGGAATGCCTGGTGTGAAACTTCTGGCTGTTTTGATGTGTCAGGTACTGGAAAATCTGTCATCACTGCAAAAAAAAAAAAAAAAACTTGTAAAATGAGGGTCAACATAATGACTGATCTGAAAGCTGCTTCCCTTACTTTTTCCTTCAGAACTTTTGACATTTTGAGGATGCTTTCAATAACAACATGAGATACAATGTTTTCTTTAGTGGTATCAGCTTCAGCAGATTGGGTTAATTAATACTGGTGAGATACGGGGAGATCAAATCACATTTAGTGACCAATCAATACAGAAATTAATGCAGGCAGTCACGTCCTTAGCCCATTTCAAACCAGAACTGAATGCCCTCTTACCTCACTCACGTCAGATGATGCGCTACGTAACTTTCGTAAGGCACTTCCGCGCAACGATCTGATGTTGAAGCCCTTCAGAGAGATTTCAAGCCCAATATTCTCTAACCGGACCAATCAGGGCTGCTGGCTGCTGTAGAGGGTGTGACGTAGCGAAGAAGCAACTGTTTTGAATCCAACCAATCCAACAAACGTAACCAGCGTCATCGGTTGGTTTCGATGTGGTTGGCTGAAGTGTACGTCAATTAAATTGATGGACAAGCCGTTTGTCCAGTTAGATTCAAGGATTTCTGGCTCCTGAAATAACTTGTCTATCGCTGAGGATCAGATGTACGCGCATAGCGCTACATCTGACGTGAGTGAGGTAAAATCCCCCCCCCGCCATATAATCACGTCAGGACCATGAATACGGATGAACAGCAGTATTATGGGCGGGCCATGTCAGGCTAGCACTTCCTTACGACTCTGACTGTATTTTACTTGAACAAACTCTTGTTCCCATTTAACCCATAAACCGAGCTCAAGCACAAAGCCCTTGTCAGGCCTATCTGATAAGCTCCAGGTTTCTCCTTCCCTGCTTCCTTCGTATAAAGTTCCTGTAGCAGGTGTCAGGCGTCCAGTCAAGGTGTCCTCTGTCCGGGCCCATCTGGTCCCAGCAGGCTGGGCTGTGTGTGGGGGGGGAGTGTGTGTGTGTGTGTGTGTGTGTGTGTGTGTGTGTGTGTGTGTGTGTGTGTGTGTGTGTGTGTGTGTGTGTGTTGGGCGGTCTGGGTCGGAGCTCGTCATGGTTAATGTGTGGTGACAGTGAGAGATGGGTGAGAGGCAGTAGCAGAGCAGTGATATAGAGGCTCTCTCTCAGAGGCATTCCCCCTAATGAAACCAAGGGGAGGAGTCTAATGATGCTAAATCACCCACCCAGTTCCATGATGGGGAGGGCTTTTTTTTTTTTTTTTTTTTCATTTCTCAGAGTGAGAGAAGTAAGACCTCCTCATTTAGGGGACTACTTTTTCTGTTTCATAATAGATATGAATGGGGCCAAAACCCTGGAGAGATTCATTGAGACATCTCAGGGCTTTGTTTTTATAAGGGTGAATCATTGATCATTGATTAACAAGTTGTTTGGGTTTTATTTAGTCTAGTTAAGTACCTGATGGCTGCCGTAAATGCCACACATGCCTCCTAACTCCAAAGCCGTCCCTCCGCCCGCCCTCACTGGCTGCAGTATTGATGACTAGGCCATAAACAAATTTGCTGATGAGGCATGAAGACAGTCAGGGGGAAAAAAGCCAATGCCTGTTTGGATTCAGAAGAATGAACTTGAGTCTTGTTTGCCCAGGACCTACAAATGTAAACACATTGCAGTCATTCACTTAGAAAAAAAGGACCACTAGGATCATTTGTTACTGGTAAATGTCTATAGATTCAAGTGACCGTGAACCCATTTGCATGTACTCCGGCAGCATAAATAGGACACATTTCACACATTGTGCTTTTGTGCAATGACATTTGCATGTTTAGTTTCCCAGTAAGGCACCATTGCATGATATTTCTAACAGAGATAAGCTGTTTCATGATGTCGCCTGCCTTAGATTCTCTTCAACTTTGGGCAATGGCTATTAAGAGTCTTCAGTGTTGTACATTACTTAGGATATAAATGTTCTACAGTGTGATACATGTATTTCATTATATTATATTGTATTTTGTATATATTTGTTTGTTGACTATGGTCCCTGACAAAGTATGGATAGCTCTTGTAAAGATGACAATTCACTGAGTAAAATATGTGGAAGCTTAGGTGATGTACTACAAACTACAGTAGATGTATGTTGGGTCTTAGAGAGATACGTTATAGAAACAGAAACAATTGCAGCAGATGCCAAGAATGAAAAATATAACCTGCCAGCTGAGCTCTATGCTTTTGGGAAACCGGTACATTGTCTTGCTGTAAGCGCACATTTTATATTCTCTATCCTCCCCCAAGGAAACTAAATTCCAAGATATGTTCTCAAGATAGAATGTCTAACGTATCCAGCCTGAAAAAATGTAATGGACATCATAACTTCCACCTCCACAGTCTGAAGCATAGGACTTTAACATTGTTGTTTGTCCTCATGGCCTGTACACCCATGACATATACTGCAACCATATCTAAACTATCACATATATCATAGAAATATATTAAAATACAAATATGTTGTCGACTTGTCAGCCTTTTGACCCTTAAGGAATTCATAAACAAGTCCATCTAGATTTTCAGGGTAAGTGCAGGCAGGAAATGTTCTTATGACTGACAGGAAGCTTTATGTGTCAATAAGTAGCCCACTGAAGAAGTAACAATGATTCTACTATATTTCCTTGGTGAAATGCTACAATTTACCGGCTTCCTTCCCTCCTCGACCTTCACAAAACAATATCCTCTCCATAGCCTACTTCTTTTTTACATGTTCCTGTTGGTGAATCTAAGTTGATTTGTAGAGCCTTGCTGTAAGCACAGTATATCAACAGCATCCACAGAGGCTTGATTGATTTCCCAGATAGGTTGATGACCTACACATCCGAAAGATGCAGTCATTAATTTTCAGCCGCTTAAATGAGGTGGATGTCGATTGCAAGGTATCAGTACACAAGGCTAAGAAGTCAAAGGGTCAAAAGTATACTGATGAAGCTCCCTTTCCACTCGACTTTAATTACTTGGACTCCTCTCTCAAAGTCCTGTGGCCAACACAATTGTTACATTTTTTAATGGAGAAATCCGGTGTAAATTTGAAGGAAAACAATCCAGTGTAAATTAATGTTAAAGGTCACCTTGTTGTTGAAAACTAGAAAATTTGATACAGACCATAAAATGAATCGATAACTAACACAAGTTCAGTTGTATTTTCTTATGCCCCAGTTAATGTTGCTACTTTACTATTCTCTCTTGTCAAATTCTCTTCTTCCTCTGTGTCTGTGTACTGCACATACAGCACTTGTGACCTCACACAAGAGGGCTATAGATTGAATCACACCAGATTCTGTCTCACTAAAAGCTTTCTTTCCCCTCCAACAAGATGCCTCCAACAGCATTAACCTCCCTTTCCCTAGTAAAAGGACTAGCCAGAGTTGACATACAATCATATAGAGACCCACAGTTCCGCTCTCTCTCTCTCTCTCTCTCTCTCTCTCTCTCTCTCTCTCACACACACACCACCTCACACACACCCACCCACACACACACACACACACACACACACACACACACACACACACACACACACACACATCAGGCAATGTAAACAGAAATTGCTAGCATCTCTGAGAAGGGGGTGATTACTCGAACAAGCAGAAAGACACTTTTCAGCGCCTTTAATGCGAATGGGGTTGAAGGGAAATAGCAGCTTTCTGAGTGCTAAAAGGGGAAAATGATCCTATTACTTGTTCCTGCTTGAGATTCACTCTTAAGCAATTTTCTTGTCTTCTTGCTGTTACGAAGGCACTTTAAAACACATTCCCAAAATTGCAAACATCCGTATTGTGAAAAACAACGTGATCAATTCATTGGCCTTTTTTTTTTTTTTTTTGGTCGTACTTGGTCTGGGAAAAAAAAAGAGAAAAACAATTCCCATGTCATATGGCCCTAAAGGCACTTAATGAAAATAAATGCAATTTCAGGAAGTCAGCTCTCTTTCACTGACCAACAGCTTGCTGTAATAAGCTATGCTGTGTGCAGCTCAGAATGCAACAGCCCAACATATTGCTTTTATATTGCTCAAGTTGGACTGGGGACAAAACTGATCCACTGCCCTTTTCCCAGCATGCATTTCCTGCCATGCTCTTTTTTAAAAAAAATCCTATTCCATTTTTGTCTTCACTGCCCCTGCACTCACGAGTGTCTAGTGCTCCTCATTCTGACGTGCTGCCACCACAGCTGCCACTGTTAGCTTTGATTTCCTTCTCCCTGCTGAGAGGGGAGACGTTAGCGTCTCCGCTCAAAGCCTGTGGATGGATAAGAGCGTGGCTTTTCCACTTAAACGAGAGGAAACAATCCATAGCCACACAGATGTTGCCCATTAGGAGAAAGGGGCGACCTGGCTCCACAAGGCTTTTGGAGAGAGGGCCCCTTATTCCCATATGGTGTCAATATCTTCACTTGACAGAGACCAGTGCTGGGTCTTTTTATGGGGTTTTTCTCCATCCTGAAAGATTCGTCACGCAATCTTGTCTTCCTGAGTAAGGTGTCTTCCAATCAACGATGAGTAGCTGGACATTTTGTTTACAGTGTATGCACGCATGCCAGCTGTGGTGTTGTCCAAATCGGTTTTGTGTTCAAATGAAGATCATTTGGCCCAGAGGTATGTCCTGATACAGCATCAAGATGAGGTTTGCTCTGTTGGCATCAGGAGGACAGCAGTCTATATGACTCCCTGAAGTCAGAGATAGGAATGAAATACACTGCAAAAAATGGAAAAGAAAAATCACAGTGCTCGCTTCTAAATTGTTTTTAGTTGTTTTCCTTAGTGTGACACTGAAGACTACCTACAGTTTCCACAGAGACATATACTATTAGATCTATGCTTGTACTTACAGTGTAACTGTTTTGAAACCTCAAAGTAATTCAAAGACAGTTGTTTTTTCAATGTTTCAGAGTTTTACATGCATAGAACCTTTAGTGAGATACAGCAACTTCTTTTTTTTCTTTCATTCTTGTTTTATGTAAAATGTATTCTCCTGTGAAACACTTTGACTTACTTTATTGTATGAAAAAAATGTACCATAAAAATGACTAAAGTAACCTCAAAATTAGTTGTATTAGTTGTAGTGTATGTGAGTAATACAATTCAAGACAACATATTCTGAGACAAGACAAATAATTCTGATAAATACTCAACTTTGGGGAATTACACCAGTAAAGATGTTCATTGTTTTGTAGTGTTAGTCTATTGGCTGATTGAAGATCACTCACAGACAACAGAGGATGGGGAGATATTAGACAGATATTACTAGATAAATCCCCCAATCTGTCTTGGATAACCACATTTTCAAGTAATGTGTGTGTGTGTGTGTGTGTGTGTGTGTGTGTGTGTGTGTGTGTGTGTGTGTGTGTGTGTTGGTCTGTCTTTAGTCTCTCTCGCTTTCTTTTGTGTGTGTGTGTGTGTGTGTGTGTGTGCATGTGTGTGTGCATGTGTGCGTGTTTACACCGCAAAGCCATCGGGACCCTGTGTGACACAGTGTCATCTTACCCCATTCCCTCACACACACCGCAAAATACATCCCACTGGGCAGACCACACACATAGTCACACTCACAATCATGACAGCGATATGCCTTTTCTCACTGCCATGATAGGAGTGGCGATAGGAGATTTTCCACTCGAAAACCACAAACCCACACCCTTAGAGAGCCAGAGAGAGGCAACTGGCCAACCAATACAGGGGGACTCAGCCCCAGGGTCTCTCCATTAAGTCAGAATGAGCCCAGGGGGCAGAGGCGTGATGAGAGAGGATTTATGGATGCCTCGGTAAATCTATCTTGATCTCAGAGGGTGGGACAGTGCCCCCCCTCCCCCCACACTCATACACACACCACCACCCCATGATAAACTGCCACCTGCACAGCTCATTCTGCCAGTCAACTCCTCTGGCGAGATTTCTCCCATTGGTTCCAAACTAAAGCTCATCTGTGTTTGTGTGTGTGTGTGTGTGAGAGAGAGAGACAGAGAGAGAGGGAGAGACAGAGTGTGTGTGGAGGGGGTGGCACAAGTGAGTGAGTGATTGAGTGTGTGTACTGTGTGTGTGTGTGTGTGTGTGTGTGTGTGTGTGTGTATGTGTGTGAGTACTGTCTGAGGTCACCATTTCCACTTCACAACACCCTGAATTGATTTATGACCATGATTTTTTTTTTCCTTTTCCTTTTTTCAATTCCACTCAGAGATTGTATGAAGTCTTTCATTCACAAACGCAGTGACTTTTTAAAATCGGTGCTCAGCAATCAATACAGGGGCCAGAGAACGGCAGTACGGTTCGCCTGCTGATAAGAGATTATTTACCCTTCATTCATCCCATACAGGTTAGCTAAAGGAGTGGAAAGCTGTGAATTAGCCTGTCGGACGGTCCCTGTGTGTGAGTGACCCAGTGCCAGTCGCTCCCAATGGCCTCCCCCGGATGCTAGCCCCCTCAGGTGGACCGGAGAGAAGAGAGGGCGCAAGAGGTGGAGGTGGCGAAGGAGGTGTCCTTGACGTCAGTGTTGCCGCGGTGACGGCCGCAGCAGCGGCAGCTGTTGGAACAGCGGTCAGTCACAGCGTGGCGGCTCCAGTGCCGTGGCGACAGGTTAATGAAGCCGATGACCCGAGATGGCTGCCCCTGGCAACCTTTGGCTCTTCTCTCTCCCTCTCCTGCTCTCGCTGTGTGTCTCTCGTCCTCTCACTTTTCTCTATGTTAATGTGGCAGCTAAATGGTACATCTTGACCCCCTGCACTTGCCAATCATACACACATTAAGATGCACGAATGCACATGTACACACACACACTTGCACTACAGGCCACAAATACACACAGACATCTACACACACACACACACACATCCACACACATACATCCACACACACATATCTCTTCCATAAAGACATTCTTCCATTCATGAGCTGCTGAACCCAAACAGATTGATCAAAAGGAGAAATGGATGGAATTTCTCCTCAACTAAAGTCATCTTCAAAGATACCTGCCTTTCTTTCTTTTTTTCTCTCTCTCTCGGGACAAAGTCTTGTGAGACCCTGACTACATAACTGACCTTCTTCAACAAGATCCCTGCCCTTTATATTCGTAAAGAGAATGAGGATAAGGTGGTGTTTTGAGCAGAGGTGTGCAGTGATTTAAAGGAGATGCCTGTGCGATCAAAAGACCTCCATCCCCCCTCTGTCAGCTGCCAGAACATGCATTTCCGCTTGCCTGGTCCTCATAATTGCTTGAAGTCTGGCAAGACATGCTGCTTTGGTTAACAGCCACATTTCCCTATACATTAGAGAGCGGCATAAGCCTCTAGCCATAGAGTGAGCCAACCTAAGCCTGATGTTGTATGCTTCATTTTCTCCCAGGAGAAATCACCCTGCTTTTATTTTTTTTCACTCAGTGCAGAGCAGACGTTATTTCCCAAGTCTTAACTAAAGGTATATTCCAGGATTTAGCATGTTGAAGCCCCTTTACTAGGGTGGTTTGGAGAAATAGAATGGTTGACACCAAAATTGGTAATGTCTTGGCTAGGTTGTTTTAATGACAGGACTGAGACTGCCTGTAGCTAGCCACTCTAAAGCAGGCAGTGGAGAATCTTAATAGCCTAGTCAGGAAGACCAGTCATCCAAATTTTGATGTCAATCATTATATTTTGTCCCAGACACCTCAGAAAAGGGGCTAAAAGTATTGAATACTGGAAGATGCCTTTAAGTAAGCAGAATAATAAAAAGAAAAACACAAACTCATCCAATCTGCTAAGGGCAGTTATGTGCCAAGACAGTAGTGCAGATGGGTTATTCAGCTCTCCAGGTAAAGCCACTGATGGATTGTCCTGCTGTACTGCAGTAGCATCACCTGTCCATGATAAAAGTGCACATCATTTGCTGTTTTCCCTGGTGAGCAAGTCTGAAGTTGCTGTGCTGTGCATACACTCTTCATCTTAGTGCAGCCATTGCTGTATCATTGGGAAAGGGCCACCCACAAGAAAATGGCCTTGGAGCTTTTATAACGGGATTATTCATTGTCTTTATCCAAGGCAGTCATTCTTCTGCAGCCCATCTAAAGCTTTCATACACAACTTGTCAACGCGCGATGGTTTGGCAATTTATGCGCGTTTGTTGTGAAGTAGGCTATTCTCTCGGGATGATGACGCGTGTCAGTGCATTCCTCAAAGTCAAACGCTGATGCACCTCTTAATGAACGAACAGCTGTCGAGTGTTCACGACTTCTATCTCATCTAATATTTGGGAAATGAGTGACAGACAAAGCTAAAGCATCTCAGCCTAATGAGGCGTTTAAGAAGCTGGCGAGGCCATTTGTCTTCTTCCGTACAAGTTGCTGGTTTACCGACGACGAGTCGTCTTGTCACGAATCTCCAGAAGGTGAATATTATTGCTGAACACAGGAGGGCGGACACAAGGGCATTGACTGTAAAGTGACATGCCAACAGTGACGACTTGAGGACCATCAAATGAATGAAGGGCTATACTCAATGAATGTTCAAACACACAAGGTGAAACGGTACAAAATGAAAAATTCCTGTCCTTGTGACAGCCATGCTTTAGAGAAGAAAATACTGAATGGGTTGTCACAAAATGCGCATTCGTTTGCAATTCTTCAGGAAATGATTCCTGAGAAGTGTCAGCCGCTCAACCACTGACAGAGCTGTAATGCATTCAGACACTTGAAATTCAAGGGTAAATTTAGACCTCCCATTGTTTGAAAAGAAATGGAATGGATCATTACCTCCATGTGAGCAGTAGCTCTCCCTCCATTGCTGCACTAAAATACTTAGGACAACAAACCAAGGTAAATGGCCATTCATTTGACAAAGGCAAAGGTTGCCTTTCAGCTGAGACAATTGGACAAGTTAAAGGACAGAGGCAGTTTCCAACAAAACAACTCCTCTCTAAAAACATATTCTCTAAAAAACATAGGCCTATTCTCCATCTAAGTTTCAGTGCCAATGTAGGTTCTGCCATGCAGTGAGTTGGTGTTAAATGGCTAGCTTAGTGTGAGCTGAATATGGAGATTGCCCTTGAAAGTTGGCTATCCTTGGTAGGTAGGCCTATCTGCCATCAGGTTAACATCCAGACCCACAGCTGCACTTAGTTGACACCTCAAGCATATGCTGAACATTTCCGGACAGGAAAAGGCTAGTATAGGCCTACTATAGCCAGCCTAATGCATGCTCTTTGTGAATGAGGAGGAGAGATAGAAGACTGAAGTAGGATTTCAACAGAGTCCTGCTGTTCAACTTAAGAGTGCAGCTCTCTCTGTGACCTCATTCTAAGCAGGGGGGGGGGTTCTGTGAGGGGAGTCTCTGTGCGTGTGTGTTTGCGATGTGGGGGACATGGCGTGCTTGCGAGCTCGAACACATGAGCTCACTCAAGTGGAAGGTCATGATTTGTCTCTGTCATGGGAGGTGCGTGTGTGAGTGTGTGCACCTATCCGCTTATGTGTTTTAAGTGTGTGTGATGATGGGTGTGTTAGTAAGACTGTGTGTGTAGGGGGAGTGAGGGGGGAAGTATTTTTATGTGTTGCATGCTAACGGAGTCAATGGAGACTTGCACGAATGTCTCCCATTCGCCTGGGGAGTGTGTTGATGTAAAAGTTTAATAACACAGAGATCCTGCACATGTTGAATACATTTTGAGGTTGTCAGTGTAGCTCTTTCAGAACAACAAGGCAAGACATTTCTTTCTGGAAAAAAAGTAGTTTTTAATAAGGTGCAGAAAAAACATTGACAAACATCTCGTACAAAGGGGCAAGGACAAGGACAACCCAAGCACGGCACGACCCCCCTGCTTTGTATTACAAGAGAGTGCACAACACGTGAGAACTGGGAACGTCTCCTGACCATGGAACTGCATGGAGATGAGGGCCTAGTCACAGTGTGAGAGAGAGAGAGATGGGGAAAGAGAAGAGGAAGAGAGGATAGAGGGATAGAGGGAAAGAGAAAGAGAGAGAGAGAGAGAGGGGGGGGGGGTTCAGGAGGCATTAAAAAACGAAATGCACAGTCACTGTTAATTAAGGCAACATTTTCACCAGGTAAAAGAGACTCCACCTTTTTCTATTCAACAAAGTGGAATCGTTTTGCATGGGCATTGTGAAAATCTTTCCTTTTCCGTCTGTCTATAGTGTAGCACAGCACAGTATGACAGAGGAAAAAAAGGGGGCGACAATAGCCAGCGTTAAATCACTTTTTAAAATAAGCAGCAGCACACCTCTACACTTGGCCCACTTTAAAGAGGGCTAAAAACAGGTCATGAAGTCCGTGTGGAGCGGCTGATCTCCCCAAAGACCCTCAACCGTCCATCCAGTGGTTGGGGAGAGGGAGTTGGGTGGGGTGGGAGGCTCAGGTCCCTTCTGCTGGGCAGCTATAGTGGGGTCTCTCTCTCTCTCTCCCTCTCTCTCTGGCTCTTTGAAGCCCCAGGCTTTAATCAGAAGCGCTGGGCCAGAGCCAGGAGAGACCCTCGCTGAATTACACATTTCATTAGGCTTTGGCCTCCTCGCCTTATGCAGCACCCCCCACCCACCCACCCAACACACCATCCTCTCCAGCCTCAAAGGAGCAGAAATCCCAAATGACAGGAACCTGTGGAGTTAGGCAGGGATCTTGCTCTGTGTGTGTGTGTGTGTGTGTGTGTAGAGCGGTTATCACAGCTGAGTAGTGAATTAAGAAGATGGGAGAGAGTATTTTCAAAAGCCTACATACAAACACACTACCAACAGAGCAGTGGGTCTATGAGTGTAAAAGTCTTTGCACCAGTCTTGAATCCAGGTCACAGCTTCTGGGAGGTCTCCTCACAATCCACAATGAAGAAGAAAAAAAAACAACAACAGTCAAAACAAAACAATAGGGATAGTTAATCAGTTGTCTGATGTGGCATAGGTAGGGGATGTTGCAATCAATGCTGAGGTGGTGGTCTGTTGGCCACAGCGCTCCCTGCTGGTGAACTCCTGTCCTGCAGCTGCAGCAGGGTCACCTGTGCCTGTAATGCCGAAGCTCTCAATGTCGGAGTGGATATGCTGGATACAGTTCCAATGGTGTGATGCGTTTAACAGTCTTTGTTATCCACAGCGTTATTTGGACAGAGTTAGTGTTTTGATCCCTTGAATAAATAAACGTCAGTATGAACAAGCACATCATCATGTATCAAAACTGAGTTTAAAAAAACAAACAAACAAACAAACAAAAAAAAGGAATAAAAAATCTGCAAACTGTTTAAAACATGCTCGGCACGAGTGAGGTTAGGCTTCATTGAGAACAGGAAAAGGTTACAAAAGGTCCATGTCTGCTATCTGAAATGTCATAAATCACTCCATTCCTGTGCATCATCATGTGGCTCCCGTCAGAGGGCCCTCAAGTCTTGTGAAAATGGCACTGCTAACGCCACAGCTAACTGCGAAATGCTAATGAACTCACCACTAAGCAAATCACTTCACACCCCATCCCCGGGAAAAAACGAAAACAAACAAACAAACAAACAAACAAACAAAAAAAATTCCCAACAAAATGAAAAACGACATCAACAACAACAAAAAACACTGAATAAGAATGTTACAGATTGGCTGCCTTTTTTGCCACAGTAACACCAGTAGGCAATCGATGGCCAAGCTTAACTCGCATATATACTAATTAAAAAAAACAAAAACAAAAACAAAGAAAACCGAATAATTAATTGCATTAGCCAATCAACTTCTATCCTATGACAAAAGAAGGAGAAGGAACAGTTAATTGCTATTTGCATATCGGGATGTTGGGGTTGAGGGGCAGAACTGGAGCCCTATGTTATTTAATCCCAGGCTACAACACTGGTCACTGCACTGAACATGCCCTATCCTATCCGTATTCTTCACAAGTGGATGCTATGATTGAAATAACATGTAAAACCACTGAGTGCTCCCTTTTCGCCGTGGTGCCACAGCCCCTTGGTGAGGCCCCCTTTTCTGGTGTGTGTGTGTGTGTGTGTGTGTGTGTGTGTGTGTGTGTGTGTGTGTGTGTGTGTGTGGGGTTGTTGATCAGCAGTACTAATGAGCAGTCTGCCATCGGGGGACACCACTGAGTGCTTCTACTCGTCTTGTGATGCGTCTTTTAAAACAAAAAATATTCCACCCTCCTCCCAAGCCACTTGAACCTTGTAAACAACTACTGTCCCTCATGCCCAAGAGTGGTGATATCGCCATCACCTTCAGACAATGTAATATTTATATATAATATATATAAAAACAATAACGTTAATAATTATAAAAAGATAACAAGACCAAGAGGGAGGAAAAAAAACAACTTGGTGTTGGTAAGAAACATTGACTATGCTATTTGACACTAGAACTTGCCGCTTACTTTTCTTCCCTTGTGATCACGATCGAGGTCACGACAACAACTGTCAATGTTGTTACAAACTTGTACGATGACAACAACACCACCAACAGCATACTGTATGTCCTCTCAGAATATTAAAGTCAATAAAAACCAGAGGACCGTTCGACACAGCGTTCGTCTTGCTGCTCAAAACAGTCTCTCTTTCAGTTTCCACTTTTGTGCAATTTGTTGCAAAAACCGTTATTCCATTCCTTTCTGGTTCTCTTAAAAAAAAAAAGGTTTGCCGGTCCTCTTCTAAGAACCGGTGAGGAGGCGTGTGTTCAGACAGACACAAAGACGTCCAGGTAAAGGCGGTCGTACGACTCTCGGAACATGAGGATGAGGATGAGGCTGAAGACACAGGAACCCGTCAGACACCAGTTCAGCCAGGATGTATCTGAGAAGAGATGAAGAAAAAGAAAGAAAGAGAGAGAGGAAAGATAAGAAAGAAATAACAGAATTCAGTTAAGAGTTGGGCTCAGCTTTAACAGCAGCACAGACAACATAAAAGCATGTGGAGGCCAGAGTGTTCATGGAGTTATTTACAGTATATGGCCTGAGTGAACAGACAGAATGATTAGGCTGTGAATGCTCAACTTCAGCACAAAAAAGAAAACAAACAAAACAAAACAAAAAAACACCCCAGAAACAAAAATATACATCTCTACAGAGCTCAGAGGCTGGGTGTGTGAGGAAAGATGTGAGCAGTCATAAAAATGTCAAATGTTTCGGAAAAAAAAGAGAACAACTCAATTTGTTGTTTTGTATTGTAATTTTTCTTCACGCAAGGCAGTCACGTTTTTTGCAGGCAATCTGTTTTTTTTCTGCAAAAGCTGAGGAACCATATTTTGGCAGAAAAAAAAAAAATCACCTTTACTGTGAAAAAAAGCCCCTGTTTTGACATTATAACTTCAGGCCTCAGTGCGCGCTCCAGCAGTCAGCAAAAAGCTCCCTCGACTTCTAAACAACTCAACATAATCCGCCCCGTTACAGCTGCCGCTGTCTGAGAGAAAGAAAGCTACCGCCGTTTATCACACATGCCATTTGTACTGCATCCAGTGACTACAATTCACTGTTCTGTTGGGTAAGGCCTTAATACTACTTTAACTTCACCCTTCCGCCTGAGAACACGTAACACTAGCCTGACATAGCCCGTCCATAATACTGCTGTTCATCCGTATTTATGGTCTGGAGGTTCTTTAACCTGACGTGATTATAGGGCAGAGGGGTAGGGGGGGCATTCAGTTCTGGTTTGAAACAATTGGACGGCTCATCTAATCAGTTTCGCTTATTGGTCGGCTGTCTCTCTACCGGTGTAACCCCGCCCCAGAAGACCGTCCCCAGACCATGAATACGGATGAACATTCGTATTATGGGCGGGCTATGTCAGGCTAATGTAACACCACCATTCCTTAACAAACCTTCAACCTGGTTTAACAAAGCCGAAGGAAATGCACAGTGGTGCCCCCAACACCACCAATCATTTGCATTTGGAAACATTTTGGTGAGTCAGTGTTTACATTTGCTCTTGCTGTTTGAAAGGGAAAAAAAAGAAAGAAAGAAAAAAATAATCTCCTAATAACACCGGCGACATAATCGTTCATGTTAATGTTAACTTGCATTATGTGCAATGCATTTTAATGTGATTTGAAAGTGAAGTCACCTTGGCAGCAAATCAGATGATTTTATCTTTTTTTTTTTCAATATTCAAATAAAAATAACTTGCCAGTCAGAGTTTTTCATCAAACAATGCAAAATGTGCATTAAACGGTTGGATGGTAACCAAGCAACCCTAGTGGAACAGATGCAGTGGACCCCTGCAGAACAGGCGCTGCCCGTTGCCAGTTGAAGACAAACAGGTTACAGGCACTAGCAGCACCCCGTCTCTCTCCCAAGCAGCTGGAGGCCCCGTAGGGTGCCCTTCCAAATATAGAAGGGAAATAAGCAGGTCAAACAACAAGACCCCCCCTGAGAATCTGCTGGCCATTTCATCTTCATTCAAAATAGGGCTGGTGTGCAGGTCTAAGCAACGTCTGGGTGAAGATAGCGGGGGCTTGATCAATGGCCCAGCGAGCCCCATGCAGGGCGCTGGATCGATGGGGAGCTGGAAGCAAAGCATGCTGGGTCATTGCTGTGTTTCTGGGAGGGCCACGGCTGCAATCAAAACATGCAGCTTGGTGGATTCGAGAGAGAGAGAGAGAGAGAGAGAGAGAGAGAGAGAGAGAGAGAGAGAGAGAGAGAGAGAGTGTGTGTGTGTGTGTGTGTGTGTGTGTGTGTTTGTGAGTGTGAGTGAGAAAGAGAGAGAGAGAGAAAGTACGCTGTATAAACACAATAAGTAGAAAGACAAAGGGACTGTGAGCTTCAATGTGTGGGCAACTTTGAAAGATTTCTTTTCCCCCTTAAAAAAGTTTTTTCTCTCTCGTATCTTTGTGAGCACTCTCACAGAGGTGTAGCTCTAACTCCATGCTCATCTTCAGGCCACCCGTGTTACTGCTAACCTGTCCTCAGGGACACTAGCACAGAAAACACACACACACACACACACACAGACACAGACACACAGAGACACACACACACACACACACACACAAACAAACCAAACAAATAAACACAACTAAGAGGAACAAAGTGAAAGAAAGGCAAGAGATAGACTGTAAGGAGGAAAAAAGGGATGCCATGTCCACTGCAAATGCGCCGACACACACACAGACACACACACACACACACACACACACACAGAATGAGATCGGTCTCATTAATCAGGGCCTCACTGCCTCTCGGTGTGTGTGAAGGCGGCGGTGGCGGCGGTTCCGTCAGGTTAATAGAGTTGTGTTTATCTGGCCCAGCTCTCTGCTCTGCCGCTCCGCGCCGACCAACTGCTCGCATCAATTTAAGGAGGGAGAGGCGCAGGGAACAGCTAGCGGAGCGCAGAGCAGAGCGGAGCACAGTGCTGAGCTAAAGGTGCTAGCGGTCTGAGTTAGCGGCAAACCCAATGAATGCTAATGGGCGCCGGGCGCCGCTTGCTCACACGCAGGTAATCCAATCAGACGCTTCCACGGGGGTCGGGGAGGCCGAGGGCACAGCTGGTGCTGGTGTCTCGCTGTTATTTGTTAAGGGGGTGGGGGGGAAGAAAACAAGAGGCCATTTTGTACGACTCCCGCAGACAGGGAAGTGGTAAAGTTCCAAGAGTTTGTCTATTTGTTATTTAGGAGCCATCTTCCCTTCTTTTCATAAAGTGCTATCAAGTAATAAACTGAAATAATACAGTTTTTTTTAAAAGGTCAAATACTAGACATTTCTTTCCTCTCTCATAAAGTATAGTTCTGAACGACTCTCTCTCTCTCTCTCTCTCTCTCTCTCTCTCTCTCTCTCTCTCTCTCTCTCTCTGTCTCTCTCTCTCTCTCCTGCTCACCCTTCCATCTGCATCCCAGTAGAGGCAGAGAATGAAATGGGCACAATAAAAGAGAATTGCCTCTGTGATGGGTCTGCATGCTGAGCCGGGACTCGGTGACTCAAAAAGTGTAGGCTGTGGAGATGATGCCTTTTCTGTCACTCAAGCACGAGCAGCTCTTTGCTTCGGAGTTGGCTGGTGAGTGTGTATGTGTGTATATATGTGTGTGTGTGTGTGTGTGTGTGTGTGTGTATATATGTGTGTGTGTGTGTGTGTGTGTGTGTATGTGTGTGTGTGTGTGTGTGTGTGTGTGTGTGTGTGTGTGTGTGTGTGTGTATGTGTGTGTGTGTGTGTGTGTGTGTGTGTGTGTGTGTGTGTGGAAAAGGGGAGCCAAGGCATCTCAGACATGTCGACCAGCTTTTATTGCTGTAATTACTCTTAATTGTTGCCAATTCACTGCGCAGAGTGACAGTGCTTTTGCCGTGTGTGTGTGTGTGTGTGTGTGTGTGTGTGTGTGTGTGTTGAGAGTTGGGGGGGGGGTTCAGTGTGCACTCAGATTTTCACCACAGTGACTGGCAGAGGCCTGAAAGTTGCAGGTCCAATTATCTCTGCATGCGAGGACATCAAGGCACACAAATAAAAGGTCCGTCTCAGAGAGGGTCTCAGACACAGGCTGTCATTAGCCCTGACAGGTCATCATCATTTGTTGCTTTAGAAAAAAAAAAAATCGCACATCATATAGTGCCATTAAATGCAAATTACATTTTTATGCACATAAACTGTTATTTTACCACTGAGCATATGGCAACAGAATCACATCAATTTTAAGTGGCTTTTTTTTTTTTGAAAACAGCTATTTGTATGCGTATAACTAGAAGTCATGTGGCACAGTTGAATGAGGGAGGGGGGAGAGGGGGGGGCAGCTCTGCGAGTAAAGAAAGACAATATCTCAAAAGGAGACATCATAAATGGGCAGGCAGAAGGATGAGGGAAATGATTTTGGGAACGCTTCCTGATCCGTCGGGAGCACATAACAGGCAGGTGTGGGGATGGAGAAGACCTGTAGAGTGCCAGATCCTCGATGGAGACACAAACAGGTTGGGGCTTGTTTGGATTGTGGCGTGAGTGTGTGTGTCTGTGTGTGAGAGTGTGCATGTGTGTGTGTGTGTGTGTGTGTGTTGAGACGGTGCGTGTGGAGTGGCAGAGGGCTGTTTTGCATTCCGCTCACTCTCTAGCATTCTAAATCACAGCAGTGCCGCCGCCGCACAAGGAGAAACCGTCGTCGCCACTGGAAAAGCGACAGTGAAGACGACACCGCCGCAGTTCTCATGCATAGACGTCGGTACTAGAGGGCGGGGGAATGTGTGTGTGTATGTGTGTGCATGCCTGTGTTTGTGTGTGTGGTGGTGATGGAGAATTTTAATAGCAGTCTCAGTACTCTCTCAGGTCGTAAGGATGGCATTAAAAGACATAATGTATATGCAGAGACGGAGACACACAGTGCTTCCAATGCCAATCCAATCACGCTCAAAGGGTCATTTACAACCGCTGCAAAAATTCCTTTGAAGTAGCAGGAGAAACAGGTAACTTACTGATTAGATGGAACAGGAGAATTGGAAACAAATTGCAAAGCTCTGAAGTACTGTAGCTTTGAAGTCAAGAGTGCCTTGAGTCTCCAAAGGGAGAAGGGTAGAGGACTACATTTGTCTTTCGCATAGAAAAAGAAACATATATGGT
>JAODXP020000016.1:26755948-26770948 GCA_027497455.2 Sardinella longiceps | reverse complement strand
CCCCACCACACCCCACCCCACCCCACCATACCACACCACACACCACCACCGAGGCTGAGAGGGGCTGTCGTCTGGGCTGGGCTGGGTTTGAGTTTGAGCTCAGGGGCAGGAGATGGAGCAGGAGATGGAGCACCTGTGGCTGTGGCTGGCTGTGCAGAGCAGAGAAGGGGCCCCGGCACAGACCCAAACCATCTGGGGTACGGGGAACAACACCTCGTCACACTGCTGCTGGGGGAGCGTTTCCATGCCAGAGAGCATCACCTACACCCCCCCTTACATCTACACACACAAACACACACACAAGCAGACACACACAGACACACAAGCACACACACACACACACACACACACACACACACACACACACACACACACACACACACACAGACAGACAGACAGACAGACAGACAGACACAAGCAGACACTCTCTCTCACTCTCTCTCACACACACACACACACACACACACACACACACACACACACACACTGAAAATGAATCAGGACAAAGCGGTGGAGCGGGGTGCGGTGCATATATTTAAAGAGCGTGTGTGTCTTTGGCTGGCTGCACAGAGAGCAGGTACGGTAAGGTTTGGGAGAGGAGGGATTTTGTCAGTGGTCCCAGAGCACATTATTCACCATTGGTATTGATTGGCTCTGTGATGCGCATAACCTTATGCTAGGGGAGAGTGTGTGTGTGTGTGTGTGTGTGTGTGTGGGTGGGGGGGTAGTAATCAGAGCTTGGCTCTAGCAGTCGCAGCAGGCTAGCTGCCTCAGAAAAGGCTCAAATACAGGCTGCTCTACATGGGCAGGTTCAGCTCGGCTGGCTTTCCCCTTTCCCATCAGACCCACTCTTGCTTTTTCCATGTTCACAACCCCCCCCCCCCCCACACACACACACCCCACCACATCATCCCCCAATACCTTCCAAATCAAAAGAGCAAAAAATGAGAAGAGAAAATTCTGTCCTTTATTTGCTTAGAAACCTGGGTGAGCAAAGCAAATGGCATCTGCCTAGCCTCTCTTTGTGTGTGTGTGTATATGTGTGTATGTGTGTGTGTGTGTGTTGTGTTTGCGTACAAATCTGTGTAGGTGCATGTGATTGTGTGTGTGAGTGTGGGTGGAGGGGGGTCAGGCTCAAAAACCAATAAAATGAGAAGGAACACTGTTGAGTTCAGCTCTAAACACAAAAACAAAAACAAAACAACAAGGCATTTGTTCGTTCCTCCTTCAATATCTGCTAGCCGACAGGGACGCTGGTAATATATAAAGCACAGCTTGCGTTTACTCATACGGAGAAGCCTGCAACTCGGAACCGCTAAAAAATAGTCTAAGCCTGAGGTAGTGTTCCAATTTTGGAAGTAAGAAAAGGGGAGAACATATCGATGAAGACAGAGGAGGAGACAAAATGGAGAGATTGACGCGTGTGTGTGTGTGTGTGTGTGTGTGTGTGTGTGTGTGTGTGTGTGTGTGTGTGTGTGTGTGTGTGTGTGTGTGTATCTGTGAGTGTGTGTGTAAATGTATGTGTGTTTGTGTGTGTGTGTGTGTGGTGTATGTGTGTTGTGTGTGTGTGTGTATGTGTATCCGTGTGTGTGTGTGTGAGTGTGTGTGTAAATGTATGTGTGTGTGTGTGTGTGTGTGTGTGTGTGTGTGTACCTGTGAAGTAGAAGGTGAGGAAGAAGAGAAGCAAGCCCGTGCAGAGGTTGCCGAGGAAGGTGACCACTCCGCAGGTGATGCCCTCGGGCACTGGGTAGACCGTCTCGATGAAGAGCTCGAAGAAGATGGGCACGCTGCTGTTGATGAACACGCCCAGCAGGATACACGACGTGTAGAGTGTGGCTACAGGGTTCAAACAGAGAGACACAGAGAGAGAGAGAGAGAGAGAGAGAGAGAGAGAGAGAGAGAGAGAGAGAGAGAGAGAGAGATGGAGCGAGAAGGGGGGGTGAGTAGGGGGAAAGAAAGAGAGAAAGAGGGAGGGAGGGAAAGTGAGTGAGCGTGTGAGACAGAGAGAAAGGGAGTGAGAAAGAGAGAAAGACACACACACACACACACACACACAAACACACACACACACATACACACAAACAAATAGAGGCAATGAGTGTTGAAACAAAGATTTAGAGACATTGGAAAATAGTTTGACCTTGCCTGAAGAACTGCAACACAGCTAGATGTCAGCCAGAGATGACTTCACCCTGGGCACTTAAATTCGCCAGTCAATCAGCCAGCCTCCACACAGAGACAAACACATTCATACCATGATCCCAACAGCACGGATCACAGCGTCGCCCCCGTACAAAATGTACATGTGATCTCGGCGGGGCCTGCTGGGTGCCGGTTGGCAGTGCCAGGTGGACGGTACGCACCCCTGCTCTCTATCCCTGGCATCAATCTGCCACCGCCGCCACGTGGGCCCAGACAAAAGGCAGGTGCCCGCCCGCCCGCCGCAGCACGGGGATGCCATAATGGATGGGCGCGGTGGAACTGGCGAATCAGAGCTGGGCATATGTTGGTGTTTTTTTTTCTTTTCTTAATTTGGCGTGTGCTTGTGCCCAGAGTGTGTCTGAGACGCCCTGTTTTCCCTTCACTGATCTGGACCTAATGATCTCCTCTGCTTACAGATTTGGTATCTATTTTTTCTTTCCTTTCTTTCTCTCTTTTTTTCTGTCCCTTCTTCATCTGTCTCTCCCTCCGCCACTGCCGCCACCATTCCGGCTCCAGCGTTAGAGCCAGATCAACACAGCTGCACTGACAGGCTTTTAATGAGAGCTGTGTGACTAAGCCTCAGTGGCACCCCAACCAACACCACCCCACCCCACCCCACTCCCAACCCTCAACATCCCCGCCGCAACTCTTCTCACTTCAAACTCCACAGCAGCATCTTGCAGCAGTCTACACGATGTCTTTTACACACACACACACACACACACACACACACACACACACACACACACACACACACACACGCACACACACACGCACACACACGCACACACACGCACACACACGCACTTAGATGGACTGACTGGCTTCTTAAAGCCTAAAAAAGTTTGCAAGCAGGTGCAGACAAAGGTGCAAGGTGAATCATCATCTCTTTTCGACTGGCCGTTGCTAAGGAACAGATATACCTTAGCATCCGTCTCTAGGTCTGACTGGATGCTGTGTGTGTATGTTTCTCTGTGTGTGTGTGTGTGTGTGTGTGTTCTTACCTTTGGTGGAGGGCAGGTGGGTGAGGCGGGTCAGGCAGGTGAGTGTGAACCAGGTGGCGGAGAGCGAGGCACCGGCCAGCATCAGCACCAGGATCAACTTCAGCATCCCACGAATGGAGTCAGCGAACCTGTGTGCCAGAGGCAAATACAATAACAGCCTCCTTAGCGTTTCTGACCCAACAACACTTTTGCTCGATTACGAGAGAAATTTGAGCAAACTGTTTTACGACTCTGAGGGGAAACACACACACACACACCCACACATAAAAAGAAACACATATTGAGTGTTGCCTGCACCACAAGCCTTCCCCGTGGGACGCCACAGAAACACATCCAAACATCTCTGGTTATGCCAGAATAGAGTTCCTCCTTCTTAATGGCCATATAAACTGCCACATCCACAAATGTCTGAAATAATGGATGGTTTAATAAGGGAGTAAATTTGTAGAGGCTGTTGTTTTTCGTTTTTTTGCGTGTGTGTGTGTGTTTTCCAAATTGCCCTCCAGTCAGAAACACTCTCGATTGAAGTCGGGCCTAAAGTTTGATTGAGTATGAACACATCTGCGGAGGCATAAATAGGGATGCTCAAGCGTGCAGTTCATTTCGATTCAGTCCGTCTCCCGTAAAGAGTGCCGTCTGACTAGGAATGCGCTGCTCCTTCTCGTTATACCTTCATCATCGAGCTGCCCTATCCGATAACGATGGAAGAGGAACCAAAGTACTTTCTCCAGACATGAGGATTGGTTTTTATGAGGATTCTTTTTTAAACACACCATTTTTTTTGAGGGGGGGAGGGGGAGAGGGGACATTTTTAACTTCCCCCATCATTGCTCATATTGTAAAAATGTTCCCTCTGGAGATTTTGTAATGGTTATTTCAAGAAAAGCAATGAGACCACGGAGAAATTATTGATGAGGGGTCATTTTCGGCTAGTGAGGAAGAAGCAAAGGAGAAGCTAAAATAAAGTTCTAAAGATGATTTATTTATGTATGTATGTCTGAGGTAGTTCTTTATTTGGCAGTGTCAGACAATCACCTCTGGAATGGTTTCGGTTGTCATATTCATGGAATGACTCAAACATTGAATGTCTAGACATGCCAATAGATTCCTTGAAGCATATTAGAGAGCGGAGAATTGAGAATGAGGTGATCATCATCATTAGTAATTTGGTTGTTCAGGTTTAACTGGATTTCATATTTCATAAAACGCTGTTGGAACTTCCAAAATTAACTTCTCATTGCACCATTTCTTGAGGGACCTTTTCTGAAATTTCATACTGCACCTTTCTAAAACAACAATGGCTTTTCTCATGACTTTTGTTCACCATCCTCATGTTTTTTGACATTCACAACAGCAGATAAGTTACTGTCTCTATTACACACACACACACACATGGTTGATGAAATCAATTAAAATCTAACCCTTCCCGCACACATAGCTCCAGGCTTCCGCTGTTATATAATATATTATCCATGTGCTTTGACCTGCGCTGACAAGAATTAATACACACCTTTAAAAAGACGACAGGCGGCTGGTTAATTAGCTCTCCATCCGCGCCATATGTATTAATTATGTGTGCCTTTCTATGATTTCAGGATGAATAAAAGTCTCTCTTAATTGTCCTCCACCAACTAATTCCGATTGCCGAGGCATAAGCCACATCCAAAGTAGCGGATTGCTTTTGATGTCAGCTTAACTTCTGAGTCGAAACATATCTGTGCATCTGCGTGGTTATTTAGAGGGCTAACGATCAAGGGAATCGCTAATTTATTATTCCCCTGCAAGCAACAACTGGTGTTGCCAAAACAATTAGGCACGAGGCCATTCCTTTAGCCAGTGTATAAGTGAGGAAGAGAGAGAGAGAGAGAGAGAGAGAGAGAGACAGAGACAGAGAGAGAGGGAGAGAGAAAGGGAGGGAGAGAGAGAGAGAGAGATCATTCATTTGGTCTCTAATGGTAATTAGGGAGATGGGCGTCTGTGTTTGAGTTTGCGATTAATCCTGGGGTTTCTGGCGATGGAACCCTAATGCCTGATGTGGGAGCGCGGCTGCAGGTCCCCAGTGTCACCGCAGGCACAAGCTGTCGTGCGACAGGGGAGGGACGACGGCCGACGGTTTGTCAGGTGTTCCTGACAGTCCCTGTGCCTTTCCAGGAAATGAACTCTAATTGGCCAGTGGTGATAGTGTGACTCATCCGAGGTTAAAAAAAAAAGAGGATAAAAAAGATAACAGCTTCTTCTGTACTAAGGTCATATTTTCTTTGGGAAAAAAAGCAGCCCAAGTTCAAAACTGAGTAATTGTGTGTGACTATGTTGACTCATTTGTCTTGAACATTTTTGAGAAAGCAAAGGAAACTTTCCAACTGGAAAATAATAAGCGTTCTCTTTTTCTTTTTTTCACTTTTAAAGTTGCACACAGAGCAGCTGTGCAAGTAGAAGCTACTTTAATTCGCCGCCAAATATAATTCAAGACAAAAAATGACTCATTTAGGCCAAAAAAGAAAGCAAGAGTAGATGTTAAGGGTGTGTATGTGTGTGTGTGTGTGTGTGTGTGTGTGTGTGTGTCGGGGGGTAACTTTTAACTCTGCTTGGCTCATAAAGCTATATCAATGGAAACCATGCAGAGCCATTTTAATTTGCAGGCAATTCGGATTGGTTTCTGTTTTCAAAATCTCTGCATGGTGCTCCTCCTCCTGTTCCGGGTCCCTCGGTGACTGTAATGAGTCATGCACTCGCCGAATTAGCACCAGGCCTAACTGCTGGCCCAGGAGAGAGAAAGAGGAAGAAAGAGAGAGAGAGAGAGAGAGAGAGAGAGAGAGAGAGAGAAAGAGAGAGAGAGGGAGGGAGGGAGGAAGGGAGAGAGGGAGAGAGAGAGAGAGAGAGAGAGAGAGAGAGAGAAGGAAGAGTAGCATACTAGTGTCGTCATTACTGCCGTAGAAGCCCTTTGCGGCCCTTAGCTCATGGGGCCCCATTAGTGCGGCGACGCTCTGCAAACGACTTCCAACGCCGCACAGGGCCTGCTCTGCTCACAGACGGTGACAGGGGCATCTGTCGTAGGTTTTCCTCACCACTTTCTCTTTCTCCTTCTTCCTCTCTCTCTCTCTCTCTCTCTCTCTTTCTTCCTCTCCTTCTCTTTTTCTTCCTCCCCATGACTCTTTCTCGTGTCTTTGGAGGGCTTCCAAGTCGCCCTGCACGGGGGTGCGGAGCTGCCAATCAGCTGTGCATCTTGAGTCTTCAATTAGTTTCTAGTTCCTGCTCTCGGCAGCTGCGATACGAGGCTAACTTCCACTTAGCTCCGTTCCAGCTAAAGAGCCCGCCAGGTTACTGCCGGCTACAGACTAAACATAGTCTAGGCTGGATATTTACTGCTGCATTTCATGGTGCTTTCTATGTTCCCTGTGTTTAAAATTCAGTACAAATTGCATTACAAAAATAAATAAACATAAAAACATAATCTGTATATATATATTAGTTATGGACAGGCTGAGCCAAAGTTTGATTTTGATGGAGTATGCCACCCCTATGTTGAATCAGCAGGCTGAAATCACAGAGCACCTGGTGTTTGTTTGTGGACAGAAATGTTTTGGGAGAGGGCACGGAATTTAGGTTATCATCTAGAAAAAAATGTAGCCAATGTTTTTGCCAATACTGATCAATGTCAACACAAACTGGTATCAATACTTCTCGGAAACTAAAACAGAACATAATCACTTTGTTTTTTTTTTTTTTGTGGGAAAACAATGGAAATACGCCTATTGGCTTTCTTCATGTTATCCTGACTGTCTTGCTGAATGAGATGATGAACTGTATGATGTTCTTTTATTTAAATCTGAGTGGTCAAATAAATCAAATCAAATCAAATCAAAATCACCCTCTGATGTAAAAGAGTCGGACATCTCTTGGAGTAAAAGAGATGAGGCAATCACTACCTATCTCCGAGCTTCACCTTCCTCTTCTGGAAACTTCTGTTATCACCCCACCACTCTCTTCATTGATAAGCACTTGGGTTATTGCCCTATTTTCCCCGGTAACAACATTTCCTAAACACGCTGTCCCAGATTCCCCCCTGAAACACAGTGCAAGGATTTTGCTGATTGGGGCCTAATAATAAGCAGTTCTCCATCAGCAGAAGACAAATAAGGCACCTCCTGCCGACTGCACACTTGGAGTCTGCGGAGCGACCATCCATCCATCACGAGGAAGCAGCGAGGCCATTTCATTAGCATCAACCCCGGCCCACTCGTTTAATTGCAAAGCACTATTTAATACAGCTAATACAGACGATAGACTAGTGTTGTCTGAGCAACCCAAAAAGTCCTTACTTTGTCCTCAAAAGACACACACACACACACGCACACACACACACACACACACACACACACACACACACACACACACACACACACACACACCACACACACACACACACACACACACACACACACACACACACACAGACAGACAGACATACACACACACACACACACACACAAAACAAACAAAGTTCCAAAACAAGTCAATCACTCCACAACTCAATAGATGACGAATCAACACGCTACAGTACATCAACCAAGCAGCTGTGATCAGCTACATCAACCAAAGCAGGGACATGGAGTGATTAAGCGAAATCAGGAGCTACACAGTGCAATCAACAATAACAACAACAACAACAACAACTAAACACAAAAACAAAAACATCAGCAGCACAATTTCTGACAATGACTTGAGTTGGCGTCAGAACTACGACTATACAAATGGAGACATGATTTTCTCACCCACCCTCCTGCCTGCTGAAGGCACACAAATTTACATGGTGGAAATCATCCTGAGACAAACTAATATACGAGACACTGTGTGTGTACCTGTGTATGTGTGTGTGTGTACACGGTGTGTGTGTGTGTGTGTGTGTGTGTGTGTGTGTGTGTGTGTGTGTGTGTGTGTGTGTGTGTCTGTTCATTGTGCTTACCGGGCCATCGCTACTCCAAACACGCAGCCTCCCACCGTGGACCAGAATCCAACCCAGCCAGCATCCACCTGTGGACAGACAAACAGACAACAAGAGGTGTGACTCACCGTCTTCCCACGCAGAACACAGCTCTGCATTGCCATGGTTTAGTGCTCCGAATCCCTGCCACTGTCTGTCTGTCTGTCTGTCTGTCTGTCTGTCTGTTCCATGACTCTCAAATACCACATGGCCAGACTGTATTTGACCATTAACTGGGCCTCTGTGGATGCCAAATTAAGATGATGATAATACAGTAAATAAATAAATAATATTCAGTATAATTGTGTATGGGTCAGAAAAGATGAATGAAAGATGGAGCAGGCTTGCAGTAAGCATAGGCTTGATCAAACCTATATGGCCAAATAATTGCACAATTAGGAGGATTTCTCCACTAGCCTTCATTTGTTAATGAATTTCCCACGGCTTAATCAACTTTAGCAAAGCTTTGGTCGGCCTAATGCCCAGCCTTAATTACAGAGGAATACTAACGGCCCACAATTTCTCCATTGATTGCTTTTGTGTGCGCTTCTTTGGGGCTATGATGTTTTCTGAAGAGGGCAGCCACACATTTCCCTCAATGCACTTCAATTAACCCCTCTCTGATTACTTGTGTACACACAGCTCACTTCTCATTTGGCCACTTATTCATTTCTAGATTGATTGACTCAAAGACAATCAACAATTTCAACTCAATCTGAATAAGGGGGGAGGAGTGGAGGGGGGTGGGGGGCGGGTTCTTCTCCAAAGAATCCAAAATATCCCCCTGATAATAACAGGTTTATTCCCAACAACAATGTAATGTTGGCTGGAAAAAGGCAAGCCTTGATCCATGTTAAGCCCAGTCATGCTTTGAAATGGAGTCAATGTGTGTAGTTTATGCTAATGAGTGAGGCCTTGGAAGTCTTGGCAGACGTTAATGTTTCTATTCTATCCCATAATACTTCAACATTCTGAAGCCAAATAACAAAAATGGAATCAATTTTTCAGAGGAATCAACGCTTGCAGAGCTACAGTCAGGCAACCCTACAGCAAAGTCCTTCTACGGGTCCCTGCCTACACAGAAAGTGAAACATTTTCACCATTAATCCTGATACCATTTTTTCTGGTGGAGTGCATCCCAAAGACAGTTACCCTGACCTTGCATTATCAGACTGTTCTCACTGTTCAGTCTGTCTGTGTGCGTAGAGTACTTTGAGACTTTGGGAGTGACTTTCCTGAGGGCACGAGGGCCCTCTTCCTTCATCAGCCAACAGCCTAGCGTGCTGCTCTACACCGGCTCCTTAATGGCCGTCCTCCATTAGAGGCGCAATTAGACGTGACTGATTAGCGAGGAAGCAAGAGGATGCACGCACGCCCGCCCCTTAGCGGATGCTAATTGGTACCGCGTCTCGGCACCAGTGCAATTGCTGCCGTGGCCCCTTTGCTCTGAGTGGGTGTGTGGTGTAGCAGCACCAGCCGCAGCGCTTGTTGGGGGATGCCTGCCTCCCTTCTGCTCTGCTCTGCTCTGGTCTGTCCTTCCAGCTAGACTCGAAGACGGAGAGGCCAGCTGGTGCCAT
The DNA here is from genome assembly GCA_027497455.2 of Sardinella longiceps. Classification (NCBI taxonomy): domain Eukaryota; kingdom Metazoa; phylum Chordata; class Actinopteri; order Clupeiformes; family Clupeidae; genus Sardinella; species Sardinella longiceps. The sequence continues at coordinate 26,761,184 of JAODXP020000016.1, read as the reverse complement.
CAGACACCAACGGGGCCGGCCTGCCTGCCTGCCAGCGCCTCTCTGCCTGATGGATGTCTGGTGTCCACAGTTTGGGGGACAACAACAATAACAAAATGGCAGGGGGGGGGGGGCTGGGGATACGGAACAATGGGATGCCTCTGTGAATGGTCAGGTCGCTTTCGTCACACCCCCTTACCACCTACGCCCTGACTGAGAGACGGGTAGTTTTTTTCCTCTCATGAATGTTTGTTTGTGGTGGTTGGTGGCTGACCTTTGGGCTTCTATTCAGGGAGAGAGGGGTGGGATGGAGGGATGGGAAGGAGGAGGGGAAAGTAAACTGCCACAGCACCCCTCTTTTTTTCCTCTTTCCATTTCCTTCCCTCTAAAATTGACCAGCTCGAGCCAGAAAAAGAGGAATCACTGCAGGGTGGGTGGACGTGTCGAGTATGGGCTGACAGAAAAGACATCAGCCCTGGGTAAGCTCAGACTTCTCTCTCTCTCTCTCTCTCTCTCTCTCTCTCTCTCTCTCTCTCTCTCTCTCTCATCAACCCTCTCTCCTCCTTATCCCCCCCTCCCAACCAGGAGCAGCACAGCCTGACAGAATGGCCAAAACAGTGTTTTGCCAATCGCTCCGTGAAGCTCCGATAATGGCCAGGCAGGACCTCCGGGCCTCCCTCCACGCTCTGGGTCATCCTTGCGCCGCGGGCCGAGATTGGCATCTGACATTTCATCTGTGGGCTGACAAGGAGTTAGCGCGGCACAGCGAAGGGCGAAAAAAACCTGGGAGGGCCATGGCCAAACTGGAGATGTATTGATTGCCCGTGAAAGAGGTGGAGAGAGAGAGAGAGAGAGAGAGAGAGAGAGAGAGAGAGAGAGAGAGAGAGAGAGAGAGATAGAAAAAGAGAGAGAGAGAGAAGGAAAGAGAGTGAGTGAGGGAGATAGAGAGTGAGTGAGAGAGAGAAAGAAAGAGAGAGGAGAGAGAAAGGGAGAGAGAGAAAAACAGAGAGAGAGAGAGAAAGAGGGCGAGTGAGATACAGCAGGCAATAACAAGACTTTGATGGCTCAAGCACCCACACAGCGTGGACAGGGTGTTTGCACTCACTGCCTGTGTGGCAACTCGATGAAAAATAAAATGGTCCCAGAGGACTGCCGCCACCTTAAAGCACAAGACAGGTTGTCCAAACCAAGTCCTCAACAAGACAGCAATATGACATTGTGTCAAACTACGAAAGTGTCGAAGGGTGCATGATTCAAGTGAGACATACTGTACAGTATAGGGTAGGCGGTTTAGGTTCTCTAAATAAAAGCTTCGTAGGCCAAAGTTTCATTCTCTTACTAGAAAGAAAGAAAGATAGACAGAAAGAAAGGAAGAAGGAAGGTACTAAAGATGTCAGGTTGCGGTCACTGTCGTTTTCCCATCGCTATTCTCGGTAGATTACCTGACAGTGGCACTGTGGGATAACCTTAATATCATATCTGAAATTTTTAAACCCCCTCCGAAACCTTCATCAATAATACAAACTTACCCCCTTCATAACATTACAAAAGGCACCTTATGGCATATAGACAGATCCCATCAAAGTCTGCGAACGCTTCTGGGTGTGTGAAGGGGGGGTGGGGGGCTTAGGCTGTGAATGTCTTTGAGAAGATGATCTTTTTGATGGTGGCGAATAAACCCGACGCCGAGCGGCGGCGGCGACGGCAGCACAGAAATGCTGGAGGAGTGACTTTTCATGGGAAATGAAACTTGAGTGAGAGCATAAAGAATTTATAAAGCCACCCGAGGTGACTGTGACAGCCAGGGAAGGATGACGGTGCCTCAGCGATGGGGGCATTCATCTCTCCTCTCTCTGTCACTCTTTCTTTTTTTCTCTCTCTCTCTCTCCCTCTCTCTCTCTCTTTCTCGCTCCTCCTCTCACTGGCTACATCTTTCTATGTCTATATTTCTCACCCCCTCTCTCTCTCTCTCTCTCAGTCTATCTTTCTATTGCTCTCTCTTTCTCTCCCCACCTCACTCTCCATCTCTCTCTCTCTCTCTGTCTATCTTTCTGTGCATCTCTCTATCTCTCCCTGTCTCTCACTCTGCAATTCCCTCCACACAGGTAAGCCAGTCTGATGATAACCTTGAGACAGAATCTCTCCCAGCGCAACACGAGACCAGATTTCTCATCTTCACCTCCTCGTCCTCCTCTTCCTCCTCCTCTCTCTCTCCCCCCCTTCCACGCACCACGCACAGCTTGGCTGGGCACAGCATCGTAAAATCTACCACCTCCTCCCCCCCATCCCTACTGCGTCTCTCTCTACCTCCTGCATCTCTCAGCTCTCTTCACACAGCTGTTTTTGAGATGAGCTGCTGAAGAAAAGGAAGGAGAAAAAAAGAAGTAAAAAAATAATAATAAATAAATACATAAAATAAAAAATATACATAGCTTATATGGCTTTTTATTTTCGTGCAGCCTTGACAGAAGTTCTCATTAGAACTGCTTATGGTCACGCATGCAAATATAAAAATGCTCCAGATTCCTTGTGTGTGTGTATATATGTGTGTATGTGTGTGTGTGTGTGTGTGCGCGTGCGCTTCACTTTTTTCCCTGGTTATGAAAGAGTAGGATGGCCGCAGAAGAACGGGTACAGCGTGGCAAGCTTGTGGAGCTGCCCAAAACGCAGCACAATTAAGCGCTCCTCGCTTTGGGCTCCTAGTTCAAAGACGGAATGGCGCTCGGGCTCATCAAGTTTTTAATGAGGGGGGTCCAGCAGGGGGAACATAGCGCTGCCCATGATTTTGCCCCCAGGCTTAGAAGAAACCCTGGCAAGTGCATTTGTGAGCGTCTCTGTGTGTGTGTATTTGTGTATGTGTGTGCAAAACGAAATTACTTGTGCGCATGTGTGTGTGTGTGTGTGTGTATACTTGTGTGTGTATTTGGGTATGTGTGTATAAACGGAAATGACTTGTTTGTGTGCTTTTGTGTGTGTATACGTGTGTGTGTGTGTGTGTGTGTGTGTGTGTGTATATGTGAGTGTGAGTGTGTGAGAGAGAGAGAGAGAGAGAGAGAGAGAGAGAGAGAGAGAGAGAGAGAGAGAGAGAGAGAGAGAGAGAGAGAAAGTGTGTCTTGGGGTTAATTAGGAGTCAACATCCATTTTAGCGGAGGAAATAGCATTTTGCATGTCATGCTTGATGGTGATTACAGCAATCATACACGCAAAGAAAAATGAAAGGGAGGTTTTCGATTTGGGCTGATTCTCAGGTAATTGCACATCAAACATGCTTTGCCACTCTTTAACGTCAAATATATATATATATATATATATATATATATAGACAGGACATGTGTGTGGCTGGTGAATACTAATTTTCCTCTGAATGCCACCAGTCAATTTTGTAGTGCAAGTTTACAAAAACAAACAAATAAATAAATAAACATTTGATGATGACATCCTGTCTGAATATTGCATCTTCTGCATCCAACGAACCTTGAAATGATGTGAACAATAGGTTGTGAATTCGACTGAGCAAAAGAGAATTTTGCTCTATTAAAAAAAAGAAAAAAAAGGAACGAGAAAAAAAAAAAAAAAAAAACCTCCTTGGTGAGTGTCTTACCTGGCTGATGTTGGCTGGGGTAAGAATCATATCCAGGACCCCTGACCATCCAGCGATCACCCCGGTGGGCACAGAATAGGCCAGAGCAATCATCAGGAACCGCACGTTGCTGCAAGGACAGGGAGGGAAAGTGACCATTAGAAAAGAGTGGACGTGAAGATCTGAGAATTTTTTTTCTTTGATGCAGTAGTGCAAATGATGCAAGACCTAAAGTATAGATGGACCATTAATACTGCCTTTGAAGTAGTAGAATAAAATGGCAAAGAACAGATTCAAAGAAGAGCAACATCCCTTGCCTACTGTAGGTGGGCATCTTAAAATTCAGAACAACATCAGGCTCTCTGCTGAATAGTGGCTTGTGTGTATCCAGTCCGGCAAAAAGAGAGAGAGAGAGACACGGACGCTTTGCTGGCCCAGGAGGGGTAGTTTATGGTATGAGATTGGGTGCAATCACAGGCAGTCTGTTGGAGTGGCTCTACCAAGAAGTTGATGGGAGTTCAGTTCTCAGTGAACATCTGTAATAAGCCCTCAATTTGATAACTGTAACCGTTTTTTGAAAAGCTACAACTGATGTGTAATTTGGAAGGTCAGCGTCTCTCTCTCTCTCTCTCCCTCTCTCTCTATCTCTCTGTCTGTCTGTCTCTCCCTCTCTCTTTCTCTCTCTCTCTCCCTGTCTAGCACTGTAATTCAAAACAAACAGTGGCACTGAGCTTTGTGACTGCGGAGGCACTAATCTCTAGGAGATGAATCATGTTTAGTGGTGAAAAAGCATAGCATTATTTCTTCTTTGTTTGTGCAATTACCATCCAAAAAGTTGTTACTGTGCCTCGCCGAGGGATGTGTTTGGAAAGTTCATGAATGGAGAATAGAAGAAAAGCTTGTTGCGTGGTGAAAAAAAAGAACTAATAATTGGAGCATTTAAATGTTGTGCTCTAGATCTACTCCCTCCAAGCAAGGATATTTGGGGGTTGTGTGTTGTCATCGACGCTTGTGCTTACTCTGAATAAAAGCAGTTTGCTTCCTCTAGGTCTAGTGACCATAGCTCTAGGCTAAAGCTGACGATAGTGTTGTAAATGGCCTTGGAAAGATCCTGAGTGAGCCTGCGGAAAGACTTAAAATAATAATATATTAAAAAAAAAAAAAAAAGCCAGGCTGATGGAGTGTCCTCTCACCCTCCCATCCACCTGCTTCTGATTCATTAACCTTGCAGCGATGGAGAAATCGATAGCCATGCACCTTGTTTTACCCCTCCGACCGACCGGAGCGCTTTTAGAAACCCCTTAGGTAAGCAAAGCACCGAGTCCCTTTTATGTTCCTTCTTAGTGATATTTTTTTTTTGAGGGGGGGAGGGATTGGGGGGGGGGTGCAAAGTGGTGTAGCTACATCATCAACTAAAGTGGCAGCTGTCCTTGCCCTCTCTGTCCCCCCCTCTCTTACTCATCATCAGTAGTCCAACAGGTTTCGCCCCAAGTCGGGGTTATTCTTCGCTTTGCTTTATGCCCGCAGAGGTCACGGTGACCATGGAGGGGCTTCTGGCTAGAATACTATACTATATCCTGATCACGCTTCTGGCAAGTACACGAGCAGTGGATAATCTCTCGAGCTATTCCAACACCTAGAGAGATGCGCTGAATATGAAACAAACCCCCTTTAGCC
>JAODXP020000016.1:26708448-26750948 GCA_027497455.2 Sardinella longiceps | reverse complement strand
GCGGACTGCATACTGTACATACCTGCGTAGAGCACCAGCTGTATCCTGTCCCTGATGAAGTTAGTGTCGGCTGAGACGGTGGTGCTGTACACCAGGCCCACGGCACTCATGGTCCCATTGGGTGCTGGCACGAGGAGCGGGCCAATCAGGAAGGAGCAGGCTGAGCCCAGGTAGCAGACTAGAGAGGCCACGGCGGTGGCGGTTGCCCGCTGGTCAGGAGCGAACCACGTGGTGGAGAGCAGGGGGCCGGCACTCATGATGGTTGGGCCGGCTAAACCATTCAGCAGCTGCCCCCCGTGAATCATCCTGCAGGTTAAGAACAGAAGGCACTTGTGTTTCAGGCACATTCGGGATTTAACATTGAAATCATTACCATAGCAACTGAGAGAAACAGATTGCAGCCAGGTACTACTGTAAAACTGAAAAGAATTAAAGTAGAGACTAGAAGTAGATTAGGAGATTAGAATCAGAGTATAGTAGAAAGCTACACTCAGAGATTTAAACAGTTGTTGGACTAGATAAAAAAGACAGGAGAAAACAGTGTGTGTGTGTATGAGTGTCTGTGTGTGTGTGTGAGCAAGTCTGTCTGTTTGTGTGTGTGTGTGTGTGTGTGTGTGTGTGTGTGTGTGTGTGTGTGTGTGTGTGTGTGTGTGCTGTGTGTGTGCTGTGTGTGTTTGATGTGCACGTGAGTGCGTTTGAGTAAGCGTCTGAACATGCCCCTGGAGTGCACTTGCTGTGTGTGTTTGAAGAAGGATGTGGAGTGTGTGTGAGTGTGTGTTTGGGGATGGATGTGGAGTGCGCTGCTGATTGATTGTCTGTCGGCTCGCTGGAGGCACTGTGCCCCGGCAGCCACTCTCAGGTAATGACTTCTGGACCAGGAGAGAGAAACAGTCATCTCCCATCACACACACACACACACACACACACACACACACACACACACACACACACACACACACACACACACACACACACACACACACACACACACACACACACACACACACACACACACACCGGGTTTGAAAGCTCAGACACAAGCCTGGATAGTCCGCCTCTTCCCATCAACATTTTCAACATCCTGTTTTGGTCGATTAGGGGTTGTTTGACGTCCTTGCAAACATTACACCACCCAGTCAGAGTGGCAAAAAGTGACTTTCTGTTATATTCAACGTGGAGGTGGAAGAGGTGTGGGGGAAGTGGGGGTGGGTGGTGTAGAGGATGAAGGGTTGCTTCAGAAGGGGAAGAGAGAGGGAGAGAGAGAGAGAGAAAGAAAAAGAGAAAGAGAAAGAAAGAGAGAGCAACAGAAAACAGAAAAGTATGGAAGTTTTCAGCGACGGACCAAAAATAGTGAGCTGAAGGAGCAGTGTGCCCCAGTTTTCTCACCTCATCATTATCGCACGTAATGGGGAGCAAAACACTACTTGTAACGCTCATGCTTTCTGGAACAATAGACCAGCCTGCCACCCACACACTCACTCTCTCTCTCTCACACACACACACTCACACTCACACCACACAACTCTCTCGGAGAAGAAAATCACATCTTCCGTAAAGTGGAAGCGCTCCATTCCACTTCATCCTGGTGTTTCTTTCCTCTGGCCGATGGTGCGTGTGTGTGTGTGTGTGTGTGTGTGTGTGTGTGTGTGTGTGTGTGTGTGTGTGTGTGTGTTGTGCTCTGACCTATTGTGCGCCCCCACTCCAGGTGACATATTTCCACGTAACCACCAGTGTCCTGTCTCACAATTGCTCGGTGCGCTTGATTTGCCATGAGTGACGGCGGCACTCGAGTTTGGCTGCTCCGGTGGGCTTTACCATAATGGGAAATGGTCATAGTGTGTGCCGCTCTAAATTGGACAGAGGGCCCCACAAAGCCAAACCAGATATGGTTCCCATCTTCTTGTCTTTCTGTCTTTCTCTCTCTCTCTCTCTCTCTCTCTCTCTCTCTCTCTCAGTGTCAGGCCAGAATCTACAGGTTATTTAAATGCTAAAAAGGTGAAAGCAATATGGACGATAATAATATGGGCTTTGGATAAGGGATCCCTTAAGCCCTCCCGAGACACGTGTGTGACGCGTGCGGAACGGAACAGTAGGGAAGGGAGAGATTGGATCCCAAGCCTTTGACAATCTCCGAGCCCCTCAGACTAGATTTCACCTGTCTGATCTGCGGACAGGACCGGCAGATTGAGGTCCTGAGGATTAATTCCACTTCAATTTTAATTACATGAAGGGAGTACGGCTGGATGTCTTGGAACATGTGACCCCCGTTTCGGTGGCTTCCACTGCCCTCTCTGGTCTGTGGGTGACCCGTAGCGATTTATCTGTCTGGCACACCGAGGACTAGTGTCGAAGGTGTAGGGGAAAGCAGGCTGGTCGATGAAGGGAGAAAGAGAGATACAGAGAAAGAGAGAGTGTGTGTGTGTGTGTGTGTGTGTGTGTGTGGGAGAGGGAGGGGGAGAGACTTAGGGAAAGGGGGTGGGGTGGGGGGAAGATGGCAGAAGGACAAATACTGACTGAGGAGAATCAGAAAGCAAGGCAAGGAGAAAGAGCGAGAGAGACAGAGAGATGGTCGAGAGGGACAGACAGAGACAGAGAGAGGGGAAAGAGAGAGTGAAAGAGAGACAGGCGAGGGTGGGGGGAGGGGAGAGAGGCAATTCTAGTGGAGATGATTGCAGTAATAAGTATTGATGATGACTGTCAGATAGAGTAAGAGAGCTGAATGACACAGGTAGAGTGGATAATGTGAGAGACACAGACGGGCAGAGAGAGAGGGGGAAGACGAGAAACACATAACCACATAACCAGAACGGAACACAAAGAACTAGATAGGCACACAGAAAGGGAGAGAGAGAGAGAGAGAGAGAGAGAGAGAGAGAGAGAGAGAGAGAGAGAGAGATGCAGAGGGACAGAAAGACAAAGGAGACGATAGACACAAAGACAAAAGGAGAGAATGAGAGAAAGAAAGCAGGAAGAACAAAAAAGACAGAAAAACAAAGGAAGGGACTGACAAGACGCAAGAGAACGAAGATGACGAGAGAGGGAGAAAGAGCGAGGTTTTAGATGAGCGCTCTGCTCTCCATCAGATAGTGACTGATGTGCTTCTACCACATATGTGTGTAACAACACGCTGCAGAGTTCTTGGATCATTCGTCTCCAGGCAGATTGCACCTTCCCCTGAGACCCCTTTTCCTCATACAACTTTGGAAGGACTAAACCACATCTTACTTCTGGACTGAACCACATTGCCCCCCCCCCCCCCAACCCCCCTTCTCCCTGCTCCCGTCTCCCTCTCAAAACACAGGGTGCCATGGCAATCTGGTTGGCATGGCTGCACACATCCAAGTGCCCCATCGCAGGCCAACTCACCTAGCGACGAGCACTAATCAACAAGGCCCTGGTGCCATATTTGCATACATCAGTGGCTGGCCCCACAACAGCCCCGCAATCCAGGGTTGACTCAAGTGGCCAATCACTGCCGTTCCTAATCAGTTGCCATTGTGAGGGGCAACTTCTCTCAACGCTTCTCCGTTTGCTCCCCTCTCCCTCTCTCTCTCTCTGATACACTCTGACAGGTGTCGGATGGAAACCATAAAACTCTGGGGGCTGCTCCAGTAACTGAACCATGTTTGCTGCCCTCGATTCATTCCTTTTGATCAAGTATAATCACACCAAAAAAGTTCACTCTCCAGAGAGGGGAGAAAGAGAGAGAGAAAGAGAGAGAGAGAGAGAGAGAGAGAGAGAGAGAGAGAGAGAGAGAGAGAGAGAGAGAGAGAGAGAGAGAGAGAGAGAGAGAGAGAGAGGGAGAGAGAGAAAGAGAGAGAGAGAGAGAGAGAGAGAGAGAGAGAGAGAGAGAGAAGGAGAGGGAGAAGGAGAGGGAGAAGAGAGAGAGAGAGAAAGAGAGAGAGAGAGAGAGAGAGAGAGAGAGAGAGAGACAAAACAACAGAAGCCCATCAAACGGTTGCGATTTCTTTTTTATATAAATGGGGGGAAAGAGAAGGCTGCACCATGCGCTGTCAAGGGAACCCTTGTGCGTTTCTAAATCGAGCAAAAACAGCAGCAGACACAGCGGCAGCAGCTATCCTCCTCTTCCTGAGCACACGCCAACAGTTTTTTTTTAAAATATATATCAAACGCCGGCGTTTGATAGTTGTGGTGATGCCCTTGAACTCTTTTTGCAGTTTGACTTAACAAACCCCCCGTCTCCGGCGTTCCCCAGTCCCTGCTATCCAAATCCCCTGTTGAGCTGCCTGACTTGCCTTGTGTGCTGCCTGCCGACTGTGTTGATGTCTTGACGTGATCAGACACAAGCGCATGGCAAGTCAAAGACAATACAACCCCGCAACCATAGCCACAGCCTCCAGCTCTGTGCTTTAAGGTTCAAACCATGGGCACACTGACAAAGAGCACGCTGCCACCTGCTGGACAAAATAAGAGGTGTGTTTGTGTGTGTGTGTGTGTGTGTGTGAGACACTTTGTAATTTCAATATGCTTGAGATGGATTTTGTAAAATAGTTGTGTTGATGTGTAATAACCTGTAATCATTTACGCTTTTACAGTACACTTCATGAGAACTGTTTAGGAAAACACGTGTTTTGAGTGTGTAGGAGTATCAATTTGTAGGAGCCCATAGGGGTGACATTTACTAGCTGCATGGGTTGTGTTACATAAAAACCACTCAGTGTCTGCGTGCGTGTGTTCACGTGTGTATGCACAACTGTATGTGTGTGTGTGTGTGCGCGCGTGTGTGTGCGCGTGTGTGTGTGTGTATATGTGCATGCGGAACTGTGTGTGAATGTGAAACTTTGAGCGTGAGAGTATGTGTGTGTGTGTGTGTGTGTGTGTGTGTGTGTGTGTGTGTGTGTGTGTGTGTGACTGCAGCCCTATGTTTAAGTGCTCTGAGCGCCTGCTGGCAGGGTTAAATGTCTGGGGCTGCAGTTGGGAGTTCATAAATCCACACTCTTTATGGATTAAAACGCAAGCATTCTGATGACTCAGGCACTGTAAAACACTAAAAAGTTGCTGCCTGGTAAAATATGTGCCCCATACATGCCAGCGCTAAATATACTGGTTTCATTTCAGAGTTTTCCGGCACGATTATAAAGCATTTATGTGACTGGCCTGTAGTACTGAGAGTACTGGCATAGGTGCTATGTAAGCTACAGTAGGAGAAACATGAAACATGATTTTTTTAACTTGTGCAATCAGTGGCATATTCCAAAGTGTGTATAAAAAGCTAAGCATATCAATTCAATCTCTATTCAAATTTTTTGATCTACATACTGTGTCCTTAGTTAAAGTACATTAAAGACATCCGCACGCCGGCTCTGACAGCATTGCAGAGCACTTTCGGATTCGACAATTTCGCAACAAACCTAGTTAAGTAGCCTGTGAAATTAACAATGGATGTCAATGGGCGGCTCCGACAAAATAGACTTCAATCCTAATTCACAATCGACGGTGGAATGGTTTGGCGCTGGTGTACGGGGTTGCATTGAAAACAATGCAATAGAATGTTGGAAGCGGAGTGCTCAGCACTGTGTTGGAGCCGGTGTGCGGTCCACTTAAATGGATTTCCTTCAGCAAATACCAATATCAACACTGATGCAGTGAGTCCCTCTATGTGTGATGCTGTCTAGAGTTGTGGGCCTAATCCTCATGTCCTAATGTGGGTCTAATCCTAATGTTTCCAACCTCTAGACCAGTGGTCCCCTAAATGGCGGCCCGTTGGCCAGATCAGGCCCACAAGAACCAGATGAGTGGCCCGCCATACCATCTGACTAATGACATGCGACAGAGAAGAATAAACATGTGCCTATCGTCTTTGCATCAATATTCCGTTTGTGTGCATGTAGCACACTGCAAGACAAAATCACCATCTGTTTTTTGGGAGGCTAGACGACAACTATAACTTCATAAGGTAGATTAAACAACTTCGCAAATACCTTGATGCAAAAATTACGTAATTCACAATAAAGAAACTAGTAGGCTAAAGGAAGACTGCTTTGTGAACCGAGCCTCCTTTCAACGCATAGTTTTTCAGTGTTTACGGGTTTGGCCCTCGGCTTCTCATGCTTGACAAAATTCGCCCCTTAAGGAAAATTAATTGGAGACCACTGCCCTAGACCCTATGCAAAGACTGACATGGAGACTACATCAAATGCATTAAGTCATAACCAAAAATATATCTGCCGCAAGAATTAGCTTCCACTATAATCAATGGAACTGGCTACATGTGATTTGACAGTACAGTAAAAACAACAAAGAAATTTGCATCTGACTTGATACTTAATGCTTCCATAACATATTCAGTGCCCAAGGTTGGACTGAACTGGACTGCATTTATATATCTGTATTTTGGACTGCATTTATGCAGCGCTTTGTACTCCTGTGAAGACACCAAAAGCTTTACAATGTATGCCTCACTTTCATCCAATCAAATAACAGAAGCAATTTGGGCTTCAGTATCTTGTTCAAGGACACCCAACAGGGTCAGGTGAAGTGAAGTGGGGCTCAAAGCTGTAAAGGCAAAGCTGTAAACCTGTGCAACCGAGGATAGACTAACTGGAATGACTCACTGTGTCCTCATGGCAAGGACGCTTTTTAAGGGTACAGGGCTTTAAGAGTACAGGGTCAAAGGTGTAGGGGAAAGGAGACTGGTCGATGAATGGAGAAAGAGACACAGAGAAAGACTAGAGAGGGTGAGGTGCATGTGCATGTGCATGTGTGTGTGTGTGTGTGTGCGTGCGTGCATGCATGTGTGTGAGAGGTGAAGAGAATTACATAAAGGGGGGTGGAAAGAAGACAGAAGCGACAATAAGATTCAGTCAATGGTCAACTATATTGTAACCCTTTTTATTGGATCATATTGTGGTTATAATATGACACCAACCAGTCCCTCTACTGTCACAGTCTGTAATTCAGTTATTAAGTCAACGATGACCTCTGCCTAAGCGGTCAACTTTTCACGCAACCTCCACCAAACTCTCAACTGTAACAGTCTTGGCTGACAGAATGCCAATGCATCTCAAACTGAACTCTATATATTGTAATGGTGTCTATTCCATGTTGAAACTAAGTAAAAAAAAAAAAAGAAATGAAATGAAATGAAATGTAATGAAATGAAAAAAAAAAAAGCCTGGTTTAGATGATTCCAGTACAATCATTCAGTTTGTACCATCAAGTCTAGCCTAAAACACTTTATTCTGCCTCAATGCTTTTGTCTTAAATAGAATTATCATAGCATTAGCTGAGGGCCTTTGGGTTTCAATCACAGAGAACATGGAGGGCACGCCAAAGAGTTCTCTCCCTAGCTATTAAGTCAAGAGGAAAAAAAATCATAAATTCAAAAGTTGATAAAAAGCCCCTGTCCCCCTCATTTAAGCGAATATGATTTTCGTTCTCAATTGGTATCTCCTAATACAGTGTTATATCATCAGACTGGTGTTCTTTGTGGCAGGAAATGTGAAATACATGGCAGATTAGCAATGGATGGCTTAATGAAATTACCTTTTTAGGAAAAAAAACACAAAGTCATAGAGATAACCTTGCCCTGGTCTTTATGGTGCAAATGCAAGAAATGTTTTCTATGATTTGAGGGGTTTTGTGCTTTTGTCAGGGGGAGAAAAATACAGTGGTTCTTTCAAGTGAAGGTTGCCTTAGTCTTTTTGTGGGTGTGTGTGTATTTTTTTTTTTCGTTGTCCTTTTTCTTTCACACAAAGTGAAGAATGGAAGAAAAACACACGAATAACAGATGACAGCTTGGGAACACAAACCATTCTGTGATAAGACTGAATATATAAAAATAGAAAAAACAGCCCCGAAAACGGGAAAAAGGGGCACCAATGTGTTCTAAAACGTTTAAATAACACTTTAATCTCGCAAGGCAAACATTATTCCTCAGTCCCTTTGAGTCTGTCAGCCATTGTGATAGCGCCGGTATGAATGTGCCCGGCTACCAAAGTGGAACTGATCAATACAGAACAATGACAATGGGCCTCAGAAGAGAGACGGTGTTCTTAAATGTTTACCTTTCATTACAAACCCAATTCTGCTGGCTGGCAGGCAGGCCTGTTACTTTCCTGATTCCGGGCCTCTGAACAGCCCAACAATAACAGAACCCCTGGAGTTTTGAAGCTGGCTGTATTTTCTGATTGGCTCCGTGGAATTGTTAGTATTCTCTCAGACAATGCATCAGCTGATAAAGACTATCTGAGGTTACAACAGAAGCTGAGAGATTGTGAAATAATAATAATGATAATAAATAAAAGAACACGTTGGTCCAATCCCATTTTGTCCCCTTTTGGAGAGAACGAATTCAGAGAGGTTTGTTCATGGTGTGGGGGAGTGAATGAAGGTGGTGGTATGTTGAGGTAAAAGGTGGTGTGTGTTTGCGTTTGTACATGTACAGTATATGAGTGTGTGTGTGTATATGTGTGTGTGTACGTATGTGTTTGTCCTTGTGGGTGTGTGTGCAGAGGCTTAACATTGCCTGAGCTGTATGTGTGTGTGTGTGTGTGTGTGTGTGTGTGTGTGTGTGTGTGTGTGTGTGTGTGTGTGTACACATGTGTGTGTCTGTAGAGACCTACCATCGCCTGAGCTGCATGTCTACCATAGGGACAGAGCGCATGCCGGAGCCCAGAACCATGAAGAAGGCTGAGAGCAGCAGAGAAGCCCGTAGACCTGCAACACAACAAACAACAAACACCCTGGAGTTAGCCCTTAGCTTAGCACAACACCCTCTTCACTCACCTGCACATGTGACAGCACTGAATGAAAGGTAAGGGATTTAGATACATGTTATAACACACCAATAACAAACTTTTATACACCATTATAAACAAAAAAGTCTGAGACCAATCATGAGACCAACACTGACTTTCAGCTTATACTTCAGAAGATGACTGACTTTTTTATAGGCTTACTAGAAGGGAAGAACAGACACAAGTTCCTGGCATGTGATGTAATGGGGGAAAAAAAAGAAGTTTGCCGCCCTTTCTCAACAGACTGTTTGTACTATGCCACTGGATACTATACAGCATGCTGTGGGACTTACGAAAACATACGGTCTATAAAGCATTCAGGAACAAGAACAAAGAATTAGCCATATTTCTATTTCCAATTCTCTAATATTTTCAATTCATCAAGAGAATTTCATGATCTAGCCTAGTTTTTGTTGATGTCTCACAATGGGATTCAACATTTAACATGTTTATCGCTTTGAAGTCACAACAGTTTTGTCACTGTTCTTTGAGCCGTCAGTAGAGCCAGGACAGTGCCATATGGTGTGTCTGGGCCTAAGCGGGTAGAGATGCCTTCATCAACCTAAATAAGGACTGAAATTGTGAATATTTTTGTGTGTGGGGAGGCAGCAGTGAAACAGTGAAAAAATACTGAGAAAAAAAGGGAACTGTCAGAAGTCACACACAAGTATGACACTTCACTGAAGCCACAAACTTGATGCTAACTAAGCGTAGTCACTGCTGAGCTTGGCGTCTTGCAATGATTAATGACATTGTCGAGCCTACAAAATAAAATGGATTCAAACTTGAGAAGTTGTAAGACACGCCAACATAACTGTGCTTCAAAGTTATTAAAGACCATAGCCTACTGTAATCATCTGAGTAATTTATCATCTGAGTTATACTCTACCCTGTTTGAATTAAATCAGGATAAAAAACACAAGACCCTCACAGCATATCCTCTTGGGCTAAAATGCTTTATGCTTCCTCTGTGGTGCCTCCCATGTAGGCTACACGCCACGAGGTGCAATAGCCTGGTGGTGACGTGAGTTCCATGAAGAATGATTTCCCCATTTCACCCTCCCAGGGTGTCCATTCTTGTGGACTAGAGAAAGTGGAAATGTGTTGCCATGGGGATCACTATCAAAATGAGTCAGACTGGCTAGGACTAAAGAATGTGGACACGTTCTTTGTTCTTTCACATCACATAGGAGGAACTGCCTGACTCATGACATGACTCTGATTCATCATGGCCCAAGTGAAAGATAGTTTCACTCCTAAAAACAAACAGTCTGGCTTCCTCAGGCTATTAAGACCTTAGATGTAACTCAACAAAATGTAGGCTATTTGTTAAACAAGAAAAGTCCTGAGGCTTGAATGGCATTGAAAAAAGGAAGGCCCTCTCCAACTTGTTCCCAAATGTTCGACACAGACCTATTCTTGTTTCATTTCCAGTATTGATCACATTTGAGAGACTAGACATCCCAGCATTTCAAATGTCAGCACAGAAAACTATTTACATTGGCTGCTGTAAAGGGTGTAAAGGGCCAGGCCAGGGATGCCCCTCATTTTAAGCAGAAGTGGATTAGAAGATAGGCTTAACTGTGTTAGCTTCAGAGTCTCCTCACTAGCTGAGAGTGGGCTCCTGTGTGAAAGTGTGTGTGTGTTTGTGTGTGTGTGTGTGTGTGTGTGTGTGTGTGTGTGTGTGTGTGTGTGTGTGTGTGTGTGTGTGTGTGTGTGTGTGTGTGTGTGCGCGAGTGCGAGTAGTAGGCTATACTGCCTGTGTCAGCATGTGTATGCTCAACTTGAGGCCTATGTCTATTCCACTGTCAGATCACACAAGACTTTAGCCCTCTGCCTCAAACGTGCCATAAGCCCTTTGCCTCAGTGTCTAAAATCCCACCACTAAACCAGAGTGATACCACAGACATCTCTAAGACCTTTTACACGCGAAAATACAGGGAAACAGAGGTGGTGGAAAACAGAAGCAAAAGTACAGTCAGAGTGTTCGTGACCTTCCCTCTCTGTCACACGACCATGGTGACTACATCTAACCACTTTTTCTGTCAGCACAGGACCTTTCACCTCCATGATTGCAAATTGTTTGGAATATTCAATTAATGTATTATGGCGGGAGGTATGGTGGGCATGGTGGGCATGGCACTGACATTGAGGAAACAGTGTTTCTCACTGTTAGAGAGAATGGTAACCATACTTTCAGTAGGTCACTGTGCTATCAGACAGAACATAATGTACTGATAAAGTAGTACCTGTATACCATTGGGTATTGTTAGCCTGCTGAACAGTAGGTAGGCGAGCCCCCCTAATTGAACAGTAGGCCTAAAAGGTAGCCTAACTTATGTGGGAAAACATTTTCTTAAACTCAAAACATTATGAAAGGAGGCATGTAGGCCTACACAAAAACCGTACACAGTAATAAACAATAGCCTACATGGCAAGCATCCTGCAAATAAACTGGCTTCTCTGCAGGCCTATTTCTGTGTTCACATCTTCCCAACCCCCTATTTACAGTAGTAAGGTGTGACATACATAAAATGGAAGAATTGTAGACACGGAACAAAGACAAATACAATCTGTCTACCATGTTAGGTAGCCTACATTCTGGCATTGCAAGCTAACAACAAAACCAATGACTTTTTGACCCCTCCTGAAAACCCAATTAGATCGGAGGCGAAAGAAATGTTCTTTAACATGTTAACTGAACACCCATGGCAAAGGCTGAAGAACAATGCATATTATGGGTTACTGCGTGGATCAAATCTAATTGAAGATGCCACCTGATTATGTCAGCTGACAGTCAAGTGATGGGAGCACACTGTTGCTTGGCAAAATGCACTGTCAAAACATGACCCCTCCCTAACTGGAATGGAATGCCTTTGACTTGTCCAGTCTGGCCCTGAACTTAAGATAGGCTAAGCGCTCAACCTGTCTGCCAAACTTGCAGGTGTAGGTCTATCCGATAAAGATTAGGCTACTGTCTACAGCTGTTACTGTAACATGTAGGCTAGGTCGAGCTAGCCTGTCTCTGCACTTAGCCTAACCTTCAACCATATGCCATTTCAGGTACTGAACACTGACATAAGACTGTCAATGGCATAACAGAAAATCACAGAATAGTCATTGAAAATTATGACTAGTAGGCTACTAATACTACTACTACTTGGCCTACTCAATACTTTAAAAACATAGGCTATTCCATTTGCTCCATATGATATTCTCATCACACATGTCAGGGTTTACAGTAACGTTGAGATTCATATTCCATAGCATGAATGTGACTTTAGAGAATAAGACAGGTTGACAACAAACTCTGTCTTGATCCAAGCATTCTGAAGAAAGAATACAGTAGCCTAGTTTGTGTTGAAGAAGGCTAGACCTGACAAAGGAGTAGGGTATATTTACAGTAGGTCCAAGTCTGTTTGAGCATAAGTTATAATGTTACCAGTATCTGCCTATGAATATGAAGGAAATTAAACATTAGCTACACTGTAATCCTTGTGGTAATCTTGGTGGTCTTTAATCTTATCTAGGCCTCAGGTTACTTTCAAGTCACTAGAGGAGAAAACCTGTTGATTATCAACATCATAACAAAGATGAAAACTTAGTCTTCCTCTCTAAATAGTTTTCCAGTCTAAATATACTGATTGCCACATCAAACATGTACCACATAAAAGTTATGTTGCAAAAATCCTTGGTTTTTTTATCTATTATTAGCTGTTCATGTTGACGTAAACAAAATAACTCACCTTTTTTATCCATGAGCCACATAAACAGCAGCCATGGGAAGAAACCCACTGGACCCCATAGGACCAGAACGGCGATATCAGTGGACGAGAAACTGAACGCCTCTTTGGCAGATATTTGTATTGGACCCCAAGTGTTCCATACCATCCCTTGCATAAACCCACACAGCGAAAACAGGGTCAGAACCAGCCATCTTCGTCCATAGACTCTGCTGTAGACTGGCTGTATGCTAGTCTCAGTTTGACTTGGAACAAGCAAAGGTTCCCTTTCCCCCTCTGTGCTCTCGATGGCACCCATTGAATTTTCGCGGATATCACCTCAATAATGCCGCTGGTAAAGTTGGTACGGATTTCCGACGTTGGGTGAAAAAATAATCTCGATTATTGAAATCCTATCGGTTGACCAGCGAAAACAAAAACAACCGCTACCATAACCTACAATTGAAACTTAACTGCGCATGTCTGTCCTTAAACGGAAATGACCACACATTCGTGAAACTGGGATACATTATTCTCCATGTTGGATCCACCCTTCGATTGACTGAGACGTGAGTTTCAAACTGCGCAGAGCCAAAATGGCATCTTATTCCAAGCATCCCATTTCCTCTTAAGAAAAAAGTAAGCCTCACGTGAGTTTTGTTTACTAGGCGGCGGAACGTCGTGTTCACTTTTTGTTCCGTGAATTCGAACCCACTTTCACGCACGTGTTGAGAAATGTGAGCAGGTGGTCAAGTTTCACCCTCAGCTTCTACTTCCTTGCTCAAAGTCTTCCTATGGAGAGGGTCTCAAGGCATCTGCAATTTCCCCACGTTCTAACTTGTGGATTGTCTACTTTTGCAGCGTGCTAGTGAAACGCCACAGTAGGACTTTTTGGAGAACCAAAAAACTACTATAAATACTCTTTTAGTTCACTGTTAGCAATGGTTTTTGAATGGCCCAAGTGAAATGAATGAAAAGTGACAGTAAGTGATGACAACGTTATAGCACTACAGAATCTGACTGAATTAACACCTAATGATGTTTCACAAATGGTCTCATCAGATTATCTCTTTGCACAGATTTGTATAACATGGCCAGGAAACCTTTTACCCCCCAAGAAGTGCGTAAGATAGTAGAGCACCTGAAGGACCCTGCTGTGTTCTGTGATATGACCACTGGCTGGCCAGCACTGCATTGGACAGCACAGCACCTTTCCCAGTGTATGGAGAGAGAGGTTGTACGGTTCCGTATTGGGAAGAGGGAGACCAACAAAAGTAAGCATTTTCCTGGTAATGTGTGAGACCATGTAAAGCCTCTAACAAAGTTGGATGCTCACAGACCATGGGCCTTTGCTTAATGTTACAGTGAAGCCATCTGTGGTGGAGAATGGTTCACAGAACTGGCACTAAGGTTTCTAATCACAATGTGAGAAGAACTTTAGCAGTCATTCATTGTGCCATTCAAGTGTCTGTGCTTCAATATGATTAAAGCCTGTCGTGTTCACAGTGCTAACGTTAGTCACCAAGAGTTTTTCAGTGAGAAATTTCAATCCATCTCTCATGAGATGAAAACTTGTGGATAGTAGAGAGACACCCTTTGATAGGTGTGTGTGTGTGTGTGTGTGTGTGTGTGTGTGTGTGTGTGTGTGTGTGTGTGTGTGTGTGTGACAGATTGATGTAGGACAGTGCCATCATCAGTCAGGCTCTCTATGTGAGGGTGGCAGGTAAAACCTGTGTAATGATGGCTCCTCTGAAGCTCACCCCAAGAGTGCTCAGAAATTCTGCTCAGATCTTTGAGAGATCTCTCACTTTGTGTCCTTGTTGAGCCTACTTGACTGACAGCCCAGAAGAAGTTAGGGGCCACTATGGTGTGGGGAAGTAGCCTAGTTCAAAAAGACAGCACTTTGCTTTAGTTTGAAAAAACATGGGCAACCTACAGTAAGTGTGCAGAATATGTTGCCTCTGTAGCCAAGTGAGTAGAACCGAGTGTTTTGGTGTTTTGAGTCTTCATGTTTTTGTTCCTCTACACAGTATTATGAAAGAGTCCAGCTGAGCATTGGGGTTGGGAGCTCTGTCTGGTTACAGGTGTAGTTTGATTCAGTTTACTTATAACGTTACATTTAGACTTACGTGTCTGTATTCAGTGCTCTGAAGAGGAGATGGGATTAGGTTTGAAGGATAGCAATGAAATGCTCTCAGGATAGTTCTGTTGATGCTACTACTTGAAAATGAGAAGATGCTGCAGGTTAGTGGATAGGCCTAACGCTACTTTGTGTGGTCTGTGCGGTTGTCTCACCAGAGCTATCCTATAACCTAAGGGACAAATTGGCTGGAATCTGTTACTGGCTTGGAAACTGAATCACTAAGCAATTCACAAGTTCACCAGAATTCTTCAATGTATGACTTTTTTTCCCCAGGGATTAGATTGACAAGTCTCTTATTAAACTGTGTCTGTTTTTTTTGCTCTCATCCCTAAATTGAATTAGATTTTTCTGTTTTCCTTGTTATGTGTGCAGCACCCCAATTTGAAACCCAGTGTGCATATGTGGAGGCCACGCTGGGAGAGTTCCTCTCTTGGATTAACAGAGAGACTGGCCTTTCCATTGGACCATTCCGTGACTATCCCCTCTCAGACTTTTGGGCCTATGCAGACTACAAGTATATTGCCAAGCTGTTTAAGCACAAAGAAGCCATGTTTGAGGTGACTATTTCTTAGCAGTGTTCTTACCACAGGTTCCCTCCCCATGTAAATTAATACCAGGTTATTCAGGTTATGCAATGAACTCGTGTCACTTTTCATGTGACTTGTTTCTCATGTGATATCTTTTGTGCATAAGACTGTAAACAGTTTTATGGAGACTTTGCTGCAATAGTGAACTTCCATTATCAGTTTTCCTTTTTTTGTTCCAGTATTTGTATTCGATATCTACACCCCTAGACGTACAGTACATAGCGAAACCGTTTGATACTGCAGGGGTATGTCTAGGAATTTGTAGGCTACCTTTTGTTCCTTTCTTTTGAAATATTTCACTTGGTCACTTGCATACAATAGTCCAAGACCAGGGAGGTGCCGTATGTGCTGATGTGCGATTGGGTTTCTCATGAAATGTCTACATTCTTCACTAATCACGTACATCTTTTGTTCTTGTCAGAATTCCAGATCCTCATTCTTTTTTTTTTACTCTTGTCTTAACTTACACTTGAACTTTTCCTAGACTTTGTGAGACAGTATATTGCATAGCCCCAGAGTTGTTCATTATTATTAAATAATGATTTTACAGCTGTGAGACATTTTACAGGCAATGCATTTTTTGAGGTTCTAGTGAAGTGCTTCAAAATTATTTTTTACTTAAGGGAATTTGCCCTGAGAGGTCTGCCAAATGAGTTTGCCATTATTTTGCACAATGACAGGACATTTGTGTACCTGCCCATCTTTTTTGTTTCATTTTCTTTGATTCCTTTTGAATGTTCAGTCGGGCCTTGGGGCTTCTCAGAGAGTCAGACACAGGGTCATTTTTTAAAAGATGAATGGGGCCATTTAAAGTTGTAGAGAGCCAAAGAGTGAGCAGTCTGTCATTCACAGCTGCCTGGAAACGGTAATAGTCTCATTACACAGGTTATGGGGCAGCATCTTATACCTTTTTTTCCCCTCTAGGTTTTTCATTTGTAATTGTGACTGCAGGGTGATTGGCAGCACAAATGGCTTTGACACGGAGTAGAAAAAGTGGTTGTTCATGGTGTATTTTGAGCCTGCAATCAAACAGTTATAGCACTCCGGAGGTGAAGATATAAAGATGAGACTTCAAGGGATTTTGTCAGCTTGTCAATTTGCTGTTTTATTGCAAAGCAGTATTGTGATATGAGTGTTTAGAGGCAATTTAAAGAATTCAGGATGCTGTCGTCTGTTGCAAAACAATGCAATATGCGTACTGAAATTTGTTTTACCATTTCTGTGAAGGTCAAGGCAACTTTTTATTTGTCTGGTAATATAAACTGATGAGAGATGCAATTTGACTACTAAATCCTACCGCTGCTAACAAATCACTGAAAGCGGTACACCCCATGAACTCAGTTCTTGTTTTGACAGGAGGTGATTTGGTCTGATTTTGGGTACCCAGGTCGCAACGGGGCAGCCAGCACACTATGGGTCGGCACAGAGGGCGCCAACACCCCTTGCCACCTCGACACCTACGGGTATAATTTGGTGTTCCAAGTGCAGGGCAGGTAAGAAAGCTGTGTCTGTCTCCTCTCGTGTGTTCCTCCTATCTTCACATTAATCCAGGGCACATCATCTCACTTCAAGGGCAGGGGATATAATAACCTAATGATGTCTGCAGGTCTGTAATGAACCTCTTATCGTTATTTTTTAATAGAAGACCTTGGAAGTGGTTTGAGTGGATGTCCTTATTTTTAATTAATTTCAATATCTAAGTAAAAAAAAAAAAAAAAGATTCACAGTCTTATAAATCATTTTTTTCCTAAAATTTATGATCTTTATCATTTGTCATGTTGCTTCGCTACAGTTCCTCTACTACCCTGTACTTCACTAGTGCATACAATAATTCATATTCATGAATCAGAGTTAATGAAGAAGTGGAGAGTTTATTTCAGGTGACCTGTCCCATCAGAGGGCATCATCATTTTTGTCACCAGATTTTGTCTGTTACCTTGCTGAAACAACAGCATTCAGTATGGTCAAAGCCTTACATAGAGTATATTGTATTCAGAATGCTTTGTCAGAAAGCACTCATCGACTGCAGGCTTCGAGATCGGGGAAGAACATGAGAATGTCTTGTGATGATTTTAACAAGCTATCTGTTAACAGAAATTTGGCTTGGGTTTGGCAAAATAGGCCCCGAGCTGCTGTTTGAAATCCTGTTTTCTCAAGTCTTTGTGTGCTCCTTCTGTGGAAAGGGAGCGAGATGAGGAGTGCTGATCCATTTTTAAGCCTTTTGTGGTGAAAGTAATTTCTCGCTAGCCGCGTACGGCTGAGCAGGACAGGGAGAGATAGAAGGAATGGGTCCATTGAGCAGAGCGACTGAGTCTCCATTGTCGGGCAAAGAGAGCATGACAAAAGCGAAGCACCTCAAGCCCAATCTTCTCATCAGGCCAGCCCCTCTCGTCAGAATGCGCCTCGCTGCTCGTTTTCCGTAATAGGTTGCTGAAACTTTTCGGGTCGCACTGACCCGTGTACAATGTGGGCCGGACATGGAGAATTGAATTTGGTGAGGAATTTCGGAGTGACAACCTGATGGGTGTTGAATGGACAGGGGCGCTCCTTTGTAGATGGCTTCTCTGTCAGTGCCACTGAAGAGTTTGTGTTTGTGATACTGAAGGTTCTGTGCTGTCCACATTCTCTAGTTATCATTTACAAGTTAAGCCCAGAGTTTCTCTGGAGCAACAATTCCTAGTTCCGTTAGTAGGGGCAGTCTAGATGTGTTTCTTCCTCACCAGTCGGAACTTTTGCTACAAAGTTTGCAACTTCAGATGTTAAACTTTTTAAAAACTTGGGTGAGGAGAAATTGTAGTGTAATATTTCAGACTTTTCATCTCAGCTGATTTTCAACACCATTTTAATATATTATGCCTAACTTGTGCATTGGCTCTTTTTTTTATTTAAGTTTTATTGTCAGGTAAATGCACGTAATAAATGTTTGTCGGCACATGAATTCCAATGATATCACTGATTTCTGTTAATGTGAATAAGCATCAGTGTTTTGTTACTTCTCTCTTTCTCTGCCCAGGAAACGTTGGCACCTCTTTCCCCCTGAAGACACCAGCTGCATGTATCCTACTCGAATTCCCTATGAGGAGTCTAGCATCTTCAGCCAGGTCAATGTGGCCCAGCCCGACCTAGACAGGTTCCCTGCGTTCAGAAAGGCCAGAGCCCATGTGGTCACACTACAGCCTGGACAGGTGAGGCTTCTCTCGAAGGTAGCCGTGTGAATGGTCATGACCTACAGTAGAAGGAGTGAACTCATTTACTCAAATACTGTTTTCCTGTGTCAGCGAAATGAGGGAAGTTTTTCTTGACAAGGTTCAAGTTCAGTGATCAAAACATTTTGATATGGTTCCCATTCATTCTAGTCACGTAGAGTCATGGAAACAAGTATGTGCTTCCCTTTGAATTTTCTGGTTTTCTGTAATCTGGTTTTGGTAACTAAATGTGATCTGATCTTCCTGTAACTCCTCAGTACAGGAAGTACTGACTTTAGTTCTTACTAAACACAATGTACTGAAGCTAATACCACAGAAGAAATCATTGTCAATCTCCTCTTATGTTCATATTGAAAGTATCCACAAATTATCAACGTTTTTTGGGAAAATGTAAGCAAACCCTTCAGATCAATCTCATCATTATCTACTTTTGCAGGAATAAAACTCAGACCAGGGCTCCTGATACAAAATCTGCCCAACCTTAACCAGTTACCTGGGACATTTAAAGGGGTGCACATACTTTTTTCCCATGACTGTACATTATATCCTCTTGAATTTGGGGCAGGGGTGTAAACTTCTGTTGCTTTAGCATAATTAAGCCAATCAGTGTAGTTTTGACAATTTGCAAACTACCAATGTTGCTTTGTGAATGAGAATACACCTTATGCACCAAGTCTGACGAGAGAAACTCAAAATATATCACATTTCTATGCTTGAAACTCCAGACTGACTCTGTAAATAAGATGCGTGTTCGCAGATGGCAGTTTACATACAAATGCAGATTCTCATTCCTATTCACTAGAGGGCTTGTGGTGGCATGCATGACAGTCCTCATAAGGCCTTCTTTGCTAAGCATAGAATATAAAATGCAAACTTGTGCAAACACAGATGAATCAACATCTTCCTTTTTTTTTTTTAAGCATCTCCAAACAGGATGGGTTCAAAGAGCCGAGGAGAATTCAACCCCCACCCCGCAACTACTGATTTAAATGAAACTTGGGCGCTTTAGTATTCCAAAACACTATTAGTATTCAGCACTGTTGGAACAATACATCCGCTTCAATCATGAGCTAGCACTCTCAATAATGTATAACATACAGTATCTTAAAATAGTTTGACAGCACCAATGCATTATGCATGAGGCTGCGGAGCACGCAAGCATTAAAGTTGATTGTGTCATCACACTAGCATAGGTAAAGTCAAGTCAAGGGAAAGCCAGGAATCAATCCAGGGGGGAATGCCGTTAGGAGTCTGCAGTGCTCTCCCCATCTAATGTGCTGAGCCAATCGTCTCAGAGACTCAGTGGACCGCCAGTGTGTTTAGTGGGCACTCCCTTCCCCTCCCCTGTCTGCCGACCTGACTGCCAGACTTTGAGAGCAGATGTGTTCCATTCAGATCCTCAACTCATTTGTATGCGCAAGTGTGTCATAATCTGAATCCATATTTCCATAGAGTCCCAGCTGATGCAATTCCAGGGGCCCCTGCAAGAACTGTAATGCTTCAGTCAACAAAATATTACTGGCACATGCATCTCAGGAAGAAGTATCCAATGAGCCCTCAAATAACCTTTTGTAGTGTAGCGCAATGTTTTTTTTTTTTTTTTTTTTTTTTAATATATTTTTTGGGCTTTTTTGCCTTTAATCGGATAAGACAGTATAGAGGTGGACAGGAAGCAAGTGGGAGAGAGATGGGGTGGGATTGGGAAATGACCTCGGGTCGGACTCGAACCCGGGACCCTGGAGTGGTGGTCTGACGCTCTAGACCTGCTTGGCTCATAGTACATAAAGTAACTTATAGCTTTTTTGGTCTGTGGGGACATCTTTTTACCCTTTGTCCTTTACACAAACCATTCTGTTAAAAAAGGACTTCAGACTGTGAACTCTTATGAACATTATATTCATGTTGACATTGTATATGTATGTGTATATGTATGTATGTATAACTCATTTGGGCGGAACTGTAAGATGTCAGCAGTTCAATATGTGTCAAGAGTATGAATGGACATTCATTTTCTATGGATGGCACATTAAGCAATGTGTGGCAGTCATACTATGTACCGCAAGACGGTACATCTGATTTTCAATGTTCATTTTCTGCAGTGAAGCTGTACTTTTTATAGTTCTGTATTCAGATAAATACATATGTATGAACCACGCAGTGAAAGAGCAATTAATTATTTAAGCTTTAACCCCCTGAAATCTTTAGCTGAATTTTGAATTTCCTCTGGTATTTTTCAGCTTTCTTTCAGCTTACTGTAGGTGGGTTGGTTACAAACCCTGACAATTAAAGGTCAATGCTGTGTCATTGAAGTAAGAAGTTTGACTTTTAATCGGTACAAAAGGCATTCTTAAGGGCTTTATAATAACAGTGGTTTGAAATTAACATGAAATAATAGCTTCACTTTTGGTACCTCTCTCTGACAGTTTGAGAGGGTCCTTGGGCAAATACTTAATAATTCAAGTATTCACTGTTCAAGTATTCACTGTGCACTTTCTTATCATGCATTATTGCATATTTGTAATCATCAATTCACAGGTCGGTTAGCCCTATATGGCCTAAGGTTTGTGTTTGCACTTGTATGGTTTTAGAGAACAGACAATATTTTGTTTGTTGCATAATGTAATCAGTGTCGAAGCGGTTTGTATCCCTCCTGTTTTTTGACAGGTGCTAAATCATGTCACTACACTTTGTCTGTCTGTCACAGTTGTATAAATCCTGAGGATCACAGCAGTAATTATGGGCTCTGATTGCGTTGTGAAGGGAACTTCACAGAGATTCGTTGACAAGATCAGCCAATTTGACTTGTGATGAGATGAAGTCCCTAGTGAGTGCTTCTTTGATCAGAACTACAAAAGTACAGAAGATGATGATGATGGTGATGATGATGATACACTGGGCAACTTATGAGGCGTTGTTGAACAATATCCTTACTATCAAAGGCCTAATCAAATGATGTAATGGACATCCATTGTCAGTAATGGAGGTTTTGGCAATGACGGATAAACAGCTGTGATGTTGAATAGGCTCACATCTTGTGTCTTTATCAGGATGCCAAGCCGAGTTGACTAAGCATGGTCCACCCTTAGACAAATAGCCCAAGGTTGTGGGTGCAGTGTATGTAATATGGTCTTGGCGTGTTTATTGCCAGGACAGAAGTTGTATTTTGGAGGATTAGTTGTGTATCAATGTTGTGTGTTGCTTATGCTTCACAGTTGATTTTGAGTACCTGTCCTGAAGTGAATGGAGCAACGCAATAGTCTTTTCTGTAATTAAACCTGTTGTGTCTTGAGCATCCAAGAGCCGTTCTTGGCTTTGGTGCCCGTTTGATCCTGATGTGGTCGAAGGCCCGGATGACCGGCGTCTTTGTTTCCCGTGTCAGGATCTTGGAGCCGAGGCAGAGTGCTGTCTCACCATGTCACCCTCCTTTACATTCTCGCGACGCAGCAGTCCTCACCTCCCTGGCTTTTTCTTTCCCCTCCCTCCCCTCTTCTCTCTTTCTTTCATTCTCCCTTTTGCTCTCTTTGAGGTTGGAGGTGGTAGTGGCAAGGCAATTAGTGGCCGTCGTCCCCAGCCAGCACACTCTCTCCAGGAGCTTGTTTCTCTGCATACAGATGAGACTCAGGCAGGACCTCAAAAGACAGCTTTGACGCGTTTCTCAAAGGACTGCAAACACACACACACACACACACACACACAGACACACACACACACACAAACAAACACACACACACGCATACACACACACACGCACACATACACACACACACACACACACGCATACACACACATACACAAACACGGAGTACTGGAACGGCCCGTTTGTCAAAGGGGTGTGTTTGCCTTTGATGACTCCATTCGGCAAACAGTTGTTGAAACGCCTGTGCGTTGATGTGTACGGATTGTTTGTGTGCCAATTAGCACTAAATGTTCTGGCCTTTGTGGCCGAAAGCTGGAGACGTCAATTGGTGCTCGCATTTTAAACACATCCTAATAAGTTTATGTAATGTCTAGACGGCCTCTCAGAAGTTGTTGACCCCTCGAGACACTTGAAGGACTTTCCATAAATCAGTATGATATTGTTTTTGATAAACAAATGACTTTGAGTAATTATTTGTGTTTACATTTTTTCAGCAAGATAAATCATCACCATTATACTGCGCTACCCCCCAAGGGCTGCAGTTCTCTAAGACAGTCATAGTGGCGTCTTGAGGCTAAACAACTTGAGCAGCTCGGCCTGCAGGTATTGATAGATGTGCCTGAAGCAATCTAAAGAGCTGTGGGCCCGCGGCCTGTCCCAGCATCATCAGCACACAGGCTTAGAATGGATGGAGGCTGCCGTACAGCGGGCCGGTCGATACCGTCCCCTCTATTTGATCAGGGTTAGCGGGTGATGGGGTTTGTCAGCCCCAGGAAAGTTGGTTCTGTGACGTGGGTAACACTGCACTCTAGTGGTGAGACGCTAGCAGGATTCTTGGTCCCTCCAAACTCTACCACTGGTTCTCTGGGTCTGCGGTTTTGTGTTTTTTTTTAATTTATTTGTTTGTTTTTTTTGGACAAATGCAATTACATGCTTTTTATCCTTGTTCTAATTTATGTGTTTAGTTTTTAGTTCTATCCTATGAAGTGCCATTGGTAGTCAGTGTAGTTGCATTATTATAATTCAATATAATAATTTAAGCTTTTTGACTCCCTTTATTTCACTGGAAATGTAAACTTTGATATGTTGTCCAGGTTCTGTTTGTTCCCCGTCATTGGTGGCACTATGTGGAGTCCATGGACCCAGTCACAGTCAGCATCAATTCCTGGATCGAGTTGGTGAGTCACTTTCCCCCACCCCGCCCCCGGTGCTGTGTGTGTGTGTGTGTGTGTGTGTGTGTGTGTGTGTGTGTGTGTGTGTGTGTGTGTGTGTGTGTGTGTGTGTGTGTGTGTGTCAGCCTTTCTGAGTTGGAATGCACTACTGCACTTTTCTTCCTCTGCTGCCAATTTTTAATTTATACATTCTACTGAACCTCCCTCTCTCTACCTCCTCCTAAAGTATTCAAGCCACTGATGTAGTACAAGTCTACTGATGCCTTTTCTTGTGTTGTCTTCAATGTTCTACCTTAAGTAGTGACCACATTTAATGTTTACCTCATACATGCACTAAATATCTAGCTTTGTGTTGATGTCTTGAATATCCTTTTGTCGAGTTTAAATGTAACACCACTTCAATCCACAGTGGAACAGCATTTCCTCTTTCTGTTCACATTGTATATGGTTGAAATGACAATAAAAAGCACTTGAGGCTAACCTTGCTGCAGCTCCAGTCTTGGTAAGGCCAGTGTCAACAGCCTGCACCTGGCAAACAGTAGAAAGAGCAGCAGCACAGGAAGCAAAATAAAAACAACCCTCTTTTCTCTCAGTCTCTCTCTCTCTCTTTTTTTCTTTTCATTTGTTGTTGTTGTTGACTGACAGTGCAGCGTCAGAGCATCTAGATAACTCATGTCAGACTGACATAACAGTGAAGAAAAATGGAAGTGCACTCCAGGTGATGAAGCAGTCTTTGGCGAGGTCACAAAACTTTTGTGGATGTGGTAGTGTGTTGGGGAGAGGTGTGTGTGTGTGTGGGGGGGGGGGGGGGGGGGTCTCAGCCCAGAGACGGGCATTGTTATTCTCCTCTTGCGCCCGTAAACACGTGGTATGAAAGAGCTTTTGTCGAGAGGGGGTCGGGCACGGAGAGTGCCGCCATCGCTAATGTTCCTTTCTCTCCTCTTTACTTCTTTCTCTCGTTCGTCTGGCAGGAGGAAGATGACGAGGCGCGGGTGGGGGAGGCTCTCACCAGGACGCTGGTGTGTGCGCTCAAAACTACCTCCAGCCACGACAACAGTGATGACTGGCTCAACCCTACTGAGGTACGGCAGGGGCCTTGGGCCAGAAAAAGCTTTTAGGGGGTAGATTTGTGTGTCAGGACCTGGGGAAATGCTTTTAATGGTCAGGTCCTTGTGTGACAGGAAAGGGACTCTACCGCAGAACTACCCCAGAATAATGTTCTTACTTCCACACAATTTTGTTTGCTACTGTGGTTTTTATATTCATGTTATGCGTTAGCAACTTGGCCTAGATTTAGAGCAAGATGGTGAACATCATTTCATCAGAAGTTTAGTTTTTCTGCCTCGCATTTATTTGCTACATTTCATCTTCTTTGAGATTCTTGTGGCATTTTCGTAGAGATAAACTTCATTTTCTGTGGCTGACTCGGTTTATTTGAATCCGTATATACATGAAGCGTTTGTCAAGATGCAGTTTGTTTACACGTGGCAAAGATAAAGCTTTCTGGGCAGAATTCCAGGTAAACACAAACAGAACAAACAGAGTCTGTGTGGTCTCTTCAGTCTCTCCCTCACAAGTATGACCCATTCCCCATCAAACAAGCCCTCAGAGATGGTGTTCTGATAACGCCACTGATCTACGATCAGATAACACCTGCAGAAATGTGCTGAAATTCAGTACGATAAGAAGCGTGCAGCTGACTGCCAAAGTGCTTATAATCAACAGAGGGAGGTGGAGATAGAGGGTGTTTTTGTGTGTGTGTGTGTGTGTGTGTGTGTGTGTGTGTGTGTGTGTGTGTGTGTGTGTGTGTGTGTGTGTGTGTGTGTGTGTGTGTGGGAAAGAGTGTGTAAATCTGTGTCTAGAAATTGATGTGCTCGTGTGATTGTGTGTTTGCCTGTACTAGCTAACAATAAAAGTGTTTCTGTTTCCCATAACTTCGCTCTGCAAGACTTTTCAAGCATTGACTGCTTGTCACTTTACTGAACACCTGTGTGTGTCTGTTTGTGTCACAGGATGGAGTGTCATCTCATGATGAGAATATGCAGTACCTGAGCCTCGCTCTGCAGGCTTGTGCGGACAATAGGAGCCTGATGGAAGACTCGGAAAAAGGACAAGATGGTCGACGCGTCCTAAAGCGCGACTCCAGTGGTGCCATCAAAGCAAAATCTAACCAGAAAGATGAAATGAAAAGCCCTTGTTTTTCTCTCCCATTTGGACCTCATCTAGTTCCAGTTGCCTGTGCGGAACAGAGTCCCATACTGAAGGATGTATGTTCCAAAGACAGTTTGTCCAGAGACCATAATCCTCAAAGTGGCCTAGTCTCAGACTCCCAGTCAAAAACAGCTGGAGCAGTAAGTGATGCTGCTGACAGGGACCTCCTTAGGAGACAGGAGGCCTCTGTGTTGGCAGAAGACTCCCATGACGAGGTCCTCTCTCGGGCTTCTCTCTCGACCAGCGACCTGCTGGAATGCCTGGTTCACCCAGATGTCATTACGCTGGTGAGCCAGCTACTGCTGGACAGACAACGAGAACTCACCTGCAGCTCAACTGCTAACCCGTCCCATAGGGCCGTTTGATTAAGAGAAATTGTGACAGTATGCATTGTTGTAGTTCTCTCTGCGACTACAGATGAGTTCTATTCTGTGTTCTGACTGTCGGCGGATCTCCAGTCAGTAAAGGCCTCCGCAAACCAGTTCCGACAGCATTGCGAAGCATTTTCGAATTCAACTATTTCACAACGAACCTAGTACAGTAGCCTGTGGAATCAACAATGGATGTTAATGGACGGCGCCGACAAAATAGACTTCAATCCTAATCGACAATCGACGGCGGCAGAGTTTGGCGCTGGTGTGCAGGGTTGCATTGAAAACAATGGAATAGAATGTTGGTAGCGGAGTGCCGAGCACTTTGTCAGAGCCACTATGTGGATGGCTTAAAACTTTTTTGTACCACCTGTTGTATCCATTGTTCTGGGGAACAAAATGTGAATGTAATTTTTACGTGTGACTCTACACGTTATGAGTTTGGAATGACAAGTGAAAAGAATTCCAGCTGAGTGTTTCAAGTGCCACAGCAGTGTGGGGTGTAATTACAAGTAGACAAAATAAAGAATCCCTATCATTTCAGTCATACTTTAAGACTGGTTGAGTTGGCAATAAGAAAATCCATTTTACCATTAGAATTTAGTCTCATCATGTTAATATTCTTAATTGGAGTTCTGCTATAGCTAAATGACACCCTTGAGAATTCCACAATCAAAATTAATTGACAATTAATGTAATCTTTTAAATAATACCCACATTTCCATGAATGTCATTGTGTATTCAAGCACTGCCCCTCACGCCAGACATGACAATACTGTCCCCTAGTGGCAATAATGCAAAATGCCTCTTGTATCTTGAACTGCAGTTCAATGCATTGCAATGTTCTGGCCAGTCTTTTACATACATGCTCCTCAGTCATATCAAGAAAATGCCGTGAGCTGCCTGTGATGTGCATGTCTAATACTAATCCACATTCAAAGGGGCGATATAAACGTACATGTTTTTACAGAAATGTGTTGTGCCTTGTCAGTTGACAAGTACCCTGTGTACTAGCCTGGTAAAAAACAGCCCATTGTTCAACTTTTTTGCTTCGTACAGAGCGCCTAGAATCTCAGTTATTGATGATTGCTTGCTGTAGGTGTTTAAATTTTAACTAAAGTTTGGATCATCCATTGAGAGATCCTGTAGTATTCTCTTGCTGCGTTCACAACCCCTCCCTCTGTTGGGGTATTAGCCAGGATGGGATGCATCCTGAGAAATTGAGCTCAATGGCTTTAATCCCAGATGGAGCACTGAATTGACCTTTTTCACCTGGCCGCCATATTCCGAACGAAAACGAGGCTCAGGTGGTAAATTAGAGGAAGTGCCGACGAAAAGTTAGTTTAATTCAATTCAATTTTATTTGTAGAGCGCTGAAATACAGTGCATTGTCTCATGGCGCTTTACAGACAGTACGGGAAGCATCCATGAGAAACGGGAGCAAGAAAAAACTCCCTTCGCTTTATAAATAATAATAATTTCTCACAGATGCCGAACAGAAAATCTACTGCTGATCCCCTCTCTTACTGTTGGTCAGGTGGAAAGTTGGGAAGATGAGGGGCATCCCATCAAGTTTTACCACCCAAGCCTCTTTCTAGTGCCTCATAGTGACGTAGGTGAAAAAGGTGAATGGAGATGAGATGAGAATCGAGCGGAATTGCATAGGAGGGCAATGTCCAGTCTATGTAGTTTATTAAAGACAAACAAATACAAACTTGTATGCCAAGAACTTTAATCCTTTAGTGATATTTACAACATTGAAACAAACAAACCTTCTCTGTACAGTATATAGTAGTATAGTGGCCATATATGGCAGTGTCTACAGAGGTCCTGAGATTTGAAATGTAGTAGGACTGTGCAATGTGTGCAAAAGCCAACTTTCCTCAACAAAACTCAGTCTGGAGGATTAGTGTCTTGACTTCTTTTGTCTTGTTTTCTGTGGTTTTGCCGTATTATATTTATCATAATATACAATCACAGAGCTCGTACAAAATTTAAGATCAAGATCTTGTGGACATACAATAACACTTGAGGCATTGCCACTTTTAATAATCTATTCTACACACATGTCAAGAATATAATATGTTATAATTTATGTCAGGAATTGTAAGAATTTGCATATGAAATGCATCCCTTCATAGTGTTCCACAATCAGCCACAAAACAGGCCAAAGAATCACAAGGTATCAACTTTTTAAATAACAATGTCAGTCTGACATCTGAATGTGTTTACTTAAACTATGTTAACTGTACATGATAAACAAACAAACAAAGAAACAAAATACTGCATGTAGATATCTCCGTTACATTTTGGTACTTTGTCCACGTTCTCCAATGGTGCGCATGTGCACGCCATCTTTGTTCTCCTTTTTGAGGTCGTCCTCGCCATCCACACCTTTGTCGTCTCCCCACTGCTTATCGAGGTGGTCTGGGTCCACGTAGGTGTAGAAGTAGGCCATGATGGAGAAGATGATGCAGACTGCAATCAGCAGACCACCAAAGAGAAGGAACTCCATCCACTGGGCACCACACAAATAACACACAACCATTAGTATTATAAACAGTGTTTCGAAAATGAATTATAATTAGTATTATAAACAGTGTTTTGAAAATTAAGTCAAAGTGGGAGGTTAGTTGGTATCTAGGACTAGTATCCTTGGAAAGGTTATCTGACATACAGTGTATGTCCCTAGGTGACCCTTGGTGAAATGATCAGTAACACAACTTTTGAAATAACAAAATATTTATCTTTTCTGGAGACGTAGTGAAGGTGGGAGGTGTTGGTTGTCAAGGTGGCCACAGTAAATAGAATGCGCCGCAGGAAACCCTGATAAAATAAGGTCCTATTCTTTCCTCAAAACATACTGCCTTGTTTGACCAAGATCAAATGCTTGAAAGTCATTCACATTTTAAATATTATACTATAGCTGAAGCGGCTGTAGAGGAAACTTTAAAGCTATGAAACAAAAAAAATGTATTGAACCACACACTGAAAACATAATGAAAAAAAAAAAAAGATTTTGTTTGTATACACGGCTCGCTCCCTTGTTGTGGTGTGGTGTAGTGAGGTGTTGTGTTGTGTTCATCTGGCATACAGCTCAATTGTACAGCACCTGCTCCATGCCAGCTCCTTCTGCTACAATCAGCACAATCACATTCCCAAAGGCCACAGTCATCAGCCAGCCAGCTTGGAGTACGGACTTCATGTTGGCCGGAGCCTAAGGGGTGAGAGACAAATAGCACCAAAGTTAAGTGGGGCCTAGGCTATATGTAGTCACATGCACCTTGCAGCTGGGATGTATGCAAAATGGGAGTCATTCACCACCCATTCTTACCAAGAAATTTGGTGTTTTTAAGAAGATTTGTATTCACAAATATACGTTTTTAAATGGGACCTTAAGAGTACATGTATATGTGCTCCCCGGGCGCTGCACTGACGGCTGCCCACTGCTCCGTGTGTGTGCGCACCCTAGGAAGTGTGAAGCTTACACTTCTCAAAAACTGTGTGTCTGTATGCATGTGTATACCCCCCAGATGGGTCAAATGCAGAGAAAGAATTTCCTTCCCAAAGGACAAATAAATGATTTGCTTAAAATTGGGTTGAAAAAGAACACAGTGTTGTTATGAACATTCCAGAATAGACATCTGAAGGTGTGCCTTGCCTGTGAGTAGGAGAACTCCAGTCCCGTGATGGAGAACATGACCTCTCCCGCCGTGATCAGTACATACTGGGGGACCTGCCAAGCGATGTGGACGTTGTTTGCACGGACATCCTCCATCTTAACAATCTCGATATTCTCTGGAGTCTGAAATCGGGCAGATCAGAGCCATTAGATTAAGCAAAACACAAAGCCAGCTCCGCTGCTTGGCAATCCTCCCGGCCATTAGATATGTTTTTGTTTTGTATCCATGTAGGGATATGATGACTTCCTAATCAGAGCGCTTGTCAGACTTCTTTATCTACAACCTCGAATCTAACTTGCAGGGTCAGGGTATGAGCAGCAAACATGCTTGTATTCCATCCAACTCTCTTATTTTCTTAAACTGGATCTCCAAAAAACCCAACACCCAGCATGGTTGGGTACAGTGTGTGTGTCGTCTGTAATAAAAGACAAACTTATGCAATCATCCAAGATTGTCCCACCACCTAATGAACCACTCTGACGACCTCCACTAAATGCCACCCAACTATTGATTCCATCCCCTCACCTGATTGACTGTCCCACAAACTATATTTTTCTACCATCTATTAGGCCTCTCAGACAACATTCTGTATTCATGCTGTTACTGTGTGTAAACCACGCTCAAACTATGTATCCGGCTGCCGATTGTACGGTTACTTCACTAGGCCCCCTGCAGGTGGGTTGAGCCCATGGGGTGTGGATCTGCCCAAGGTTTATCCTAAAAATGAATTATTAGTAAGTGAAGGTAGTCCCTGTTACTCATGGGTGCTCCCCGTACTGTCTGTAAAGCGCTTCGATACAATGTATTGTATTTGTGAGCTCTACAAATAGAATTGAATTGAATAGTGGTTGAGAGAGTGGGTCTGGATATGCTATGAGGTCCATCAGAATGGTCAATCCTCTTAGCGCCAAAGCAGATGCATTAGCTCTGATGTAGCACCAGAGCCCAACATAAACTTTGCCATCTGTGACATAGAGCAGCAGACATAGCACAATCACATCTGGCATCGGTGTCCTCAGAAACAACACCAGAGATTCAATAGGCTGTTTTAATAACTGGTGGCCAATGAGTAACTCAAATTCTACCAGCATTGAATAGTCCTTTACAGTACCTGAAATCCTCTAAAATGATGTGCATCTTAACACCTTTTATTAGATCAAATTTGCATGTCCCCATGTTTTACATTATACATAGCTCAAGAGGTCAAACTAATATACATGTTAGTTTGGTGCTATCAAAATCTAAAAGCAATAATGGACATCAGTGTTTATACCTGTTAACCCCAGGTATAAAAACTACTCAGAACAGAATTATGTAACTGCCAAGGCTCATTTAAAACATAACATTCGTTGAATGACAAATTCTGAGAAGTGCAATTAGTCAGAAATTATCTGCAATAAAATGACTCCTTGTAAATGTGTAACCTCTAATTGTAAATGGGCTGTGCTCTTTTATATTCTTCTGTGTGGAATGAGGTTTTAAGTTAAGGACAGTAATGTATTCACATCCAAGCATACAATGGCATGATGCTGTTTCTTACCCCTCGGAGAACGATCGAGTATGAGGCACCAAAATCTACAAGCCCAATGTCCAAGGTAGACTCCCTTGAGCTGCTTTCACATTTCACATTTGAATATCTGTCAAGAACAGAAGGAGAATGGATTTAGAAAAAAAAACCACACAAAATATTGGCAACAATCATGCATTCTCTATTTTATGGCTCTAAAACCCTCATTTGACCCCATAAAGTTCATGAACAACTGTCATTGCCAAACTGTTTATCAGCAGATGAACTAACTTTTCGAGGCCTATCCAGGGCATTTTGCATGTTTTGAAACATCTTACATAACAGCATTATAACAGACCAGTCATAAACTCTCTTGTATACTTGTGCTCCGTCTACATTAATTAATCAAAACTGTTTGGCATCCTTGGCTATGGAGTGAAGAAAACAATGACTAGAAAGTATTTATTGTAAATTCAAAGGACATTCTCCAGACTCCAGACTCTTGTATTAAGTACAGTGGGTGAGAAACACACACACACACACACACACACACACACACACACACACACACACACACACACACACACTTGGCACTTGATGGATATTGTTACACTTACTCGTCTCTGTCCACAAATTCACCATTTGAGACTCCAACTTCAGATCCAATTCCAGGAGGAACCTGGAAGCTTTTCTCCCCGACAGTTATGTTGAAATCCTCCGAGATGGTGTTAATAAACCTGAAATAATGGTGCACCAACGTGTCAGAATTTTTTCCTGACAGGAAATTAATAACTGTTTTGATAAGAAAACTGACAGATAACACTGGATATATTTGTGCCAAAGTCAAAGCAAATATAGCCTAGGTATTAGAAATAACTCTGCTTGGAGAAATCACTTATCTCAAGTCTTATCAGACACCTTTTTTTATGTACGTGTAGACCTACCTGAGATGTGCTTCACCATTTTCAGATTTCTGGATGTTGTCCTTTGCCTGTGTACAAATAAATTCAAGTGAAGATGGGTTTGTGAGAAGACCTCCCATACAGATTGAGATCAGTTTAAAAGCCTGCCTCATCAAGTTTCACTGGAAACACTGTGTGTTCAATTAAATGCTCACACATTTGCACGCTCAGTTAACCAAGGCAATTTTGGTGAAAAACAGTCAATGCCACTGCATTGTACCACCACCGAGGCATAAAACATCACATTTTGATTTTATTTTCAGTGTAGTTATTTCTCTCATAACTGACAATATTCTTATCTTACCAGACTGCAATGGGCCGCTCCGGCATTACTGCTTATGACAAGAGTATAGGCTTCCCCTTCAGTAAAGGACTCAACACACTGATGAGTACCCCCATTGAATGTCACTGTGAAAGTGAGTGCCTTTTTGTAGCCATTCAACTCGAGTGTCTTGTACTCCACAGGATCCTAAAGGGAAAACAAAACAGATTTCACTCCGCAGGTGTACTCATTATTATGTCCTTGGAATTCATTCATTATTTCGGCATTATGTGGTTATTTGTCTGTTGTTTATGGCAGTAATTGCTCTGGGAGCCATTTCAGTCTTGGAACGTTTATCACCAACAACCATAGAATAATTAATGTACCTGTTAATACATTAAAATGTATTGCTCAACATATTGTAAGGAAATGTCTATGAATGTTATCATGCAATTCATACCTCATAGGATATGAGTGGCTGGGGGAAGAGGTCAAGGTGACCTTGAACATTCACACTCACATCCCCCTCTGCCAGGTTTAATACCTGGACCAGACTTGTACTTGCGGGTGGAGTCTCTACCACTGTTTCCTGAGATAGACACGGTTGTTAAACATTTATAAACCATCAATAACGTGCATCTATAAAAGTATAACTGTTTTTACAGATTTCATCCAAAACGGTCATCGGCGTAAGAACTTACAATGACAGCGCGCTCTACTATAGTGGCAGCTCCAAAGGCCAGGGCAGCAAAAACCATGCCAGCAGCCATCTTTCTCAGAGGCCTGAGAGCAGAGAGAGAGAGAGAGAGAGAGAGAGAGAGAGAGAGAGAGAGAGAGAGAGAGAGAGAGAGATTGTTCAGAGCAATATGAGAGAGAAAGAAGTATTTGATCAGTATTTGAACTCTTGGAATTTTACTACTTCTCTGTCTGTGGTAGTCAAACAGAAAGTTAGCAAAAATGAACTCTCTTTCTATTTGTTCATGGAACATTCAAGGGTTGAATTCATCTATCTTGAGTTTAAAGAATCTTAACAGGGACTTTCAAAACCATATTAAAAACCCTGATGTCATCATATTACAGGAGACATGGTGTACAACCAATCTAGCCACACACCGTCCTTCACATTATAGAGAAATCATACTTCCCTCTCAGAGAGAAAGCGAGAGAGAGAGAGAGAGAGAGAGAGAGAGAGAGAGAGAGAGAGAGAGAGAGAGAGAGAGAGAGAGAGAGAGAGAGAGAGAGAGAGAGACGAGTTATATTTGACTGACATATTTCAACAACTGCTTAGACAGCTGAGCATGTAATTTCCCAGGTTCCTTTTACACGACTTCACAAAACTTTCATTGCCTTAAAATGCAACTTCAACATCCATAATAATAGGATAACTCACGTCAGTTTAATCTTGCACAGGCCAATGAGTGGGTACACGCCCATGTCAAAGATAGGGATAAACACCAGAATCAGCAGGGCGTTCAGCATCTTTACAATGGGAGAGGGGGGACAATCACACATAAAATTGCTACAATTGCTACAATGACAAGGTTGTAAGAGGGGTTATAAAAAGAGCGACAGTCATGGCTAAACTAAGGTGACAGTCTGTTCTTGGACATATTTTATGGGTTAGCTGAGGTCAGTGCGATTTTAAATGTGCAGAGATGCCCAATAAATCTGAGTAAAGAAGTATATAACTGTAAATGAGTGAGTGAGTCTCTGAGTGTGTGTGTGTGTGTGTGTGTGTGTGTGTGTGTGTGTGCGCATGTGTGGGTGTTTATGGGGGCATAACAAAGAAAGAGGGAGCAAGATACAGAGATAAAGAGACAAAAAACATCTGCAGTACCTGCATTTGGTCAGGTTTCAACACAAATGCACCCTGTGAAATAAAACATGAAATAAAACATTTTACCATCAGCAAAGTGCTTGAAAATTGCTTTTGATAAAGGATCTAATCATACCATTTCATCTACATCTTATCGCATCAGATAACATTTGCCAGATGTCAACAATAAATTCCTCATATTCCTTTTTAAATGTAATCACAAGCTTAATGAAAGCCGGTCACGACTGATAATAATCCATTACATCTTATTCAAGGAAAGTGAGGTGAACTCCAACGTCCTCACAAGCACTTGAGCAAGTCACGCATGAGAACAGTAACACCATCAACATCAAAGCAAGCACAGTAGGGCAGCCAGAGAGAAAGATGATTAGTATTTACATAATCATCATTTTATTCGGTGGACACAACAAATAAACAAATAAGCAAACAAACAAACACAAACAAATACAACTCACAAAGTCCATGTTCATGCGAGTGGCCTGGAGAGTCCAGCGGGAGCCCTGGAGTGGGGGGAGAGGGGGGAGGGGGGTCGGGGAGAGAGGGAGAGAGAGAGAGAGAGAGAGAGATGGTTATTCCACGCCTGCTGAGCCGAGGAAACAGACCTCTCTGTGGCCATTACCACTCATTTCCAGTCCACCAGCCTCCATTAGGCCAGCGCTGGCCCTCAACCCATCATACACTTGATTAAATGTCTAATAAAACACTTCTTCTTTCCGGAGTCTGCAAGCATATTGCCTTTAAGCTTGGAGGTTTAGAATCAGATGAAGGATCGCTGTACCATGCCTTTCTAATTTATTGATCTTTCATAATGTATTCATTTGGCCAGCTCATCTTCCGTTCATATGTGCATAGATAGTTACCTCCATCATGTGCTATACCTATTTAATTTAAATCCATTTTGAATTTGAAATTGTGTGCATCATACCTCTCCGTCATCCTTACTTCGGCATTCTTTTGTGTTTTTGTTTTCAAAGTGATTGACAGACTTGTAATAACATTCAATAAGAGATCTCTAGGACAGGTGAGGACTCCTAATAGCATTCAATAAGAGATCTCTAGGACAGGTGAGC
Organism: Sardinella longiceps; assembly: GCA_027497455.2. Taxonomy (NCBI): domain Eukaryota; kingdom Metazoa; phylum Chordata; class Actinopteri; order Clupeiformes; family Clupeidae; genus Sardinella; species Sardinella longiceps. Next base: position 26,715,819 of record JAODXP020000016.1, on the reverse strand, counting down.
ACTTCTAATAGCATTCAATAAGAGATCTCTAGGACAGGTGAGGACTTCTAATAGCATTCAATAAGAGATCTCTAGGACAGGTGAGGACTTCTAATAGCATTCAATAAGAGATCTCTAGGACAGGTGAGGAAGGGAAGGGAGGTGTCTTACCTGCTGGTCGAACAGCGCCCAGAACATGGGCAGGGGAATGTAGAGCACCAGCACCCTCAGCACCATTTTGATCTCAGCAATGAGTCGTTTCTGTACACACACACACACACACACACACACACACACACACACACAGAGAGAGAGAGAGAGAGAGACACACACACACACGCACAGACACAGACAAATTTTTTCTTATTATGTTTTTGTCCTAGAGTATCCTTCTTGTTTTCACACCAAGTCCAAGTTTAACTATAGACTGTTTCCAAAAGGAAAACATCAATTGTCCCAAATGCTAGGCTACTTACTACGTAGGCTACTAATCAAATAGTCACATGAACTAATAACGAGAAGGGTCTGTTTGGAATGAATGTTAAAACAGAAATCCTGTCGGGGTTTATGGTCACTAGCTATTATGGTAATAATCCAACTCTCTTGGAACGTTGTAAACTGAACTAATGACACCATTGTGGAGCCTTAGGATCAGTAATGGATGGATGTTGGGAAGGGGGGTGGGGTTGTTTAGGGACTTCCCTCTGAACGGGCCCACATAATGAAAGCCAGTGTTCGTTAAAGTAATTAGGGTGAGAGGGTCTGTTTGAATTACCGGATACTTTTCCTGTGCCCAGTCCAGCCAGTGCTCCCTCTTGGGCTCGTGCTTGGAGCTCCTCCACCTGTTGCGGATGGCAAACTGCGGAAGAGGAATCACCAGTTTAGCATGCTTGCTCAAGCGATACGGCGATCCATGTGGTGAATTAGTCTTATGACCACACACACACACACACACACACACACACTCTCTCTCTCTCTCTCTCTCTCACACACAAACACACACACACACACACACTCTCTCTCTCTCTCTCTCTCTCTCTCTCTCTCTCACACACACACACACACACACACACACACACACACACACACACACACACACACACACACACACACACACACAGCATGTTGGTGGATCTGATAGTACACTCAGTGGATATAACAAATACAATTAGCATTATTATTCACACAAATGCTCATTTCAAAAGGTGAGTGTGTGAGCATCCATTGAGCTCATGGGGATACTCACTCCAATGCATTTGCACACGTGCAGCAGCACATTTCCTTCTGGCGGACTCCTCTTGTACAGCCCACTGCCAGCAATGAACACCGCTGCAATTGGAGAATTAATCATCATTTAGCCCTGCTCCATAACTTTGTCATTCAACGCTAATATGTGTTGAGAAGAAGTAAATGTATCAATTTCATACTCTGCTCTAAACCCAGACACACCGGTGACTGCTCTCAGACTCTTAATAATATCTACTAATATTATTAATAATAATATCTACAGCAGGTAGACGTGTAATAAGTGGGATAACGTTCTATAAGGCGATCATTATCATGGAATTATCTCCCTTCAGAGTGATCCATCCACTTCATGTCGGGCTGTGTTGTCTCACTCTGTCAGGAGATATTCCATGATAATGACTGCCTCACAGAACGTTATCCCTTACTTAACATGCGACGAACCATTGTTTATCATTGCTTTAACAGTAGCTTGAATGATTAAGATAGATAATACCGTCTGCGGAAAAGAAGTATTCCATTAACTTACAGATCAGCTGATTGGTTAAGACAACGTTCTGTTTCACTTTTGCTTGACAGCTGTCTGTTATATTTCGAAACGGTCCGTTATTAAAAATTATCAGACCGTAGAACGTTGGAAAGTCCCATTGAAGTGAATGGAGCATTCTACAGCATTATAAAGAACCGTGTAATGAAAAAAAATACAGACATCAACTTGGGGAAAGTAAGACTGACAGCAAGATACAAAACTGACAGCACACCATTTAGGTTTCCACTGATCCAAATATATTGCACTACTACCTATCGGCCATGCTGACAGACATGGCGGCATCTATAGAGATTGAGTGAAATCTGCTTTGGCAGGGCTGTTTTGACTGGCGGCCCGGAGGCCGAGGCAGACAGCACTGTGCACTGTGTGACAGCAGCAGCAGTGCTGTGTTTTATGCTGATGGGGTCCCTTCATCCATAGGGGGCTTCATGGCTCACTGGGCTCTATCTCAGCCCAAGCATGCACTATCCAAACACACCCTTGTTGTTTTCCACTCCCCGAACGCACAGAGTGAAACACACACACACACACACACACACACACACACACATATTCACAGCTAGTGCTGCTGATGTTCAATGCATCAAAGTGCAGGGCAATGTGTAATAAGGATATAAAAAAGCAATCTTTTCTGTGTGTGTGTGTGTGTGTGTGTGTGTGTGTGTGTGTGTGTGTGTGTGTGTTTATGTCTCACCTAGGGCAATGATCATTAAAACTGCAGGAACTCCGAAGGCAAGAGCATAGCAGTCACCACCAAAACACTGGACATCACCTATGAGACAGAAGAGTAAACAGACAGCATGAGAAGGAATGTTATTGTTACATGCATAGAGACATACAGAATCATACTGTAAGACGGTCAAGTCAAGGCTGCATATTTAGTGCATGCATGAAGTAAACAAAGTGCAGTGACTACTCTGCATTACAGACTGTATACATTGAAACACTCTCTGCATGCCAGTCTATACTATACTGGGCATAATATGTAGAATGCTGTTTGGGTTGTGGGGGGGGGGGGGGGTATAAAATGCACATCTGGGGTGTGATTACAATATTTAAAAAAAAACATCAACACAACAAGACAGCATAAATGCATTTGCTTCCTCAAAATTATGTGATCATAAGTTTACTAAAGTCACTAAAGAAAAGAACTGCAAAAAAAGTGCTTAGGGTAAGCAAGAATATCTGACATAATGTGTCACTGTGACATGGCGTGTAGCTCCAGGCTGTACGATAGAATCTAAGCTAAATTCTGGTGAACTGGTTACTGGTGTTGAGTCATGGCAGGCGGACTGACTTCTCAGTATTGGGGTGATGACGGTGGACAGGACGCTCCCGGCATTGATGGACATGTAGAAGATGGAAAAGAACTTCCGCCTCTCCTCCGTCTGACAGAAAGAGGAATGTGTGAATGTGTGAGCAGTTAGCAGCAGTCAGACACAGTCAACGGTGCTACACCTACAACAGTCATTCTAGTGGATATTTACCAAATAATGCACTTAACCAAGTGACTGTCGGCTGCCTTTATGATCTATTCTATGTAAGTTACAGTATATAAAATAAGATTAGACAGAACTTTACTCATCCTGAAGGAAATTCAAGAATATTAGTATATCAGATATCAAGTTACTATGATTTCTGTGCTGAGGAAGGGGATATTCATTTATCAGAATATGGAGGGTGAGTTAGAACTGAGAATAGAATGTCCTACAAGCCTAAAGGCCAATTCAAACTGAAGATCCGCGACGAGACGAAACGGTTTTGGAGAGGAGTTGCAGTGGTGTGAATCAACCGTCGCAGGTTGTTGCAAGCAGTTGCAAGCCGTCGCAAAAGATTTAACATGTCAAATTGCAATTTCAGAGTTTTAGAACATGCAGGTTTTTAGAACGTCGCAGCCCGTCTTGTCGCGGATCTTTGGTCTGGAGCTACGTCCAGTACATATTTATTCATCAGAATATGGAGGGTGAGTTAGAGCTGAGAGTAGAATGTTCTAGAATCCTGAGAACATCCACTGTGCAGTATGTGTGTGCTTACATGCTCCTCCTCAAACTGGTCTCCGCCAAAGGCAGCCACACAGGGCTTGATCCCTCCGGTGCCGAAGGCGATGAGGATGAGTCCCACCATAGACAGCACTCTGGAACACCAGCAAACACCAGTGCATTAGCGTTAGCACGTCTTAGCACAGGACAGAGACAGAGCTGGCAGCCAGTGGACAGGATTCAGCTGCAGCTGATATTGCATCATTTCACCTCGCAGGAGTTGAAGCCAACTTCCTACACACACACACACACACACACACACACACACACACACACACACACACACACACACACACACACACACACACACACACACACACACACACACACACACACACACACACTGAACTTTTTTTTTTACTTACATGTGCATAGTGCTATCTCCCACATCTGGAATGGCCCCAATAGACTTGATCACATGACCAAGGACGTATACTATGGAGAGGTAAATGATGGTTCTGGAAAACACACACACACACACACACACACACACACACACACACACACAGAGAGAGAGACAGAGAGAGAGAGAGAGAGAGAGAGAGAGAGAGAGAGAGAGAGAGAGAGAGAGAGAGAGAAGGGAGAGTCATCATCTTGTTTATATCGGAAGCCAGGAAGAAGCAAGCGGCCAGCATTGTGAAAGCCTGCTGTGCATCAGCGGAGGGGTGTAGCAGGTCTCAACTCACTTGAACTTCCCCAGCCATGAGTCTGCGATGAGGGCACCCAGGATAGGGGTGAAGTAGCACAGGCTGCTGAAGGCATGGTACACGGCTGTGGACAGATCCTTGTCCCAATTGAGGTAGTGTATGAAGTACAGGGTCAGCACCGCTAAAATGTCAGAAATGGAGGGAGCAGGGACATACAGACAACCACACACACACAAAAAATATCTCTTGTCAAAGTAGCAGGAGACAGAGTGTAACAAGGCAGAAAATTTGGAAACTGTGATGCAGACTTTGCAGACACATTGTTGGTGCAGTTATCATGAAAAAACAGATAGGCAGTTTGCTGGTGATATGCAACGACCATTGTCACAAGTCTTTTTTTATCAGTCTCCCATAGCAGGCCTATGCAACTCTGAGGAACAGCTTCATATTACACACTTTACATTCATAGTTTGACAGTACCATGGCTGGTAAGTGTGATTGCCTGACAATCATATAATGCCTTGTGACTTGTAGTTAACCAATTACCTTTCATCCCATAGTAGGAGAAGCGTTCGCAGAACTCGTTGACCACGATGAAACCAATGCTCACTGGGTAGTTGGTGCCGCATATTTTCTGATTGAAACAACACATAGACAGACATAAGACATGGAAAAACAGTGAATCATTTGGTCAATATATATATATAAAAAACCGACAGGCTAGTCCTCTGAATACTGTGTATAATGTTAATGTTCCTGAACAAGCCATAGTCCTTACTGTCAATGCCAATCATAATAAACACAACAAAGCACTAAATATAGGTATTCATGGCCAAAACCATAATGCAATGATCTACAGACACAGCCTTGAGTGAGTGTTTAAAACTGTACATGATCTTTTACAACCCCAAATTACCAGGACTTCAGTGGCACTGGAGCTTGTATGTGGTCATTTTACTGGTTTAAATGCCTTTAAAATTGATGGCAGCCATGTGACAACAGATGGGCCATTCACACCACAGGATGCCACACTTCAACTCCAAAGGAGCAAAGGGGAGGAATGCAAGTCCCAAGGACGAAAGAGACTCCATCTTTCACTCATTGTTCCTTATAGGATATTCACATATATAAGAGAGTTGACACTGGTCTGTATCAATACTGTTTCAGTTTCTGCTAAAGTAATTGAATTTGACTGGCATGCATTTTCACTTGGTGTACAGAATTCACAACATGGGGCAATATAGATCTATCAACTTGCTGGTCATGTTACTGAAATGGTAAACTACAAGAGAGTCACTTTACCGGTGATTTCGCTTTCCTCTCCCCACCGTGTTCTTCTGTGTAATCTGATGAAGAAAGTTCAGACACAAACTTTAAAAAGATGATGTGATAGATGACACATATTTCCAATACAGCAGCACAATATCTTGAGACAATGTAAGTGATTCAGTGGTCGAGTATACAATGCACACTGTGAATTGATGATCAAGTATGTATTTTGCAACATAGAGAGAAAGAAAGTAAGAAAGAAAGGTTACACTATTACCACCAAAATTTGGCACAACTGATATTTTGCTAGATTGTCAAAGTTAGAGGTATGCATTGTCACGCCAAAAATAGCAACTCTACTGAAGGAAGTGTTTTCTCCCTTCATAGTAGCATGCACATACCATTCTGAGAATGTCACCTCCACAGTCACTATCAAAAGATCAACTTTTAAAAGGAACTTCAAACATAACCACAAGTTAAAGTCTAACCCAAAACCAGAGTATGGTCCAGACTAAACAATTATAATGAGAGGCTGGCAAAACAATAAGCCTGAAGAATACATTCATGATAAAAAAAAACAAAAAACAAAACATAATATGTCACTAAAAATGACTTTATGGGCCATTAAAAATGAAACATCCTTCTTGCCACATACGCAAAGAATGCGCAACAGGCGGTAGCTTTCCAACCAGTTACCCTATAGGTTTTCATGCAAGCAATAGAAGTATCAAGACTACATCCTTGCAACGTAGTCTATGTTCTGGCAAAGGGTAAAGAGGGAAGGAAAAAAAAGGAAAAAGAAAGGAAGGTTGAAAATCGAGCAAAATCATGACATCTTGCCTGGGAACTTAAAATTTGCCAATTTCTCTTAAAACTTCATTGTCTCCAAAATTGCAAAAATTGCATAACTGTCATAGTCATTGAAGATAATTAAGGCTAAAATTAAATCCATCCAATGCAACATCCACGCCTGCAGCCGTCCACGTCTGGTGTATGGCAACTACACGGACAACTTTCAGAGCAGAAAAGTCCGTTAGACGCACGCGTGTACGCAATTATCACCAAAACTCCTAAAGGAGTGGGAAAATATTTTCCAAAAGTTAGCGTTACCCTTCTTTTTCCCCATTTGATCAGTATGTCTGTTCAGTATGTTTACTAAACGCAATCCCTCCTCGTTGCCGTCGTTAGAGCTCTTGACAAGCGTCCAAGTCCGTCCCTCTTCGTTATGGTGCAAGGCAGTCGCGAAACGGAGTTCTTATAGCATTTAACCACCACGTTGGTTAATGTTCTACTCCTTTTCCGCAAACGGATAACTTCACCAAGTTTTAGCCGTTGTCATGCACTTTTTTCTGTCACTCACGGGAATGTGAGGCCAGCTCCTCTCGCTCTCTCATGGAGATGTGGCGACTGGCGAGGCAGCTCTTTTGTGATGCACAGAGGGCCGTTTGTTTGGCATGATGGAGCTCATGGCATGGGCCAGGTCTGGAACTGTTTGGTTCAATGAGCAAGCCAGCCATTGCCATTGCGCCCCGGAACTGTGTGGATAACAGTCTGAGAGAAGGGGGTTCTCGGGTACAGTTTGTCAAAACGACAAATACGGCAAATAACCTTCCATAAGTTGTTGCGTATATACATCTAAATC
>JAODXP020000016.1:26656870-26708348 GCA_027497455.2 Sardinella longiceps | reverse complement strand
ATAGGCTAGTGACAATGGGCCCAAAATGTTGAGAGACCCCTACCCATGGTAGAACAAAACCCAACCATGTTTTTCTTCATCTTTAAGGTCTCCCATATATGAAATGGATTCTTGGACAAAAATATTTTGCTGCAAAGATGGTTAAATTCATAGATATTGTCATACACCCCATAGCTAAAAAAAGAACAAAAATGGACCCTTGCCGAATGGGACTTAAGACATATAAACTGATACAGAATCTTAATACAAGTTCTGAGACCTTTGAAACTTGGCATGTATGTAGCCAAGAAGTTGCTGTACCTTCTAGAAAAACCTGTGTGTGAATATCTTGAAGTATGCCATGTTTAGAGCCCTAAGAACACATACCTAAAATAGGCGGACATGGAAAAAATTGGACACCTTTGCAGAATGTTTTTGTTTAGTTTGTGTTTGCTTTGGCAGGGAATGTCATAGAAACACATGGTATGGCTTGTTGGAAAGGTGAGGTTGTGCTGAATCCAGCAATACCCAATATGTAAATGTACCATGTACAATCAGGGTGCTACCTTCCTCAATGTATGAGGCGTCCCAAATTAAGGAAAATGATGCATTGATATAAATAGGTCTCCAGTCCAAAGTCCATGGTCAGTGCTGACAAGGCTGTTGACAATTTCATTGGTATAGCAAAGTATGTTACATGAGTTAAGTCCTAGTCTATATTTAGGATCAGCTACATTTCATAATAATACATTTCATATGACAAACTATAAAAATAAAAACAAAACATTAAAATTGAAAGATATTCAGGTAAGGTATAAGAAGGTCATGGGCAAGACGGGCTTAAGTGCACCTCCCATCAAGCCATTAAAAAAATGGTCTGATAAGGTTGGATATATACTTAAATATTTCTTACCCTTTCTTCAGACATCCCCTAAAGACCCCCTCTCAGAGTACAGGAATGAGAGAAGAGGGGGAGGGACAAACATCTATTGGGTTTGATAGACAAATCATATGCTATATGCATTATGATTTGTTATATTGTTTTTCTGGCCTATTCGTTCCACAGGTGATTAACAAATTTTAGTGTAGTGTATGTCGACAATAGCCATGTTGTGTATGGTGTAAATTGAGGTCATTTTAAGCAATATAAAAAGTATTCCAGGAAGGCATCACATAACCCACCTTTAGCATAGGCGGGAACTCTAGACATACAGTACCCTAGTGATAGTAAATTTATTTCCTCAGTACATACGTCTAGCTATCAGCCATAGGGAACCACTGTATTCAGACATTGCCTGTGTCTATCCAATTATGTGGACAGGGAGTTGGGCTTAGCGTTGTTTGAATCGGCTTGATCGTTGCTTGGATTGGTCGTATTTATAACCATACAAAACGCCTTCTATGGCTCTGGCATAGTGCTATCCTATTGCATGCAGTTTGAAAGCTCATGGCCAGACAATACATTTTATGAATAGTCAGGCTTGTCAGGCTACAAGAGGTATTTTGATCTGTCTGTTAATCCTGCCTTATGTTAGTTGGAATGATATGAAATTGACCACGCTGAGATGCATAACATAAGACCTCATAGCTCACTGGTAGATCCTGACACCAGGTCAGTCAGCCTGAAGCAGCCAGATTTCAGTCGAGGCCCCAGCCATGCTCTGCGTACAAACCAGTCTCAGAGAATCTAAAATCCAAGTTACTTTGGTGCCAGTCAGCGACTCAAATTGTCAATGGAAAGCCAGACCATTATTAACCTAATTTGCCAGGTTATTAGCTTTGGAGCTAGACTGTATACTGCAATATTCAGTCCTTCTGTCTCACCAGGGGTAACCAATTTTGAGCTATGCAGTTGGCAATCAAACCATTCTCCTGGCAGGGATATGACTCCTGTCACATTCCCTAGTAGCCCTGCTATACTGTTAAGCGACCTTGAGCATCATGAAAGGCACTATATAAAACGAAGTTATTATTATTATTATTATTATTATTATTATTATTATTATTATTATTATCATACAGCACTAGGGTGTCCACAGCCCAAAGCCCAAGCCTATCAGACATTCAGCACTAGGGTTTCTACTGCCCAAAGCCCCGCCTATCAGTTATTCAGCACTAGGGTATCCACTACCCAAATCCCAGCCTATCAGCTGTCCAGCACTAGTGTGTCCAAAACCCAAGCCAATGAGCTATGTAGCACTAGAGTGTTCACTGCCCAGAGCCCAAGTCCATAAGCTATCCAGCACTAGGGTATCCACAGCCCAAAGCTCAAGCCTATCAGTTTTCCAACACTAGGGTTTCCACTGCCCAAAGCCAAGGCTATCAGCTATTCAGGACTAGGGTGTCCACTACCCAAAGCCAAGCCTATCACCTATCCAGCAATAGAGTGTCCGCTGCCCAGAGCACAAGTTAATAAGCTATCCAGCACTAGGGTGTCCACTGTCCAAAGCCCAAGCCTATCAGCAAGAAAGCACTAGGGTTTCTACTGCCCAAAACCCAAGCCTATCAGCTATCCCCGGCACTAGGGTTTCCATTACCCAAAGCCCAAGCAGCTATCCAGCACACTGCCCAAAACCCAAGCCTATCAGATGGCAGGGACTAGGGTTCCCACTGCCCAAAGGCCAATCAGCTAGCCAGCAGTAGGGTGTCCACTATTCAAAGCCCAGGCCTAGCAGCTATCCAGCACTAAGGTGTCCACTGCCAAAGCCCAAGTCTATCAGCTATGCCCAGCGCAAGGCTGTCCACTGCCTAAAGCCCAGGCCTGTCAGTCATCCAGCACTATAGGGTGTCCAATGTCCAAAGGCCAAATCTATCAGCTATCCCCAGCACAAGGGTGCCCACTGCACAAAGCCCAGGCCTATCGGTTATCTAGCACTATAGGGTGTCCACTGCCGAAAGCCCAAGTCTATCAGCTATCCCCAGCACTAGGGTGTCCACTGCCAAAATTCTAACCCAGCACCTCATCTACTTTGGAGACCAATGCTGAGTGGTCAACAGAGGATGAGTGGATGTCTGAAGGTGACTGGTCATTGAAAAGAGTGGCAGACTGATGACCATGGCAGATGATGGATCAAGGGCCAGGAGATGTGGGTCATAAATGTGGAGAAAAGGCCTATGTGATGTACAGTACACAGTGCATACAAAGTAGCCTACTGCATTTTTACAGACATGCAATATTTTATGCACAAATATTAAAGTAGTCTAGTAATGGACTGATGTAATTAGGTGGTTTTAAATCCAACTTATCAACTTGCTTGTTTAAGCTATGTGAATAACAATTTCTATGGATGGAAACACTATAACTATTTCTATGGATGGATCTGCCCTCTGATGCAAATATAATCTAATTTGCTTAAGTGGTGTTTGATATTTAATGCAAACATGAAATGTGGATGGAAGTTGGATGGAAAACTGCTTATTGCCATACTATAGATACCATACTATTCCACACCCCTGCCCCCATACTTGATGACCCCTGTTTTATAATAAAAGGCGTTATATGATATCATTTATGAACGTATCCTAAATGCAGAGCAGTACTTTACTTTGCTGTAATTTTCTTTGCCAATTTGTGAACATTCTTCTTAGCACTGACCGTGGACATGACTGGAGACTTGATTATGGATTCAGCACAACCCCACCAATGATTGGATATATCTATCAAACCCAGCTGGCATTTGTCCCTCCCCCTCCTCTGATGTACAGGAACAAATATTTAAATCTACATCCAGTCTTGTCAGTACTTTAGATTTACCCTGGCAGTGGCAAATTGATATGCTCAACAGGTGCGTCTAGCTATCAGCCATAGGGAACCATTGTATCAGAAATTGGCAGTGTCTATCCAATCATATGGATAGGGAGTCATTGGGTGGGCTTAGTGTTGTTTGGTCAGATTGGTTGTAGCTAGAGCCATACAAAGAGCTTTCTGGCTTTGGTCATAGCCGGTCATAGCACTTTCCTATTGAATGCAGCATTTTGAAAGATTCCGCCTCTAGGCTCTATCCATCATGGTCAGGCTATACATTCTATGTTGTATTCTGGCTTGTTTGGCTATTGTCAGACCAAAATGGTTTGATAGCGAGGTGCGCTTAAGCATGTCCTGCCCACGATCTAATGTCTTTGAATTTCAATTTTTGTCTCCATATTTTGTCATATGAAATATATTATTATGAAATGTAGCTGATCCTAAATATAGACTAGTACTTAACTCATGTAACATACTTTGCTATACCAATGAAATTGTCAACAGCTTTGTCAGCACTGACCATGGACTTTGGACTGGAGACCTATTTATAACAATGCATCATTTTCCTTAATTTGGGACGCCTCATACATTGAGGAAGGTAGTACCCTGATTGTACATGCTACATTTACATATTGGGTATTGCTGGATTCAGCACAACCTCACCTTTCCAACAAGCCATATCATGTGTTTCTATGACATTCCCTGCCAAAGCAAACACAAACTAAACAAAAACATTCTGCAAAGGTGTCCAATTTTTTCCATGTCCGCCTATTTTAAGTATGTGTTCTTAGGGCTCTAAACATGGCATGCTTCAAGATATTCACACACAGGTTTTTCTAGAAGGTACAGCAACATCTTGGCTACATACATGCCAAGTTTCAAAGGTCTCAGAACTTGTATTAAGATTCTGTATCAGTTTATATGTCTTAAGTCCCATTCGGCAAGGGTCCATTTTTGTTCTTTTTTTTAGCTATGGGGTGTATGACAATATCTATGAATTTAACCATCTTTGCAGCAAAATATTTTTGTCCAAGAATCCATTTCATGTATGGGAGACCTTAAAGATGAAGAAAAACATGGTTGGGTTTTGTTCTACCACGGGTAGGGGTATCTCGAAAACTAAAGCACTTTTTGATGGTTTGTCACTAGACTATAAGAGGAATACGAAAAAAGTAGAATATCAAATTTTTCAGTTTCTTTCCTTTTAACTCACTGGCCTTTAGAGGTTTTCCCATTTTCACAACCTCCACTCTCCACCAACCACCATCAACAACTAATTCCACTTGCCATCCTGTGCACACTGCATGGGACTGTGGCGTACGTGAGTGACACAGGAGGGTGCACATGGGACTGTGATGGGTGAGTTCCACAAGACAGTAGGTCAGAGCACTGATCAAAATGCCCGTTCAAACATGACCTAACCAACATTTGGATCCAACGCATGGATCCAATTTCTTCGGCTTCATAACTTTACATCATTATAATGAAACACTACAAACATTAAACATAAGTCAGTTATTGTCCAAAGGAAATCTAAGGCAATACAAAAAACAGGTAAGGGGCAACTGCACATGAGTCCATATAGTATGGTGGATACAAAGTGTTAATGACATAAAAATGAATTCTTGAATGAATTCTTCTCATGAAGTGTATACTAATATCTTACTGATGGACATTTACCTCTCCAACACCATTCAGTCTCAGGCTACTCCAGTGGTTCAACAAAGCTGGGTGTCTACAACCTTATTAGTGTCATTCAATGAAGTCACTGCTATCTGACTTGTGCCATTTTTAGTAAAACTATTTGTAATCATGTGTGCGAAACTATAGGTTTTGAGGGCAAGACCTTACATTGTTTCAGCTGATTGCTAACCTCTTTGTCAGTTCATCAGTTATTAGAAGGTATTACAGTAAAGTGTTACACATTGCTATTTGCATAACATTTACCTATTTAAAATTCCACTGCTGTTCTACATTAAACCTGCATTTTTATCTTGTCATGTCATGCAAAACCTCTCAATGCTACTAGATCCTTCTTTCAGAAATGCCAACTAACCACACTACTATGTCTGACATAAATCTCCTGAAACAAGCTCTCTGTGGTTGTGTCTGTGTGCACGTGGGCGGTGGGCCTATGTCATTTCCCCTTCAATATGAAAAAGACAGAACACATTACTGGGACCCTTGTCAGAAGATTTCACCACTCTTTGGGTTTTGACAGGCTCAGCAGTACAGTCATCATTATCATCATCATTACACATTATTACACATTTTGAAAGTAATGTGGCCAAACTGGTTACTTTTTCTTTTTGTAATTCAATTACATAATTAAGTTAGATGTAGGCCTAACTGGTTGCTCCACAACACTGAATTCAATACATTAGTTTTACTAGTTTTACAGTGAGTGCCTCCTTCCTGATTATTAACTGCATAAATGCTTGGCCAGCACTCCTAAAATATGAAAAATACTTTTGAGTGAAGCCTGCTCCTACCCTAGTTTTACTGTGGTCATGACATCCGCAAGGATAGCAAATCATTAAATAGCAATAAAACATTTACTGAATGGGCATAATCGATTTACATACTTTACTGTTCTTGAGGAGAGATAATGTAGGACTACTAGATGTTTAAACGTTATTGACTGTCATTAAATATCTTAGCTTTTACTTGTAGACAGGGCCGTCGCAACAGGACAGGCAAACCAGGCAATTGCCTGGGGCCCCAGGCTGAAAGGGGCCCCCAAAGATTGACTGTTTAATCCAGTGGTTCTCAAACTTTTTCTTTCATTCCCCACTTTGGAAGGTAGAGAGTTTTCACGCCCCACCGGGAAGGCTCAATTTGCACATAATACATGCATTTCCGTGAGGCTATCATTGGAAATACCATTGGAAAGCTCAATTTACTGTAATATGTGCATATCTGACAAATAGTTGTGAATTTGTGGGGCATGGTGCGACCGGTGGTCGTTCGCAAAGAGATGTCTCGTGCCCCACCTGTCATGTGTCTGCGCCCCACAGTTTGAGAAACACTGGTTTAATCATTTTAGTAGATTAGTTGGTATCTTTAGGCTGGAGTTGAACAACTGTAAGTTAAATACAAATAACTATATTAATGAAAGGTGAGTACATTATAAACATGTGGCTCAAGTAGTTGTTTAAATGAGGTGTTTGCTTGGGGCCCCCTAAGTACCTTGAAATGGCCCTGCTTGTAGGCCATATGCTAAAAAATGAGGCTGCCAAGGGCCTATGAAAAATTAAGAGTGGCAATTTTCCACCAATTATCATGGCAGGCCGCATGGTACTGTACATGGCAAAGGGGCGCAATTGGCCCTTGCCCATAGTGTGACCACTCATATCTGAGGCCTATAAGGTGCTTTTGTCATGTCATGTCATGTCTTTGGTGTCCATTTCCCAAAAGTTGGCAGTTACAAAGTAGTTAGTTGACAACGGAAATTGCACTACAACCTGTTGCAACTGATCTTGTTCTCACAACATGAATTTTGGTAAATGGTAAACATGCTAACTTGTCAGCTAGAGAGTCATATTGATGTTTTTTTTCCAATTACATAAATTACATTATTAACTCCGCCAAGGAGGTTATGTTTTTGGTCGCGTTGGTTTGTCTGTTTGTCTGTCAGCAGGATAACTCGAAAAAGTACTGCACGGATTTGGATGAAATTTTCGGACAATGTGTATATTGGGACAAGCAAGAACTAATTCGGAATGATCTGGAATGTATATTGTGTCTGTGACCACATTGCCTTGGTGGAGGTCTGCGATCTCTGAGCGCTTTTCTAGTTGAAAAAGTGTCTATTTCACATTTAATATCCTCCCAGTGTAGGATAATTGGTTTATTCATGAGTGCCCTCACCTCAATTTGATGAGAGGGTGAGCATTCTGCGCCTCTAAAGAATTTAACTTGAGGTGCATCTCAATGGAAAGACGCTATGACTGGTTCAGCATAAAGGGAAACAATGAGAATATCATAGTCAACTAATTAATGCCCTTTTTTAAAAATTAGAGTTGTCATTCTGCAAAAAAACGGCAATTTTAGACATACATGTAACATTTACCACTGTATTTTGGCATTTGCACTTGGTATTTGTGTGTGTGTGTGTGTGTGTGTGTGTGTGTGTGTGTGTGCACGCGCGTGTGAGAGAAAGATCTGGTAGGTTCTTCATTTTCTTCATTTCTTCTTGAACTACCTATGGGATGAATAAAGTACTCTTATCTTATCTCTTACATTATTTGATTCAATGCCAGTCGGTGAAACAGCTTATCTTAATGATGCCCTCAATCTCAAAAGATGCAGATTTATACTAGATTTGTATGGCTCTCATGAAGTATTTCCTCCATTACATTGTTCATCTTACATTAAAAAAAAAAAAAAATTAAATTCATTTTATAAAAAGTCTTTAAATTTAAATAGTTAAATCTATTATTTACATTCCTCACCCTTCCGTGCTGTTTGTTGTATGAGCCTGCTGGTCAGAGAATCTTTCTTCATAATCCTTATGTCTTTTCCCACTAGTCAGTGAAAACTGAAAGCCAAAGCAAGCAACAGTAATCAAATATAGTAACAGTATGCTTATGGTTCAAAATCTACAGTATCTTCTGTTACTGCAAAGCAAACACAAATTCACCTGATTGAAATGAACGACAGCCAAACTCACTTAAGTAAGTCAATATGCGCCAAAGTATCATGTAGTCAAATTGACATTATAGCTATGGAAAAGTTCTGTTAAATGAGCAGTTAAAAGTAATAGCATCTACTGGTTCTGCCTGAGCACTCAACACAGGTAGGCTACTAATGAGCTATTTAGCTCATCTGCCAGGCTAATGGGTCTTAATTTGTACCAGCAGCTGGTTTAGGGAACTGTTGAAACAAATATGTGGCAGGACTTTCTCTTCAGCTGGTCTTTTACACCACTGGTAACGAGTGAGTACTGGGAGCAAAACAGTGCATCTCGAGGCCCATATAATCCTGTGTCAGATTCCCCTACTGTTTCACAGTGACCTCTGCTGGTCTTAAAGAGTATTATTATTACAAACAACTAACTCATTCACTTTCATTGCACATTCCCTGCATTTCATGTAAAAGCCAAAGACATGAGCAGCACCACAGACTTTACGTCTAAACCACCTTATTCTATCTTGCCCCTGCTCCCCCATCTTTTAAATTCAGTGATCAACTCCCCTGCCAGCATATATATATATATATATACTTCTCATGAAACCACACCATAATTCTGCCTTGATCTAAATAAACCCCTCAATTTAACCAAAAGTTCAAACACAATATACACAAACATTGTACCCCCTTAAATCTCCAAACAGAGGTTCAATTGATAAATGCCTTATTGCTCTCCAATGTGCATTGTTTTAAGCCAGCCAGTTGTGTCCAACAAGCCCATTCCTTTGCCAATTGATGGTGCTGTTGGCTTTTGGGCATCTGTGGTCTTTCTCCTCACATGTGGATAACATCAGGGTCACATATGGACATAATACCCTTACTATAAATCTCTATACATTCCACATTCAACTAGGACACAAGCATAACAGTGATTTACAAAAGGTCTGCAGGTTTTCGTTTATTGTATTTTCATGGAAAGAAGATCAACCAAGTATGTGTTGGATTTCAGTCTGAGAAAGTGATTGTCAAAGAGACAAAGAGAGGCTTGAAGAAGGCGGCATGGACTAAGTTCACTCGTGGCTAGTGTCCCACTACTTAATTAGAAGGAAGACAGATGAATCGGCCAAGTCCCTGAACACTGCAGACGCTAACGATCGCTTACATCACCAATCTACATCTTTTAAAACACTACTAATTCTAAGTACTACATCCATCTTGTTGTCCTGAAGAACTTTTTTTTTTTTTTTTTTAAAGGAGTAGTGTTCTTGATGGGCGTGGATTAATCTTCATTTTTGAGTCAGACTTAGCTGCCAGGCAGCACTTTGTAGAGCGGTTTGAAGAGGGAAATGAAAACACAACTGCTTCGTCATCCTTTGAAGGACTACAGGCGTTGTTGAAACTAAATGTGCAAACACACGGCTTGCTGGTACAAAACAGTTTGAAGACAAGAGAGGCACTTTTTGAGTTTCAAATTACAAAACAAAGCCAGTGTATTTTTACAGTCCAGTGTATGTTATAATGACAAATGCAACAGTTCCACATGAAGTACAACTGATAGGGGAAAATTCCTACCTTTACCTCAAATGGAATATTCCAAATCTGTCTGACGATACCAAATACTTTTGTCAGTTTACTGAAATATGGTTACCGCAATGTAGTACAACTCCTCTTAAACCGTCCTTCAGAGTTGACTGAATACGAATGAAAAGTAGTGAAACAAAAAACGAGAGTGTGCTTGGGACAAAACCTGTTGCTGTCTTGACAATGTGGATAATCAGGTTTTTGTTTTCTCGCAGTGTCAATTACTCAACCAACAAACTGTTTGTAGGTGCACCACAATGTTTGTTTGTTTCTAAGGTTCCAAGAGTGACGGATTTGAGCTCCAGCGTGTCTCAGCTCTCAAACAGCTTCTTGAAGGCGCTGCTGATCTCCTGGATCATGTCAGTGGTGGTTGTAGAGCGGCCATGTTTGTGGAAGGCCTGCCTGTTGCACTGCCTGGTCAGGGAGGTGGCGCCGAAGGCAGCAACCATAGATGGGTTCACACTGCAGAGAAGAAGAGAAGAGAAGAGGACTTTATTGTGATTTTTTAAGGAGGAAACTATTTTTCTGCATTTAACCCATTAGGGAGGTGAATACACATGCACCGGACACAGCTATACACAAGTCGTTTGGAAGCTTTGGAGTGTCACAGTCCTTCAGGTGCGCACACCCACCCTGGCCAAAAATGAACCAAACCTTGTGTGGGATGTTCAGTTCAGTTCTGTAAACGGCAGTTTCAGAATCAAAGTCAGACAAGGTGAACCATGTTCAATTCTCCAACAGATAGGTTTGGACATAAAAATGAACCAGGCGTCAAAAGCATAGTTGCACACCAAGTTAGCAATTTTACACTTGTGTGCCCAGTTGGCGGAGTTAGCGGTTTAGCCAAATCTAGCTGTCATAGCAACAAGACGTACATTTATCATTTTCGATCTCGCATGTTTTTGTCACTCACTTTTCAGAATACTCGCGTTTTACAAGCGGAAAAGCGTGTTCAGTGTGAAACCCCCCTTATACTATATCTTATTTCAAAATATTCTGTGTCTTTGAGCATACCTTTTTCCATACTTTATTAAGACTTTCACACAAAATCCAAGACTTTTCAAGGTCTGGAAAACAGCGTTTCAAAATTCCATACTTTTTAAGACTTTCAAGACATGCGCAAGCACCCTGTTGTAGAAGCTGACTGGCTGCTTGTTTGTTTTGGATGAAATGTCCTTCGGCAGAGAACTGAACTACTGGGGCCTGTTTTCTGCCCCACATTCTGTGCAAACTGTGCTCAACACTGTAAGTGATACTTTATTTCAACACGATGGCTATTTAACAGCACTAACAGGGTTGAGCTGCGCGTGAAGCAGGATGTTTGAATTTCACAGGCTGTTGGCCCTGTCTGAGTACACATTTACTATTCAGCTCAATTTATTTCCTCCTTTTGCTGAGACCATGCAGATTACAGGAACACACAGGACTCTCTTAATCCGCTCACAAAATATAGCTGTAAACAGGGATCAATGATGTTTTTTGCCCCCAACGGCACCTTCCAGGCAGCACAACCTAAAAGCCATGACCTTAACCCTAAACCAAACTCCATTAAAACTCACCCTACCCCTGAATTGGAAGGTTGGGGGGTGGGAGGGTGTAGTGCCTTGAAGGCACCGCTGAGGGCAAAAAAGACCAAAGACTATAAGCAGGTCGATACACACAGACATGCACCACACACACACACACACACACAAGCCGGGAGATTTTACCTCTTGGTGGCGTCTGTGGAGGTGCTGTAGGCCCAGTGGGCGAAAGCTCCAAGAGATCCCGACAGCAGGTCACCCTGCCCCCCACAGCGACGGCCACTGCCCTCCTGAGTACACGTAAGCACTGGAGGCCAGAGAGAGAGAGAGAGAGGGGAGAAAGAAAAGAATGTTCTTCAATTTGTGTGTTTACCTTCAATTACACTCTTCCCTAGTATCTGTAAAGCACATTGGAATGCTCTTGTTGTAATGCGCTATTTAAATACTGACATAGATCAGTGCTACATGATAGTACTTTGACCTTGGTCCCACTGGACTGTCACTAATGGGCAATATACTCTACACAAACACATACTGTAAGTATTGAGTGTCCCGATGAGATAAGTTGCATATTTGTACACACTGTTTATTAGTGTGTGTTTTTTCTCTTTATGTCTTGTATGTTTTCTTTAAGCATGCTCTGTGGAGGAGAGTCAATACAGAGCAGTGTGTTCTGTGCTGCCTGTCACTCACCCATGTTGCCGTCGGTGATGAGATCCTCCTCCCCCTTCAGTACCACCGTGAGGTTGCCCATGGCGATGCTGAGCTGCTGGGCATTCCGGTGATGGTCAGTGCTATCCAGAGGCTCCTGGTGCTGATCACACACACACACACACACACACACACACACACACACACACACACACACACACACACACACACACACACACAATGTATCACTCATAACTGACTTTAATTAAACAAACAACATCCTTTTCTAGTTATGTTTCTCACCACGGCCTCGTAGAGTCGGCTGAATTCCATATAGTTGGGAGTGAGGATGGCTTTTGGATAGCCTTGGATAACAGAAGGCTGCTTAGCCACCAACCAAAGTCCATCCTGTGGTAAATGCACGCGCACACACACACACACACACACACACACACACACACACACACACACACACACACACACAATCAGGTAAATAAGCTCCAAAAAAGCACTCGGCTCAATGCAATTAATATGCAGAGTTAAAAGAGGTTTCATCACTCACGGCATCAATGACTATGGGAATGTCTCTGGCCTTGGATTTTTCTATCACATCCTGTTGACAAAGAACATGAACACATAGATAGGATTAGATACACAACTGAAAAAAAAATATTCTAATAATCTGAACCACTGCAAAAGATTATGCTGTAAATACTCTGAAACAAGCATCTGTGTGTGCGTGTGTGTGTGTATGTGTGTGTGTGTGTGTGTGTGTGTGTGTGTGTGTGTGTGTGTGTGTGTGGGTGTGCAAAATTCTAAAATTCAACTGAATTCCAAGAATTCAATTCCGTAGGACCCTACTGAATTGAATCCTGAAATTGAAAATTTTGCACAACCCTGGTGGGTGTGTGTGTGTGTGTGTGTCTGTGTGAAAAGTGAAATCGCACCTTTGCTGTCTTCAGCAGCAGTTCTTCTCTACCTAGTCCAGGCCCCACCACCAGGCTGTGCAGTCGTGGCAACCATTTCTCAATCTCCTCCACGGCGTTGGGGCTGTCCCTAAACGCCCCGCCACAATACACACAGAGAGTAGTAACGTTCACAACCTCCGGCCGTCCTCATTTCCGATCAATCCCAGCACCTCCCCCCACCACCACCCACCAAAACACTGGCAACACAAGAGGATTAACTGATTTGTGATTTTTTTTTCCTCCCTCTCCCCAGACAGTTAATCCATGAAGCCAAGCCTGTCCTCTCTCTGCCTAAACCAGTTTATCTGGACTCTTAGATATGGGCCAGTGGAGGTTATAGATCAGTTTGCTGAAAACACAAAGAGAGTGAGTGAGAGCGAGAGATAAAGAAGAGAGAGAGAGAGAGAGAGAGAGAGAGAGAGAGAGAGAGAGAGAGAGAGAGAGAGAGAGAGAGAGAGAGAGAGAGAGAGAGCGCGAGAGAGCGCGAGAGAGAGACTTACAGCACAGGATGGACGATGAGCTCAGGGCTGTAGGACTTGATGACGGTAGCTGCATCTTTGGTGCAGAAGACATGGGAGAGATCGGCTCCCTGACAACAAAAGGAGTTGAGGAAGGGATGTCAGCCAGCTCTGGACACACCACAATACCTTGGAAAAGCCTCCTATAATCTGACAGTTAACCATTCACTTAAGGAATACTTACTACTTTTAGCGCAGAGATGGCTGCAAAGTAAGGTGCGCCGGTGTATCTACAGAAAAAAAAGAGAAAAATAACACAACCCATAAACATTAGGCCACATAATATAAATCAATGAAATAATAAGCCAGTCTGACTTGTCAAGATGTCATTCAACCGTCACCAGGGTACTTCATGCAGAACCCAATGTGATAATTTATTCAGAAATGATCTACGTTCACTTCTGCTTTTGTACTGCTTATTTTATTTTAAGCTTGGTATTTGCACTGGTGCCGCTCTACTGTAGACAAAGATCTAAGAAAAGAGAATTTTCATTGCATCAGAAAGTCCTAAGCTTAGGAGAAGCAGAAACAAACTAACAAACAAACAAACTAGAAAAGCGCTCAGAGAGCGCAGACCTCCGCCAAGACAATGTGTAGTAACAGCAGATGTGTATATCTGTCCTTCAAATGACCATAAGGCATTACAACCAATATTAATTTGAAGATGATGGCAATAAAAAAGAGGGACAGGCTGTTACATAGTAGTATTCTCACTAATTTAGTGTGCATGACAAATTAATGCTTAAAGGAGAATGCTGAAACAAGCGAAGTAGTCTGTGAATATATTTTAGATCTACAACACATAGCCTAGCTGTGGAGACAGATGCTACCACCAAAACAAAAATCCCCCTTTGCTATGCTTCCTGTTAGCAGATTGCTACGAAATGAGATTGAATTTTCCTCACTCCTGGCAGCCTCCTATGATGCCAATGCGTCCATCTTGACCTTTGTGCTTCTTGGAGGTGAGAGGAGGAATGATTTTCTTCACCAGCTGAAGGGTGTTCTCCATGCTGTGTCCGGAGCTGCCCAGGGAAAAGGAGCGTTCTATGACTGGGAACAGAGCACAAGAGAGATTGCTGTGTCACGCTGGCACAAACAAACTCTTTGAGGACTTGAGACAACACATAACATAGCTTAAAATGTCAATATTCTCAAAGGCAGTCATTACGGGTACAGTCACACTACAAGGCTCATTATGTGCAGTTCACTGTGTGTGTGTTCATGTTCTGTTCCTGGAAAGTATACCACAAAATGTGTTGTCATGTGATTCTACACCATCATCTAAGGTGTTTGTGTATAGGCTGGTCTCACTCACACAGATTTTTGAAATATAAATCCAATCTAGCACACAATCATAAAAACAAACAGGGGTGTGGAGGTTTCCCAAAAGCATAGTTGCTAACCAGTTAGCAACTTAGTTAGTTAGCAATGGGGAATTGAATTGCAACCAACGTAAACAGACCCCAGATCAGATTTCACTTCAGCCTGGTAATGTGGGGGCAACCTAGGTGACACAAAGGTATGTCAGAATTTATAGTTTCAGTTATATTATTAGCTATTTTGTTCAAATAATCAATCAACCAACAATCAAAGCCTCAGAGAGGTCATACCTCCACAGTCTATAAAACAACATGTTTCAACACAAGCAAGTCAGCTGCACTTCCAATCTCATGACCACTAAAACAGCATTATGTAAATGCATTGATGTAAAATGTAGAAAAGTCTATGTCAAGCAAACCCTGTTACAGGCCCAATCCACAGTTCTGAGTCTCCCTCCTTAACATAACAGGACAGACTTCAAAGCACCATGTCATCTGAGCACAGGTCACCTCTTTTCACCTCTGTAATGCAAATAAAGGCTTCACTATCACGCCTCAAAGTCTGACCACCAGCAATTAGCACGTAGGCCCGAATCTGCTGCGTGTGCGATATGTGAATGGGTACAAAACGTAAACAAAGCAGTGACAAAACACCATTTCAAGACAGTGGTAGGCCCAAATCTATTTCTAATCAAAAATTACACTGTCCCTGACTGCCTGGGAAAAAAGAAACTTACAAACTACTAGTACTGTCTACAGGCAGTATCTGTTGATTGCACTATATGTTTTAGCAGCAGGTTGGTAACCTGGGACAATCATAACAATATTCCTGACAGCTCAATCTACTGTGCTGCTGACCATTCCGAATAATTTGCCCTGACTGACGTCACCATACGTCCAACGTAAAGGGCTACTGTAGGTTGGAGCTTGCCTTAACATTCACAGGTCAGGTGGACTCAGCTTATCCCATCCCCAACCCAGACATTGGAGGGAGGGAGGGAAGGAGTGTGAGAGAGAGAGAGAGAGAGAGAGAGAGAGAGAGAGAGAGAGAGAGAGAGAGAGACTGATTGATGGAGAGTAAGGATTCAGAACCCTTGCAGCAGACCTGGGACAGACTCCAGGCCATGGTCTGGTAGGTGGTGTCCGAGTGGGGACAATGTTCCACGCTGATGGTGTTGGTGGTGGTGCTGCTGCTGGCGTGCGTGCTGAGAGCGGACTTGGGACCACGAGGACGAGGCAGGGGCTACGTGAACAGACGTGGGTGCCGGGGATGGCGCAGAATGCATGGAGGTCGCAGAGATGTTGGCTGCTGCCGCAGCTGCTGCTGCTGCTGTTGCCGCGGAAGGCACACCACCTCTGCCTCCGGCAATGCCACCAAATATCTGGCCGAGCACGTGGAGCATATGCAGCTCGCGTGCATGCTCGGCTTCGCGACGTCGCTCCTCTTGCTGCAGGCGCTGCTCCTCCATCTTGTAGAAGTGGTCCTCAGAGTCAGCGCTCTGCTCCAGGAATCGCTCCAGAAGCTTGTCCAGGGGCAGTCCAGACAAGCGCTTCCTTCCCCGACGAGAGGGCCGGCATGGGGAGGATGTGGACGGAGCAGGTCTGGCCTGGGTGTTGACGGGTTTGACTGGAACACCTTCGGCATGAGGTAAAGAGCAAGATATTTTAATTGATTAAGAAGTCACTAATCACATAAAATGTATGAGTTACTTGTTGATTTGAGATAATTGTGAACTTTATTTATGGCTCAAATTCAGCATACTTGTTCTCTGAGAGACACAAACACAGCTAGTGAGGTTATAAATTAGAACCCAGTACATTGGTGACTGAGTCTTTATCAGATGTTGGTTTTGTCAAAACTTTAGAGGCGGATTTTCATTTACAGAAACGTTCACACCAGTGAATGAAAGTGTATGAAAAGTGCTTGTCTAGTGTGAACTGATAGATGAACTTACTTCCTACTGTCACAGGTATGGGATAGGAGGGGTACTCAATCTTCACAGGATGCTCTGCATAATCAGTTGCGCTAGGCATGTAGGAATCCGACGATTGCTCAGTCCCCTCACCCTCCTCTTCTGTGCCGTCCATCATTTCGTCTCCAACGGCAACGCTGTCAATCATGTCCTGCGGGTCCACTGTTGGACGACTACCTAATATTCGTTCCATCTCCTCAAAGAATTTACACAGCTTGCGATACTGTCCATTGTTTTTCTTGAAAGCATCCTTTGCCTGGTAATATTGCCTTTTCAAGCTCTTCACGCGTATTCTGCACTGATCTGGCGTCCTATCGTAGCCCATGTCTCCGAGACGGCTCGCCACGTCTCGATAAACATGACTGTTTCTGAAGTTGCCATCCAGCGCTGTCTGCACGTCCTGTTCCCCCCAAATATTGAGCAATGCCCTGGTCTCAGAATCCGACCACAGAAACCCCCGCGTTGGATTCACCAGCATGGTGTACTTTACACAGTCCCACGATTGTTTTGAACCTGTAGTTGGTATTCCACGACCACGACAAAAAGCCAAAACAAATCCCTACTACAGCTTTTTGCAATTCATTGCATCAACACAAGCTACCAAACACTTGCTAGCTAACGTTAGTTAGCTGAAGATAAATCCCGTTGCGAACAAAACACCCTAATCTGGGCCTTCTTCAAATGTACACTGCTCATAGCTCCACACGTACAGTATCCACATTCGCACTGAAAAGCATGTATTTCCATATATATTCGCATTAAAGTCAAACTCCTAAGATTTGCAGGAGCTATGCGAGCTCGCTTGCTACCCTGACCTAAACTCTACCACGGGGTCCTGAGAAACGTCACCAACATGGTGCGCTTCGTCATCGTATGAAAACATGTCCGCTGGCAACTACTGTAATCTGGCATTACTAGCACAGCTTTCATGTACAAGCATGCCAAATAAACAACCCTTAAATCTTTATCGGTCAATGCTCAAGATGCCCAAGCTCATTGAGAACTGATTGCCATCACAACAACTGAAATGGAAATATGACGTTAAGATAAAACCTGAAACAACATTAAACTCTCAATGTGTGTCTGTCAGTATTTGCACAACAACAACACAGAACATGTTCATGTTTAGCTACACTTCTGGTCGACTGTCATACCTTCATCACCCCAATAGAGCGATTTTAAAGCCACAGCTATGGCTACAGTTACGATGCAGATGAGTGACACTCCATAATGCATCTCCTGGTGCTTGTTGGAGCTCGCGGGAGGATTATATGGAAGACACCAAGTGTCGCGACCGTATTTTCTTACCTAGAGAATGAGGGCAGTTAGAAACACCAGCGAGCAAAGCGAAGACACGCTTTAAGTATGTCATGGGTGAGGAAAACGAGCTGGACCTTTCAACTGAGAAATTCATCTAATGCTATGAGGGTGAATCAGCCAATCAGGGAGTGTGACGGAGCCCGTGACTTGCAAATGTTGTCCAGTCAAGAACTCGTCTAACAAATCACAAACGGATGAAACTAGCCTATCTACTATACAGTGACAATATTAAACCAGCTTTAATGCAACACAACCCTAAAAATCAGGTCATCATAGTCACATGTGTGGCCTTGCTACTGAACTAGAATAAAACAGTGGCAACGATACATTATGCCGTTTCGTGTACATGTGAAGTCTACGAGCTGAAGTTCGCTCACAGGTGATTTGTTTTGGCCCCTCCTTCGACAACAAGTTCCTGTTTCGTCACACAGTACAAGCTCAAGAGTAGCGACATGTAGAGAGCTGACCACGTCTAATTGCAAAATCCTGTATGCTTGTCATGATAACTAATTTGTCATTACCTCTCTGATAGTTTGGTTTCGAAGCAAAAAAGTAATCAGTGAGTATATCTTAGTATTGTCAAGTTTGTGAGAATAGAGCTACGGTCATGTGTTCAAACAACTCGTTGAAAAAGTTCGATTTTCCTTCGTGGATCAAGCTGTTTTTAAATGAGACTGACGCATAGTCCTCAGCTTGTTGACCTGTCGCCGCTGAACAGCAGGCCCTGCCAAAGATCATGCCTGAGCCAGCGAAGATGAGAAAACCCGACGTAAAAGTCGTGATACTTGGTGACATGAACGTTGGAAAAACTTCGCTGCTTCATCGGTACACAGAGAGAAAATTTAAAGACACTATCAGCACTGTTGGCGGAGCCTTCTTCTTGAAACAATGGGGACCCTACAACATCTCTATCTGGGATACCGCAGGTAAACTAACGCTATTTATTAGTTTATGCTAATTAATACGTAGAGTAGTATTACTGGCGTGGTATTTCACAGTTGTAACGTTAGTAGTAGTGGGGCTGTCTTTGTTTTAACGTTAAGCTGTTCTGTGCCATGTGTGTTGTTGTGATTAGCCTACCTGTTGAGTAGAATTTTCATGAACCTCGTGACTCTACCAATGACCAAGGTTTACTTAACGCAGTCACCCATGGAAAGCCAAGAACTGTCTTTTATGGGTCAGATGGGTGTCCTTGAATGACTTGGGCCTAAGGAAGGAAAACTGTCCAGTTTACCTAGACTAACGTTACCTACAGTACAACCACCTGTTAACTTAACTGTTCCCTTGGAATTAATTGGACTTGATTAATCTCAGGGTACAGGATGAAAATTGTACAGCATTGAATGCAAGTTTTGCTTGTTGTGCACCTTATCTTGCAAGTTGGTTAGGATAATGTTATCTATGTGGTGTTAGGCTAAAATCCAAAGACTAAGACAAAGGTAAGGTTAGATACCTAGTAGTCTACATAGGCTAGATAATATCTTAAATTTGTCTGAGCTGTCTGTTTGTTGGATAACCTAAGAAATTCCTTAATTTGTGAAAATTTGTTGTGCCAGTGTCTTATAGTCCCTCAAGATGTTATGGTCCCTGTAAATCACCACATTTAGTCATTGTGTGGAAAATATGGTGTTTCAAATAGTCAACCACTAGCCTATAACTTAAGTCTTGGCTTTAAGATAGACCTTTATTGACCTTCTGGAAAATACGCTGTCACTGTCACATTTTATTAACAGAAAAAAAGAACTGGCCCCCTCCCCCCACTTCTAGCAACTAAACTTTTCAGGAATCAATTTGTTTTTATTCTCTGTGTGCTGTGTGATCGTCAGCAACTATAAGCGTGATCCAGACTTCCCCCCTCAGGGCTGCTCCCAGAGCCAGCTGACCTGAATCTGCTGTGTGCATGAAAACCTGGGCAAACATTAACTAGAGTCTTATTTATGTTTTTGTTCACCAACACTGGCCTATTGCAGGTCAAATAGTTTGTATGTGTACACACACTACGCACACTCACAAAACATATTAGTAGTCGTTGCAGTGTTGTGGCTAATTAGACTAAAACTCTCTCATGAAGACAGTTATTTAGGCTACATTTACTCACAGTGGATGAAAATATTGAAAACTGTCTCTTTGTTGGTTTCAGGAGATGCATTCAATTCCCAGTTGTCACCTGGCATATACTGTACTCAACAAGTAGTATTCTGACTTGTCATAATTTGCTAAGCATAAAAGTCATGATCTGATCACTATTTAAAAGTCCAAATTTGTTCAGTGTTTATGTTTTAGTAAAGTTGCATTGTAATGACTAGGCTATGCATTACTTTATCTTACATTTGTTTAAAGTTGGATATAAGGAACAGATGGACTATCAGTCCTTGTGATTTCTGCTGCCTTATTGAACCCTACCAGCAAACATTGACAAAGCTAGAATAGTGGATTGGATGTGTGGCTCTGCACGTATGCCTGATTAAATCACCTCTCTTCTGTTGACATGCATGAAGGGAGATCAAATAATTATGAAGAAGGAAAAAAAAAACCCACCTTGAGTCACCCAGTCCCAGCCCCTCCCTCTCCGGTCGTAACTGGGAGGGGTCACATGGATTCAACAGGGCTGGGTGTGATACAGGCTGCAGGCCCAGCCTACATGAGAACTGAGGTTCCAGACAGTTGTGGAGAAACTTTGGACTTCGGACTCTGGGTATTTTTGGCCAGATAAAATTCCTGTGTTCCTCTTTGTTCATTGGCTAGAGCTATGTAACTTAGATTTGAACAAATCTGGAACAGACTTAGCCTGTGGCCCAGATTTGTAAAGAAAACACAACAGAGACAAGACTAGCACATTCGAACACTGAAAAACACATTTTTGATGCATATATTGCAATTTGTAAGTAACGATCTACGTAAAATGTAGACTAGGTTATGTTTTGACACATTTAGTCTTGTTTCTGTTTCTTTACTTAGTAGGGTTCTACCTCTGTGTGGGTTCTGCTTTCATGATGTTGAAATAGTTTGAGTCGGAGTTGAACAGGATCAAAAGGAGGAAAAGCCGACTGGCTGGAGTTTAGGGATGTCATCCCTCCATCCATCAAGTCAAAAAGGTCATGAGGTGAAGGGAAATTTGGCCTGGTCAGGGTGACGTACGAGAACGCTGATCTCCGACAGGGGAAAGTTGCCACCATAAAGTGACGTATTGGCCGCCGTCTCTGGTGGTGGGTTAGTCCATGTATAAGCAACATGCCGATCGGTGATGACTATGCAATCTGAAAAACCACACGGAAAGTAATTTGGTTTCTGTTCTTCTTAAGGAAAAAAAGGGAATAGAGAGGCACGTGTTTGAACAGAAGCACATGCTTTAAACTGATTACGCATGATGGAGGTGGGTTGCCAGTTTATTGCCATTTGATAATAACTCTTGTCATTTGACACAGGACCAGTATGTAGGCTAGGTGGAGGAAAAGGCTACCAAATTCATAGCAACATTGGTTTCCAAATCACATTCATCCCAAATCCCAAATCCATTTGGTCTTAAAAAGGTAAAGGCCAAAGACTGTATATATAGAACTGTAAGGTAGATGGTGAGTGTTCTCTCATAGAACCCTTAGCCCACCATGACTTGCACTGAAGGGGCAGAATGGGCAGAACGTACAGCACATGTTCCCCTTGTGCATCAGACTCTTGGTCATGCTCCTGACATGCCCCCTGTTTTGAGTGACGAAATGGTAAGAATGGACCGTCTTACTACTTCATCGCTTCCTGTGGAATTGTTAGTTGTTAGATTCCCAGACCAATGGCTGCAGTTGTGTCAGTGTTAGTGTCAGTGTCATCATCACCTGGTCACATGCAGCAGAACTTACAGGCCGCCTGAGATGCAGCACGCAAGAGCCAATGAGTCAGTAGGAAACTGCAGCTAGGCCGTGGCTACTTCTTTTGTGTGTGTGTGTGTGTGTGTGTGTGTGTGTGTGTGTGTGTGTGTGTGTGTGTGTGTGTGTGTGTGTGTGTGTGTGGGTGTGTGTGTGTGTGTTTTGTGTTGGGGGGGTTGTGGGCGGTGCGGCGCATAATTTGCTCTTTAACCTATTTCTCATGTCCTGTTTTAAGAAAGAGAGAGAGAAACGGAGAGAGATAAAATAGTCTTTGCACAGCTAAAAGTGCTTGCACAGCCATTTTCGGCACTGGCAAGTCAACAGTTGTCTTTTGCAGCCTAAAAGCTACATTAGGGTACACCTTTTACCCAGACATAGTAGTGCTTTGTTTGACTTGATGCAAACATATGACACACACACACAATCACAATCTACTCTCAACCATAACAACCACAACTATGTTCTACTTCTATACTTTACTATACAAATGACACACACACACACACACACACACACACACACACACACACACACACACACACACACACACACACACACACACACACACCGATATCCAAATCAAAACAGCCTCAAACAAAGCGTCTGTCTGACCATGGGCCCATGGCTCGGCTGGGATAAGGCCTGCTGCCTTTGATTCTCTCCCTAGTAATAGAATTCAAAGTGCTCTCTCTGTTTACAAAACTCTTTTAAACTCGTCCAGACAGCCTTGTTTTCCTTCGCAGACCGTTTGAGGTCGAGTTCAGTCAAGAGTCTTGTGCAGCCATATTTTGAAAATGAGGTGGGTCGGGGCTTCTTAGGAACAAACTCACTCACACACTCACACACACACACACACACACACACACACACACACACACACACACACGTCCACTACTGGCACAAAGGCCCTCAGACCGGACAGTGGCGAGGCCAAACCCACGGCTTGCATACTTTCTCTTAACAATAGACCTCCTGTGCTCAGAAACACTTTCAGCAGCTTTTGCTGTGTCCACCTGTGGGCCTGTTTTGTGTCTGTGTGTGTGTGTGTGTATGTGTGCGCGCGGGTATGTGTGTGGGGGTGTGTGTTTTGCGGCAATAGACCCCAGCTAGAACATACAGTATATTGTAATACTGAGCATGTTTATCTGATGTCGTAAGTGTGTAACCCTTGAGATTTTCCATCCGGCAGTCATGTGTTTGAGTGTGAGGGGGGGAGTTAAGGATGTTGGATCATGAGCATGTGTGCCCTTTGTAGCCCCCCAACTCCTCCCCTTAAAGGAACAATAAGGCAACATTTAACATGTAGTCATATAAAGGGCAGATGTTATGCAGGTTTTAGTCACACCTAACCTCACTCACGTCAGATGCTTCTTTATGCTGCAAGCGCAGCTCCACTAGCCCATCATATGACTACATGACTTCAAGTTCAGTCGGAGATGGACCACAGCAAAATCGTCCTGGGCGGCTGGTCCGCGCCACACTGGTGGTCCGTGACAATATAGCAGGTGGTCCGTGACCGTGACATGGGTTCCTGTTTCAATTTAGTGTGAAAACCTGATTTGAGAAATAAGCAACGTTTTGAGCGTAGGAACCCTAACCCTAACTGTGCTCTCATGTGTTTTCTCATGTGTTTTCTAAAATGTCAATCACTCCAAATCCTGTGTAAGAATGAACTCTCTGCATAGTTGGGTAAATGTGGTTGCTGGCTAAAATGCCTTTTTGCATGTAATTTAATAATCTCTTTGTTTATAACAACCCTGCGCCACCCCTCAGTGAACCAGTTGAAAACCCCTGATATGAAGGGTGGATAAGAATGAGTATAATTCCCTCTAGCTATCCAGGATTTGCTCTGTGCAGTTGTGGGTGGCAGGTAGGAACTACCTCAAAGTAAAAGAGCCTACTTTCAGCATAGCATTGTTGGCTGTATTGCTATCAAGCACCAAATAACATCATTTAACAGTGCCAATATGGTTTAGAGAAATGTTTGGAGGGTCCTTTTATTTAGACAGCTCTGGTTTTACACCAAAAACTACATAGTGCTTCTTTAAGCTCAACTTTTATCTATCTTTGCAAACTGCTTGCGTGGATTTTTGACAGGTTTTGAGAGAATATCTTCAGGTTCTTTGTGTTCCTTCACTGTGATTTGCATCTTCTAAGTCATAGCTCTTGCTGTTTTTATAGTGTGCCCCCTTTTGTTTGCAATGGAGGAAGTGTAACTGAGTGGCAGAAAAAAACACCTATTTTTAGCCAGACATTTGTCTGTTACCAAGTGTAGACGCTGTTATTTAACTTGTGATCTCTTCTTCCTGTGCTGGTTTGGGTCACAGAATCTTGCATGTTCTGTGACGAGCTGGTCTGTTATTATTAAACAGAAATAAAAGTGTAAAGTTCCAATCCTGCTCTTTTGTCTTCTCCTCTGCAGGACGGGAGCAGTTTCACGGCCTCGGCTCCATGTACTGCCGCGGTGCCTCGGCCGTCATCCTCACGTACGACGTCACCAACTGGCAGAGCCTCGCCGAGCTGGAAGACCGTTTCCTGTCTCTTACCGACACAGCCAACGCCGATTGCATCTACGCTATCGTGGGCAACAAGGCCGACCTGACGGACTCTGGTGCCTTAGGGGGCACGAACTCTGAAGAAGGCCCAGGAGAACAGGAGAGTGTGGGGACTGAGCTCCAGCCTGGTGTGGGTGGTGGTGGTGGTGATGGTGGTGGGGACGGAGGTGGAGGTGGTACTGGAGGAGGCTCCCTGGTACAGAAGCAGGTGAGTCAGGAGGATGCGCTGGCGCTGTACGCCCGAGTCCTCCGCTACAAGAGCCTGGAAGGCCAGGACTGCCCGCCGGCCGAGCGCTTGTGCTTCGAGACCAGCGCCAAGACGGGCCACAACGTGGACCAGCTCTTCGAGACCATTTTCGACATGGTGCTGCCCTCCATCCTGAAGAAGAGGAGTCAGGGGGAACCTTCCACCGTGGACCTGGAGGACTGTCGGGTGGCCAAGACCACCAAGGGCAGCTGCTGTGCATGATGGGAAAGGTGGAAGGAGAGACTGGTTGAGTCTGGCCACCATTTCATGAGAATGACAAGGAGACACGTTGGAAGGGGCTCCACTGAGAAATTTCTGAAGCCACTAGTTGGCTATCAGTCCAAAGATCAGCTTGTTTTGGGGAGACTGGGATAAAGTGTGCCTGACTGTGTCAATGTGAGGACTGGGGACTATGGTATATGGTGGCTGCCTCATTTAAACAAGCCAGGTGTACTCTACACTCTCCTGTTCCCTACTGATTTGCATTCAAATGCTTCTTAAACAATCAACAGGGCACATTTAAAACACTGTCCTTACAAGTCTGGTAAAGTACAAATGTGCACATTAAGGAGGTTGATTTTTGCCTTAAAAAACAGTATTGTGTGTGTGTGTGTGTGCGTGCGTGCGTGTGTGTGTGTGTGTGTGTTTGTTTGGGGGAGAGGAAGGCAGCGCTGTTCTTCAGTGACCTGTGCTACAAGTCAGACGCTGAGAAATGTTTTTCTTGATGAATGTTGAGGGACCGGAAAGCACTTAAAGGGCCGTGGCAGTAATCTTTACCCTACTTCTGAAATATGACACTGAATGCATTTTCCTTTTTAAAGGAAGTTTTTTGTTATTGTTGTTTTTAAGTAAACAATCAGTGTTG
The DNA here is from genome assembly GCA_027497455.2 of Sardinella longiceps. Taxonomy (NCBI): domain Eukaryota; kingdom Metazoa; phylum Chordata; class Actinopteri; order Clupeiformes; family Clupeidae; genus Sardinella; species Sardinella longiceps. Next base: position 26,682,615 of record JAODXP020000016.1, on the reverse strand, counting down.
AGAGATCAATCTTTAAATGTGAAAATAAAAAATGTAATTTTTAAAAAAAGCAAATCATTTTTTTTATCAATCTATGTAATGTATCACAATAAATTGCATATAATTTTTAAGGCACCATTATATTTTCTCACCCAGTATATAAGAATAAATATTTCTCTTATATTATCATTGACATTTGATGATTATAATTAACTCAAATAATATAACTAACTCCCTTAAGTCTTCCTTCAAATGTGCTATACACCAGGTCTGAAATCAGGCCTTGGCTTGCACTCTTACTCTACTTTGAGGGCTTGCTGAAATGCAGGGACTGAAAACATTGTTATAACCTCTGCCAAGGAGGTTATATTTTTGCCGGCGTGTGCGAGTGTCTGTCTGTCTGTCTGTGTACAACATAACTAAAAATACTGCACGGATTTGGATTAAATTTTCGGACGAACTCGTATTGGGACAAGTTTATTAGGGTGGATGTAGAACCTGATGGTAGTGAATGGGGCTTGTTTGAAATGGTTGGCTGGCTTACCAGTTGGTTGACATGAGGCACAACTGGGATGTCCAGATGAAATTGTACATACTATAAACATCACTATTTCATGTCCAGAATGCATTGCTGAGGTGCTCAGCCACCTAGCCACATCAAACAAGCCCAATATGACTGTCAGCATTGTGGTGGAGTTTCAGAGGTGTTGGAGGTTTCTTTCTGTATGAGACAACCATGAAAATAGTTTCCATTGCATTAGGTTTTCATCTGCATGATGACTGATCCAAAAACTTTACACTAGACTTCCTACTGCATATCAGCTTCATAGCAGAAAGAATGAAACTGGCCAAGCACAGAGTGAATTCAGCCACAGGCTAGAGAGCGAAAGAAAGTAACAGGGACACAGAGTCTAACAAACGAAAAAAAAGCATGTATTTTGTTATTCAAGTACACTAACATTTGACATATCCATAAGGCATAAGATAGCACTCAAATATATCAAACATCATTACATTACACCAACCACAGATATGTGCCATTAAACAAATTAAAATTTACAAATAGAAAGAAATCAAAGAAAAAAAATGTGTTTTATGGCATCATCCTTATGGGCACTTGTGACTTTACCTGATTGTACTCATCATGACAAGAGTTGTATTGACCCAGGGTTCGTTTCCCATAACCACAGTTGCTAACTAAGTTAAAGCAATTTGTTCACTGTCAAGCAACTAGGTAGCTATTAGCTAGCTAGTTAACTAGTCTAACTAGTTAGAAACTATGGTTTTGGAAAACACACCCTGGACTGTCAACTGACCAGACTAATACCTTGCATATAGCACACTCTTGCATACTTCTGGACTAAACCAGAAGATACTCCTCAGTGCAAGAGATTATGGCTACTCCTGGCTGATTTGAAGAGCACACTGTTTTTACGGTGCAGTGTCTTGGGTCTCAGTCCTCATATGGACAACATGGGAGACCATGGGAGTCCTCGGACAAACTCCAGTATATTACAAGACTTTCAAGAATGTGTGCATGTTCACTTCCGCATGTTCACTTTTCTTACTGCTGGCAGGTATTCATGTTGTCTGGTCTTTGTTTTGTTCTAATCAGACGTTTCCTTTGGGCTTACCTGATGAACACCCCAATCTTTGACCTCATAACATATAACTGAGAAGAAAATCAGTGCAATTTATGTAAATAATATATAGTATGAAACGAGTAAAGGCCTGTACATGTTCAGATCTACGCCTAGTGGATTACAAACAAACCTTTATTCTTATGTAACCATAGAAACAAGACTGGAACTGCAGTGAAGCATTACTGTAGTGTCTCTTTCTAAATGAGAAGCATAGTAGGGAACTAAAGAACAGATTAGTATTATACAAAACACAGATGAAACGAAGGGGGTGTAAGTGCAGACATTTTAAAGGGCTGTCCCAATGCCAAATGCTCAAAACAATATGTACAGAGTATATTTTTTTCATTCTTGGCTTCAGTGTTGGAGAAAGTAGTAGAACAATTGAGAAACCCTCCAAAAAGACCAAAGACTATTCTGTACACTACAGAGCACCACTTTTAACATGAGGCTTATTTGAAGAGAGTGAGGCTGGATGACAAATGCTTCCTAGTTGTCTTACTTTTACAAAAATAGCAACTCAACTTAAACAAGCCTCTTCCAACACTCCCTCAAACTTGTTTGCCCATTTCAAACACCATTAGATTAGCCCATCACTTCAATCATGGCAGGGATTTTGTGGTTAGAAATAAAGGCAGAAAAGGAGGAATATGAAAAGATATTTTCACTAACTCTGACTAAGCCAACATTAAAAGCAGTGCATACATACGGGCATCTTTGGTTCAGCTGTATTTTCGTTCTTGTTGTAAAATAATCAGTTTAATACATAGCTGAGGTAATAAGTTAGACAGGAAGCACCATTTTCAATATAATAAGAAAATACAAAATGTGTTTTTTTTTTTTTCATTTTACATATATTCTCGGAGGGTGTAGTGTTTTGCCGGGCTTGCAGGAAAGTGGTTGATACACTTGCCAAAGTTCTTCGAAAGCACTTGGTGTGGGACATAAGGTTTGCGGTACAGCACAAGCGTGTAGTGTGTGAATGTGTGTGTGTGTGTGTGTGTGTGTGTGTGTGTGTGTGTTATTTGAGGGGTTCCAAGAGCCCTGCTAGCTCTGCTCACAGGTTCTTCATGCAGACCTGGCAACGGCTGATGCGCGAGAGCAACTGGCCGGCTTTGAGCGTCTCGCTGGCTGGCGAGCTGTTGAACTCCTGCTCCATAGTCGAGAGCCAGAAGCTGTACTTGTTGGCGAAGTAGTGGCACGTGCCCTTGGGACCATTGCACTCGATGAACGGCGTGCTGCGGAAGTCCTCCAGGCACGAGCCCGGCGACACCAGAAGCTGCCCACCGCCCTGCTTGCCTGCTCCAGAGTGCTGTGGGGAAATGGAGAAGAGAGGAGAGTCACTCTGACAGGCGGCTTATGGGGTCACACAACCCATTCATGATCATGTTGATAATGTTAATATTCACATTTTTAGTTGAAAAGTAAAAAAGCTAAAAATAACAACAGTGCGAAGAAATGCACTCTATGACACAGTATGATATCAAAAACTCTAATGCTCTGTATGCTCAAGGCATCCATTCTAAAGTAAACTCTCATTCTAAAACATGATAGCTATGTTTCAGGCGTCCCTTTCCCAAAGGCATACTTGCTAACTAGTTAGCAACTTACTTAGTTGGCAATGGGAAATTGCATTGCAACTATGCTTTTGGGAAACTAACCGACTAAACTCGCATCTCCAGACTCTGCGAATAGTGCTTTCAAGTCAACTGGACTAACACAGGTAGGTCCTTTGCTGCTCTGTGCTGCACTTGACTTTCCTCAGAAACTACAATCACAAATAGAGTGTTTCTCAAAGTCGAGGAAGCATGCTTGGAAGGCTGCTTTTTCAAGCATTCCACGTCATTGTCAGTCGCCAAGTACTGTTCCAAAGTCAAGCATCCTTCTAAATTCTAGTGGGGACGGAGGCCTTTGTTCATAGATTTTTCAAGGATGCACTGATGGAACCTAGTTTTTGAAGTGTACGACTTCCAAGGCGAGTGCTACCTAGGAAGCATTCTCGACTTTGAGAAACACTCATAGTCTGCAGGCATCCTGTTTTCCACCGCATAAACAGCTTAATTGACTCAAAGAGCAGTCAACAACAGCCCCAGAGTTAGGGACACATTATATGGAACACTCATTTGTACAGCTATTTAAAGTTGCTGAAGTGAAGACTGGAGTTTGATGCCATAAAAGGTCTTAACGAGAAGCAAGACCTTCACATTAGTGCAGGAATCTAAGTCTGAGATATCTCCATCTACCTCCTCCCTAAACAACACTCAGGGCGTGTTGCTCTAAGCCATTTCATTTCATGATGGCTGCATAAAACGCATGTTGGTTAGTAGGCCTATAAATAATTCAGAGGTGATAATTTGACAGCAACCCTGAAACAGGCGACACTTCTATGTTTAATTTTTCATTTAATTTATATTTTTAAGTTTTGTCATACTTCTAAAGGCTGTCATTATTTCTTTTGCCCCAATTTTGTTTTCAGACAGAACAACCACTATTCAGTCAAACCCACCAACCATCCCCAACTCTTAACCCCATCCCCTCCCCTTTCTCACCATAAGGAAGGAGTATCCAATCCACAGACTGCGCCAGCCCTGTGGGCATGGGGGAATGGTGACGTCCTGACTGTGCACGGCGATGGCCACTGAGGGCGCCTCGCACACCGAGCAGCGGCTGATGTACTGTTTGATCTCCTCCCCCTCCACGGGCATCATGGGTATGGGCGCCGTGGTGGACAGCCAATAGGACTTGTCATTGCGGTCGGCGTAGCGACACAGGTCGTTGGGGTTGCAGTAGAGGAAGGGCATGGTGCTGAAACGGGGGATACAGGAGCCCGCCAGACCTGAGGTGTGTCGGAGGAGGGGAAAAAAGACAGGAAAAAAGGAGAGATGAAGGAGAATAAAGGATGTATTTCCATTTGCAAACTCCAGAGTCGGCCAATTAGCATGCTCGACCATTTTTGTGTTTTTTTTTTTACTACCCCTGCAAGACAAAAAGCAATAACCAGAATGACACCAGTATTATGTAAGCTACAATGCTATCGCTAGTGTTTGGGCCGGCCTTGACTGAGTCTTCACTAGTGGTATTGGTCATATGAAAGGCTTAAGTGAATTAGAAGTGGAGAGTCACCTAGGTCTTGGTTGTGGGCTTTTTCCTGGCCTTCGAAGTAAAGCAGACTGTAGCCGTCCCACAGCTTGGACATGCCCACTGGGCACATGGGGGTGTTATCCGACTGGCTGTGCTTGACCAGCAGGTAGCCCACGTTCACGCTTCGCCCAGGCATGCCAGGACGACCCTGGATTCCAGGACGGCCCCGATAACCTGGTGATTGTGTGTGTGTGTGTGTGTGTGTGAGAAAAAGAGAAAACACACTTTAAAAAAGAGAAAAACATACTTTAAAAGCAAGAAAATCATTCTGTTCATCTAAGTAGGCAACCTGTTTTCCCACATAACTAATGGGTGCTGTAAACATGATGGTACCAATTTGTCCTATAATAATTACCTAATAAAAATAACAATGTTTGATCCATAAATTGCACGTTATACTATACTGTACATGCAGTATGCTGTACAGTTACAGTATACTGTAATTTCATTGATAAAGATGACTATTAGAAAGAAAGGCACATGAAAAGGGGAAGTATGTGAGTTGAGTACACTACAGAATATTTTCAGTCTCCTAAATCATTCTTAGTGACCCAGAGACTATAGTTAACTGGCTGCACAAATCCTACCCTTAATCCACTAATCTAGCCTAGAATCCTGGAACTGTAATCTGCCTTGCCCCTTACGAGCCACACAACGCTCTCAACTGTACCTTCCAGGCCTTGAAGACCAGGGTGTCCCACTGATCCTTCATCTCCCCGGAAACCAGGAGTTCCTGACTGTCCGCTGATTCCTGGCATTCCTTTATCTCCTTTAGGTCCCAAGAAGCCTTGAGCGGGAAAGAACAAGAGTTATTTATTCACTTCTGTTTAGGTGACTCAGAGAGTGTACTTTGTGGCTAGCTCACACACACACACACACACACACACACACACACACACACACATTAAAAAGGGCTATGCTACCTGTCACACACACACGCACGCACGCACGCACACACACACACATTAAAAAGGGCTATCCTATCTGCCCCACACACACACACACACACACACATTAAAAAGGGCTATCCTACCTTGGTCTCCCGGTGTTCCTGGGATGCCATGAGGCCCTGGAGTGCCTGCAGGTCCCCACTGTCCAGGCGGTCCCGGTGGGCCTCTCTCCCCAGGAACTTTGACTGGGATGGGAAGAGGACCCCGGGCTCCTTGGGCCCCAGGGAAACCTAGAGCAGAACAGGCAGAGCGATGAGGAGGGGGGAGACTCAATGGTCTAGCTGTGCTGTGTTTGCTACGGGTAGCCTACAGGGACATTTCAGTATCCCAGTCTGGCCCCATTGTCAGCACACATACCTGCAACTCCTTGTTATGGACACAAGTAAACACTAAGCAAGTTCAAGTAAAATCTCACATTTTATGGTATCATTCAAGTAATACAAATACCTAGCCTGACATAGCCAGCCCATGATACATCTGTTCATCCGTATTCATGATCTGGACGTTCTTTAACCTGAAGCGATTATAGGGCGGGGGAGTGCACTCACCTCTGGTTTGAAACGATTGGACAGCTCGTCCAATCAGCCTTGCTGATTGGCCGGATGTCTGTTAACAGACTAACCCTCCCCAGAAGACCGTCTCCAGCCCATGAATACGGATCAACAGTAGTTATGGGGGGGCTATGTCAGGCTAACAATACCTGCCATTTTATTGCCGTCATGGAGAAAAGTCTATCCCAAGAGTGAAAACAAGTGTTTCAAAAGGACTTGTTGATTAATAAAGTAATCCTTACCTGGGTGACCTGTCTGTCCTTTTGGACCCGTGTGTCCGCGGTCTCCTTTGAGTCCTGGCTTACCAGGAGGGCCCATCATGCCTGTTTCCCCCTTGCTTCCTGCAGGTGAGAAACAACACTGCTGTAACAACGCTGCATTGACTCTCTCTCTCCTCGTGTCATACATGCAGACCAATTCTTTTAGACAGTATGGACAGATTCTGTGTCGGATGCATTTGCCACAGCTGACTGAGAAGCACACTTCTTCCACATGACTTCATTTCATGACATCATGATTTCACATAATTTTCACCGCTTTAGAGAGGAGTTGCAGAGATGTCAATCAAATGTTGCATGTTGTTGCAACCAGTTTCAAAGATTTAGAGCTTTGCTTAAGGTTCCACATGTCAAATTGCAGTTTCTGGGTTTTAAAACTAAAGGGCTTAAGACAAACACAATTTAAAAGCAAGAAAAACACCCTTTAAAAGCAAGAAAATCATTCTGTTCATCTAAATATGCGACGTACTTTAACATGTAACCCTCTGAGATGTAAAGGGCATTACAAATAAAATGTATTATTATTTATTATTAATACGTCTCAACGTGAATGGCTAGGGCCTAGGGCTTATAGGGGGGAGGGGGTTGAAATTAATCCTACATATAAATAGGTGGGAAGTACTGTACTGCATCCATCATTCTGACCTTTCTGTCCTGAGATGCCATCTGATCCAGGGAACCCACGGGTCCCCCTGTCTCCTAGAGTACCCTTCAGACCAGGCAGGCCAAACAGGCCGGGGATACCCCTCTCGCCCTTGCCCCCAAACGGAGAGGGAAGGCCTGGGGTGCCTCGGGGTCCAGGGAAACCTAGAGAGAGAGAAAAAATATTATATATCATAATTAGTGCTGGCAAAAGTGATTAATCAAAAAAAATAACTCAGGCATGTATTATGTTCAATGTCAGATAGAAAATGGCTCGGCTATCAAGTCAAACTAGACAAAGATTATGGCCTTGCTCCTGAATGTCCAACAACAGAAACAGCAGAGGGTTGAGAGAGAGAGAGAGAGAGAGAGAGAGAGAGAGAGAGAGAGAGAGAGAGAGAGAGAGAGAGAGAGAGAGAGAGATATATATATCATAATGTGTAGAAATGGTCAGGCAGGCAGACGGACTCCTGGAGCTTCCATAAGCACATGTACACACATACAGTACACACACACACCACACACACACACACACACACACCACACACACACACACACACACCACACACACACACACACACACACACACACACACACACACACACACACACACACACAATCTACTCTCTACCATAACAACCACAACTCTTCTACTTCTATTACTATATACTATTCATTTGCTGTTTGGAATTGCCCGAACCAATATGGCGGCTTTGTTGACGTACGTTTTGGAACCCTTCGAGGCTTCTAGTCCTCTATATAATTCTTACAAATGGTGCAAGGTATGTTATAGATGGTTTAGATGTACGTCATGCAACACAGATGTTACTATGTGAATCTATACTATTGTTTCTTGTAGTTGTTAGTAGTTCTAATCCACCTGGGAGTCCTTTGGGTCCGGGAGAACCAGGTTCTCCAGGGCGTCCGGGTCTGTCTGGGGTTCCTCCAAACCCTTGGGGACCCTGTGGACCCTGAGGCCCGGGGTTTCCTTGAGGCCCTGCAGAACACAGTATACCCATCACTCCACATGAACAACAGAGAGAACACAACAGAAAATCCCCACAGCAGCGATACTAGAGAGCATCTGTCTTTATGCAGACCAAAGTTGACCTCTCATGTGCTGACATGAAAGACTGTTGAAAAGTTCATATTGTGACGTAATGCACTTATGCAGACCACAATTATTCAGGTTTGCTCCCATTGAAACCAAAGTAAAGAAAACTACAGTATCTTTGATATTACATTGCTCTATCTTGGCCAGTGTTCCATGATCTTTGGTGAAACTGTGAACTATGTAGGCCTACATATCCCATGATGCCCCTACCTTGGTCTCCAGCATATCCTTTTTGGCCGACTGCCCCAGGGCTGCCTTCTTGTGCGTTGGGGATGCCGTCCTCTCCTTTCTGGCCCTTAGGACCAGGGCGACCTGGAGGCCCTACAGTGTCCACACCTGAAACCACAGACACACACACGCGTACACACACACACACACACACACACACACACACACACACACACACACACACACACACACACACACACACACAGTCACTGACTGACAAAATGGTGGCCAGATAGTGAGCTTCATACTGACTTAATTCACTTACAAATGTCAGATGTTGTTCATGTAGCCTACATCGTCATTGCTTTATTATACATTTTCACATCTCGGTTTAAAATCTGAGTCTCTTAATAGTCCAGTATGTGCTGTAATAGGTGTAACAAAATGGCACCTGGTGTTCCGGGCACTCCCTTTTGTCCCTTTAAACCATGAAGTCCAACGATTCCTTTCTGTCCTGGGAAGCCTGTAGAGAGAGAGAGGCCCAAAACACACCAGTTCATTTCAACCATGTCCAACATGTCTTAAAAACATCACTTCAAAAATAGATCGGATCAATGATGGCAGAAGCATCAAGTCAGTGTACAGTGTAATCCATATGCCAGCTAGCCAAGCTCTTTGTGCGGAAATTTCACGGTATCATTAGAGACACATTATTTCTTTAGTTAGTTAGTAAAGTGATCCGACTGGGAGCCTGGGCTTTTCAGTCGACTATCTGTGCACTTGATTTTGCTGAGTGGTCGCAAATTCGAGTCTAAGGCTGAACCGGGTGGGATGACCTCTTACATGTGCACACATAAAACGGTTGACTGGGATAAATATAAGGTGATGTCGAAACAGAGGTGCCCTTTCTTGTTTTCTTGTCTAGACAAAAGTGGACTCAATGGCAGGCATGTCATGTCACTTTCTTAAATCATCAACTGGTTATTAAAGCCAGCAGATTGAAAGTTAAAAAGTAAACCTGTGATCGCGGCTGACCTTGGCTGAACCTAGGCAGACAAATTATTACTGTAAAAATCACTTGTGTATCTGTAGTCTAACTGTAGAAATCTTAGCCTAAAAGTCTATTGTAGTATTATTAGTAGGGCTAATTTAAAGGTAGGATCCATGATGATTTCCTGGAGCACTATTACTGTATTGCTTAAAAAATCCCCCTCACATACTGTTTGTAAACAATTAAATGTAATAGCACAAAAATAAAAAAATGTAGTCACCTGTAGAACGAGCAGGACGGGAAAAAACGGTATCCAATCATTTTATCCTTATCAAATTGATTGAACGACAATATGTCTATCAAACTCAACTGTTATTTGGCCCTGCTCCCCCCCCCCCACTAGGATGTTGAACCCTACCTTTAAAGCAACACCAAGGACCTTTGTATGCTACCAACGTACCAAAATATTACTTAGTTTAGTACACTACAGATTTGTTTGTTGAAAGACTTTTACGCTTTGTCCACTGTTGGGGCCTGTTCTCTTTTGAGCGCTAGACCTAAAACGGTCTTTGGTATTTTTTGCCCTCAATGGGGCCTTCTAGGCAGCACTGCCTTAAAGGCACTACTCCCTTCAGTTTAGGGTTAGGGTTAGGGTTGAGGGGGCTAGAATTAGGAATAGGGTACAGATAGTGGCTTTTAGGCTGTGCTGCCTGGGAGGTGTCGTTGGGGGCAAAACACACAAACAGGCCTCTCCTCTGGTAGTGAGGTGCCTGGTGAGACTACTGTACCTGGTTGTCCATTGTGACCTTCAGATCCTTTGGTTCCACCAGCACCAGGAACTCCAGGCCAGCCCTTCTGGCCCTGGTTACCAGGAGACCCTTGACGACCATCAGACCCTGATGGCACAATATGGAAGGGCGAGACAGTCAAAACAAAAGCAGAGGAGGCGTGACAAAATGAACTGTATGGTAGTCTGTGTGTGTGTGTGTGTGTGTGTGTGTGTGTGTGTGTGTGTGTGTGTGTGTGTGTGTGTGTGTGAGTGTGTGTGTGTGTGTGTGTGTGTGTGTGTGTGTGTGTGTGTGTGTGTGTGTGTGTGTGTGTGTGTGTGTGTGTGTGTGTGCGTGTGTGTTTCGCTGCACTCCTGTTGAACTCAGTGGCATTCATACATCATATACAGTAAGGAAAATGTAATAATCATCCGCTAATAATTACTGCTAGTCATCTCATGTAAGTACTACACTGAACCACACTGTACTCTGTACTATTGCATTCCTAGCCTAACAGAATCAGCAGTCACAGTATAGACATGATGGGCATCAGGAGAATGGCGTACCTTTGGTTCCAAAACCACCTGAGTCACCTGGGCCTCCTTTCATGCCATTGATACCAGGGTAACCTGAATTGCCTCTCTCTCCAGTGACACCAATATGGCCCTGTCCACCTGTGGGGAAGACCAGAGGGAACACGGGATTACGAGTCGTGTGTTTTGGTGAGTATGTTCTTCTCTTCATGGAGATTTAAGTTGATGTCAAGTTTCTTCCAACAAAATTTCCCCTACAATTGACCCTAGTGTAAGTGTAAGAACCTGTTTAACTAGCAATGTCAGTAGTTTGAAAATAAATAAATTATAAATAGATTAATAAATAAATAGATAAATACAAAACCTCTGGATTATACTCTCAAACAAGACATAATACAAATACATCACATTTTTGTGAATAACCGTGACCTTTAGGTGACCTACCTGGAAAACCTTGAAATCCTGGTTGACCTGGGTGGCCTGGGGATCCGGGGAGGTCAATTGTTGGACCTGTCTCACCTGAAACATGCAAAAACACAGATATACATTGTACAACTGACCACACGATTACTATAACCTGTTTGATTACAAGTGATTTGTAGCAATTAATTCAAAGTGATCATAATTATTTCTTGTTTTTGTACAGTAGTTCTACCTTTGAAACCCTTGAATCCGCTTTCTCCTGTTCGCCCAAAGGCACCCGTTCCACCTTTCTCTCCCTGTTGGTAAATAACCATCACACAATTTAAATACACACACACACACACACACACACACACACACACACACACACACACACACACACACACACACACACACACACACACACAATCAAAGGACATGAACAGACAACAAAGGTTGCACAGTGAAAATAGAGTTGTACCCTTTTCCCTGGCATTCCAGGAAATCCTCCAATTCCTTGTTCTCCGGTGGGTCCTGGCATCCCCTTCTGACCGGGAAGCCCCTCGCTACCAGCATCTCCCTTCGCACCCTTATCAAGGCTGGGCTCTCCTGGGTAGCCATCAAATCCTATCTCTCCAGGCACCCCTTGGTAGCCTTTGCTCCCTGGATCAAACACAAGGCCAGTGATGGTAAGTGGGCTGCATTTGGGGTTTTGGCTTCAGGCTTAAGACGCTGTTGCTTAAAGCAACAGCAATGCTGGACTTGAATCAGTCTGCCAGGGATTTTCTGCCCCATGCAAAAGTTCCATTGAACCAACTTCCATCATTCCTAAAGTCAGCCCATCAGTCATCTCAAACACACCCAATGTGCTGTGTAGGGATTGGCTCAGTAAATGGCTCTAGATATATGAGCAAAGCCAATTTTGGTACGTATATATCATACTTCTAGTTATGGAAATCTCTCTTCATATAGCCTACTGACACTCATTTTACAGTGGAGCAGTGAATTGGGATGTGTAACGGAGGCCAGCTAGCTCGGCTAGCGTGGCGGCAGTATGTGTAAATCCTCATCACCCAATTCCTTGGGCGCTTTTAACGGCTGAGTTAGAAGCTCTGGCTTTTAGCTCAGTGGTTAGAGCGCCCTACTCCCACGCCAGGAGTTTGTAGCTTGCGGGGTGGCGGGTCCGAGACCCGTGTGCGGTGCGGACCGCCAGCGGCTGCAGATGCAAGAATGAACCACAGGCACAATGCCAAAAAGGGCAGGCTACAGGCATAGACAAGGCCGTACAAACAAAGGAAAGGTTTTTATTCCTGCTTGTGCTGAAGACCTCACCTCTAGGTCCTGGGAAGCCGTGAAGTCCTGGCATGCCGTGGTCTCCTTTTGTCCCCTTCATGTCCTTCATCACCTGAGGCTCGATGTGAACCCCCCCTGCTGGGCCTACTAAACCTCTGTCCCCTTTCAAAGAAACACACACAAAATTAAATTTGACTGTGCATGATCGAGAGGTCAACAAACACACCATATAGTATATCCACTAAGCCTATTGTGTGCTATGAGGGGAGCTGTCGTGCAACATAAATAGGCGTGTGTCAATGGGGAGCTCACCTAGCTTAACGAAATTATCAAAAGTGAATCAACACAGAACGAATCAATGCAACGCAGACTGAGATCGAGAAACAGCAGCTAACGGTAAAAGATGCAGGCATATCAAAATGAAACTTGGCCGCTTGGCCATCTTGGTCTGCATTACACGAAAATTGGTCATTCATTCATTTGGTCAGTCATGGCTCTCAACAGGACTTAGCAATATGAAACAGCAGAGCTACATGTTGATTCACTCTGGATAATTTCTTTAAATAATAATAATAAAAAATTCTATGTTCTATGTGTCTCAGTGCAACAGTGAGGAAACAGATAGTAACCTCTCTTCAGACAGACTGTAAGACGCAAGTCTCACCTTTTTCGCCCGGTCTGCCCATGCCACCCTTCAGCCCTGTTCCTCCACCAATGCCAGGCTCTCCGGGAAGCCCAGCATAGCCCTTTATTCCGTTAACCCCTGGCATGCCAGGGAATCCTGTCATACCTGGAGAACCTTGGAATCCTTAGAAAAAGAACCAAAAAGATGTTGTTAAATGACATGAACGTTTAACATGAATGGAGAAAGAAACATATTCCAACGTTCAAGACTATTTTTACAATGTTGTTCATACATCATCTTCACACAGCCATATGAGGACTGACCGACCTTTCAAACCATAAACACCCAAATGTCCGGGTAATCCTGGATTTCCAGGGTCCCCCTGTGATCCTGTGTTTCCACTGCCCCCCTCGCCACCAGGTTCACCAGGGAGACCCTTCATGCCGAAGGGTCCTGGGAATCCGCGGTCTCCCTGACTTCCCCGTTCTCCAGGAAAACCTGCCATTTACAAAACAGTTGCACAAGGGCATGAAAAAAATGTTGATTTTTGACATTAGTAAGAATCTACTTCCTCTAAACTAAAAGCTTAAAATGCTGAGGGCTTAATATTGCTTCAGGACCCCTTCAATTACTGTATTCCTGAGCACTGCCTTACACACACTAACCTGGTCCTCCGAGGGTTCCTGGTGGGCCTGGAATTCCAGCTTTTCCGGAAGGCCCAGGAAAGCCACCACTGCCTAAAGGTCCGGGACGCCCTATTTCTCCTTCTGCACCAAATGGGCCAACCTCTCCCTTAAAGCCAATCATGCCAGGCATACCATCCATGCCTATATGGAGAAAATACAGTGGCAAACAATGCAACAGCAACACAATACACTCTTATGTAAAAATCATAAAGCTAAATAAACAAACAAACAAATGAATAAAACTTAACAGAAAGTTGTTGTCCTTTTAAATCTAGTATTACCCTCATATACTCAAGGAATCAATAGCCCATTGTTACCATGCCTGAGAAAAAACACCTGAGATTCAGAGCCTCAGAAGCATTAAATGGGTACAAATCTCACCTGGGTATCCACGTGTTCCAGGCAGCCCAGGTAAGCCAGGCTCTCCCAATGGCCCAGCAGGTCCTGTTTCACCTGAGGCTCCAGTGGAAGCGTCTAACACCTCACCATGGGCTCCCTTTGCTCCTTGTTCACCGTGTCGGCCGTCCAGGCCAGGCAGGCCCGGTGTCCCTTGGAAACCTTTGACACCTGGGGTGCCTAAGTCTCCGCGAGGACCAGTAAAGCCTGCAGGAACAGGAAAGGCAACAACACTAAACTGAGAGAAGGTACAGAACATATAGAAAAAATAATGCACGGGTTCGAAGTTAAGCCCACTCCGCTATGCGTCGTGGGCTTTTAGAACTTCGAACCCGTGCATTATTTTTCTATATGTGCACGCCGTGTCGTTCATTATCCCTTACATATTACACATACTGTATATATAGTATATTTGAGACTACATAGCACATAATTATTTCAACTATGAAATATATTAACAAATTATTTTTTTTGTAGATCTTTCACTCTTTCTTCAAGAGGTTTGGCAATGGCACATTTCACCATCTTACCAAAACAAACTTTTATCTATACAGTGTATGTACATTTCAGTACTTTTGAGCATATGAAAATGAATGTGTCAGATGGGAAACATTTCTTTCGTTTTCAATACATTTTATAGCAATGTCTACAGAAACACTGTCATGTGTCTGCTGTGCACATTCGTTCCTGTGAAAATCATGCATTCTGTACAGGACATACCGCTCAGACCAGGTGGTCCATCCTTGCCAGGGTCTCCTCTCTCTCCTTTGACTCCTGACTCCCCTGGCAGCCCTGGAGAACCTCTACTCCCTGGAGTTCCTGTAGCAAACAAAAAACAGAACAACCTTCAATAAAATTTGAATTTGGATAAAAGATATAAATGTTTTTTTCACAGAATAAGTTAATTGCAGCAGGTGTAGTGATGTAAAAGAAAAATACATACAGTATGAAGAAAAAAAAAGATAAATAGTCTTCAGGTGCTTTCTGTATAATGTTCTGTTTACTTTTTGGTATTATTAAATCAAACCATCATAAATTTATATAGAAGGTATGCAACAGAAAAAAGTATGCAAATCAGTAACTTGAACACACATCACATACAGTATTCAACATGTATCATTTCTGCATAATTTGATTATCTTACCTGGGAATCCATCCAATCCTTTAAGGCCAGGGAGTCCTGGCAGTCCTGGAGTTCCAGGGACTGGCTCACATTCCCCTGTTCAGATGAGCAAACAGTATACTTAGGAATAATAATAATAATAATAATGATAATAATAATAATAATAATACTAATAACAATGTTTGATGGATTTGGCCATAATGGATTGGACAGGACTGGTCACTTTGGGAACCGAACCAACGACTCGTGATCAAACAAGTGAGCAAGAGCCCGACACATTTCCTCAATTTAGCAAAGACAGGAGTGAGATCAATACAAAATAAATCATGGCATCTCCACCATTAAAATCAATGCATCTGTGATCAGAAAGCAAGACAAACACAAGCAAAAACAAAAGCACTGAGGCGTGAAGAGGCGGGTGAGTTTTGAAGCACCAAATCAACAAAGTTAAGTTGAAGTGACGTTTATCCTTGCCACTGAAAACTGTGAAAGAGGAGAATTAAGCAAGAAGGGTTTTTTTTTTAAGGAAGAAAGTTGTTGATTTTTCCGCTACCTTCTTTATACACCAGGCCTCGCTCTCCAACTTGAATACATCCTCCTTTCAAAAGTACACAAGATATATAGATAGATAGATGCATTCATCACAAATGACAGAAAGGCAGGGGTTTGATCTCAAACACCATGGTGAAAACACTGTTAAAAGTAAAGTTGCAAATAGTATACTGCTACAAATGATAAAAACAAAACTCTCATACATAGAAAAGTATCCATGTTTGTTGCACTGCATACTTTCTGCTAACACCAAGAACACTAATATTCTGAAGTTGTACACACATATAAACTTCTGAGCCTTTTAGTGTGAGATATAATGTATGAGAAAGAACTACCAAAAGGTGTTAACTGTTTTTCCCCTGTTATACTGTGCAAAGGAATCACTTGCTAGAACTACCAAAAGGTATTGAATGTTTTTTTTTTCCCTGTCACTGTGCAAAGGAATCACTTGCTAGATTTTGTCCTGCACTTAGACCAAGTTTTAGATCTTTGTTTTCTTTGTTATAAGGTTTTATGAATGCATTATGTAAGGGATAGCAGCCGCCGAAGTGTCCTGATACAAGGTAATAATGGACATTGACAAGGTGGAGGAAAAGAACAGCCTGAAGGCAGAGCCAAGTCCATTATTACCTTATATGGGGGAACCTCGAAGGCTATACTATTTTCATATGAAAGAAGATCCACAAGGCTGCATTTTAAAGAACCCAACAAACGTCACAGGTGTCCTGTTATCTAGAAAAAACAGACACCCTGACAGCTAATCAGAAAACAGTATTCCATTCCACCGGGTGATAATACCATTTATGATTGCATTTATAATTCTTTATGAAAACTGCATTCATAGAAAGTGTCTCTATATCAGAAGACCTAAAGTGAATTAATGACCAAAATAGTTGTTGGTCTTTGCAGTACATTTTCATCATATCCTGACACAGCTATTCTCATAAACTGATACTATTGCAACTCTCTGAGGTTATTTTGTCTTTTAACAGTGTGGTTTGAGGGAAGCAAATGTTGAACTGAATGACACACAGGGAAAGAAGGATGATCATGAGGACAGGGAAATACAAGATGAGGAAAGAAAGAATGACAGTTAACAGACAAAGTCAGACAGGAAAATAGATGTACTCAGGAAAAAAGGCAAAAAAGTAAATGAATAGATGAGGAGGAATAAAGAACGACACAGCACCGCATGGAAGACTGAAACGGAACCAAACGGAACACATACCTGGTGTTCCAGCAGGACCAGGCATGCCACCATAACCCTGGATTCCGGGATCGCCGGGAAAACCCCTTGATCCCTTGGGGGCACCTAATGCCTTTCCAGCTTCCCCCTGTAGACCAGGGTTGCCACGCAGACCCGGCAGGCCAGAGAAGCCTGGATCTCCAGGCTCACCCAGTGGCCCCTCGCCCTGTGGACAGACAGAAAATGGCAACAATGCATCTGTATCTGGGTATCGGCCAAACATACTGTACATAGGCTACTTGTGTTTAAAGGAAAGATCTGATCAACTTGTATCCCTGTTGCTGTTAGTGCTGTTTGTATTGTAGCAACAAAATGTGGTAAAGGAAATATGCACAGGCTGAATTTGCAAAAACACAAGCACCAGCAATCAAAATTGACTCCGGACTTTTGCTTTAAGTGAAAAGATGTGACACTAGCTATGGCTAACAATGTAGGCTATCGGTGAGCTTAAAGATGAAAAGCTAGCATGAGAAAAGCCATGTGTGGCGTGTGAGCATATGGCACCTGTTAATTCCGTGTCTTACACTCAATCCATGAGACTTGAGAACCCTGCCTAAAACATTTAGCTGTTATGTTGAGTCATGCATCAAGCCAGCCAATACCTTTACTACTTATGCCATTGAATCTTAAGGTAGTCTGTTATTTCCCTCCCCTACAAGGTAATGCAGAGTAACTAATTGGTACTGATAGTTCTGAAATTGGCTTATTGCGGTGAACTCATAGTGAGGAAACTATACTGTCATATTCCCCCTAAAGTGCCATTGACAGCGGTCATTATATTTTGCAGCCTTTATTACACAGAAATAACAACCGCTAAACGTTGGAAAGGCCTATTCAAAGTGAATGGAACCTCCTGTAGCATTCAGGTGAGATAAATGCTAAGTGTTTGCAATAACTCGACTAGACCAAAAGCATCACTAACTGGAAGACCACGCAGTCCAGGGGCTCCTGGGACGCCGTTGAGGCCATCAAGTCCCTGGGATCCTCCCACTCCGGATTTTCCTGGATCTCCTGGTTCCCCTGACGATCCTGTGGAGGACACATAGTAAGCAGTCAAGACTATTATGGGGTGTCTACATTAGTCAGAGAGAGATTATAGGAGCAGTGTGTAGCCAAAATTGGTACTACAATCATGTTCAAAATATTTTGCTGCTTTCAGCGATCTCCATCTTTCAAACGCATCTCCTATACATATCCTTGTTTTATTTCTCATTTTGTCACAATGTATTTCGGAAGCATAATGACACCTTTACAATCACAACAACACAAATACCACTTGAAATGCTACATAAACACTACTTGTGGGCTGGAACTTGGCTTTTCAAATGCAAATATTCTAACTTCACTTCAACTGTCAATGGTATAAGTGTTTAAAATGAACATGATTCCTTCATGTCAGGACCATTTTATGATTATTTGGAATACATTTCTTACACACTGCTCCTTTAAGTGTGTGCATCTCCAATAAATCTGAGCTGGAAACAGCCACCATGGCATCTCCCATTCTCTTGTCCCTCACTTACTGTATCTTTACAGTTGATCATGTGCAACCTCTGCATTACAGGTCTCAGATCAGGTTAGATCAACACTCTGACACATAATGTGCTGCCAATCACTTCAAACACTGACCAGGCAAAAACAATGATATATGTGTATATATATTTACATGTATTTATTTATGAAATGACGTGTCAAACCTTTTTGTTTTGCAACTGTTGTGTCTCCTTTTCTTCCCTTAGGTCCTGGTAAACCATCACTGCCCGGGAAACCCTTATAGATGAGAACAAAATTTTGTGTTTTTGAGTGTGTGTTTGTGTGTGTGAGAGAGAGAGTGTGTGTGTGTGTGTGCGAGAGAGAGAGAGAGAGAGAGAGAGAGAGAGAGAGAGAGAGAGAGAGAGAGAGAGAGAGAGATATTGTGGTCAGGGTTGCTCACTCACAGGCATGCCAGATGAACCGGGCAGCCCTGCTTCTCCTTGGTCTCCCTGCTGACCCCACTCCCCCTGCATGCCAGGGTTGCCTGGACTGCCCGCAGGACCAGGGGGTCCGGGGATGGAGGACACCGAGCTGCACTCACAGTCACCATGGTCTCCTGAACTCACATAGACACACACACACACACACACACACACACACACACACACACACACACACACACACACACACACACACACACACACACACACACAGCAGTGTAAACCAGTGAATCAGAAGTGATACGGGGGTAAGCTAGTGTAGACCACAGACCAATGCCAAACCAATGACTAACCTTTCATTCCTCTGCTCCCAGCAGAACCTGGTCTTCCTGGCTGGCCTGGGCCTCCTTTCAGATGCTCTCTCCCTGAATGGACACACGTGTTTTAGCAACTTAAAAGAGCTAGAGAGAGGGTTTATGGGTACATTTCGGTTCAAATGTAAGAATATCACAAACACAATTCAGTTCAGAATATTACAAACACAATTCAGTTTATATATATATATATATATACAGTATATATAAACAGCAACAGAATTGGAGGAAACAATTGTTTTTAACTTTCTGTCTGTCAAAAGTGCCATGTTGTCCTGGTATCAACTGAAATTAGCATACAAATCAACAAGCTTTTACAACAGCATCACATTCTAGACCACCTGTGGATGCTGTAACAAACACAATGAACCAAGAAGATTTCACAAGATCTTACACATAGTAGCTTTTGCTTGGACTGATCCACATGACAAGACACAATATTTGTCCCTGAACTAACAAATAGAGGAGCAGGACATTGGGCCTGCTTAGTGATGGACAAATAGCACTGTTCCCTGGTACTGTATACCATGAACTTACATGATCCTTGAGGTCCAGCAAATCCAACATCGCCTGGTGCACCTTTGAACCCGGGGGGGCCTGAGAAAGTGGCGGGGATTCCTGCCTCTCCAGCGGAACCCTTTTGGCCCTTAAACCCCTTTTCACCAAATGGACCAAAATAGTCAACTGTATGATGGAGAGTGAGACAGAGAAGGAGAAGAAGAAGAAGAAGAAGAAGAAGAAGAAGAAGAAGAAGAAGAAGAAGAAGAAGAAGAAGATGAGGAGAGCAAAACAGGAAGGCAATGAGGATTAAAACAACACTGTCACTCTTATGAACGAGTGGACTGGAGGCTCCATCTTTGTTTTCAACAGATGGAAAGATCATGTAACTCACAGAATTGTTGTTGCTGATCAACGGCTGGAGGTCCAGGACGCCCAGGAAGGCCTTTATCCCCCTGAGGTCCCCTTCCTCCCTGGGGGCCCAGCTCTCCCACTAAGCCTGGCAGCCCAGCTACACACACAAGAGACAGGTAGGGAAGAAACGGCAGAGAGAAGGAAGAGATAGAGAGAGAGATAGATAGATAGAGAGAGATCAAACATATATTTAATGCGCTTGTTACACCTATACTGCAACAAACAGCAAATAGTTGATAATCGCTCATTTTTCAACAGAAAATTTGGCTACATCTAGTCCTCTCTCTCACCTCCATCTGGGCTTGTGCCAGCGTAGATCAGCTCACCAGCATCTCCTCTCACACCCTGCATACACACACACACACACACACACACACACACAGAGAGAGAGAGAGAGAGAGAGAGAGAGAGAGAGAGAGAGAGAGAGAGAGAGAGAGAGAGAGAGAGAAAGAAAGAGAGAGAGAGATAGAGAGAGAGAGAGAGAGAGAGAGAGAGAGAGAGAGAGAATCCCATTAGAATATTTTTAGATCCAGATTTAGATACTTATGCACTTCTTCTTTAATTTAGCATGCACAGTGTTCTAACATGTGGTGATCTGCCTGACACTTGTAAATGTAAAAAGAACATTTAGAGAGGTCAAGATGAAATTAGGGAGAAAGGATGAACGGAGCATTATACTGAATGCCTTGTTCTCTGATGTTTAAATAGCATGTATTCCATGTCACAAACAAACAAACATAATTTAACAATTTCATAAGCATTATAATGTAGTGTAAGAATAATAGCATAGCATAGCATAGCATCTCTATGGCCAAGTGCCATTTCTCCTAATTCAACAATGCCAAGTTACAAATGGCCGACTTCTTTAAAGCTTCACCGATGAGTCTGGCAACAGGATATGTACCTCTACCACAGGTGTTACACATGTTTGTGAATGTGATCTTCAAAGCAAACTAACCTTTAGTCCAGGTCTTCCAGGAGTGCCAGGATAACCAGTGTCTCCCTAGATGGTGAAAGCAAGGAAGATTTATTATCATAATTTATTATCTATCACAGTCTCTTTTCCCATCAATGAATTTGGAACTAGAATCTATCTACAGAGAAAATTCTTATCAAATCTCTGTTTACTTTAAACACATTCAGCTAGAGGAAACGACTGAAATGAAATTAACTAATTCTTTTTTTGATCAGTGTATATTCTTATACCTTGACCTCATCATTACTATTATGGAGAGAAGTAGTGATACCTTTGTGACAATCACTGATCAATCACATGAGCCACATGATAGTCAGTGTCACACACACATGTACACACACACACACACACACACACACACACACACACACACACACACACACACACACACACACACACACACACACACACACACACACACACACACACACACACACACACACACACACACACACACACACACACACACACACACAAATACATACCCTTGCTCCTTCCTGTCCATTCAAACCAGGCAACCCCTGAAACAAGAAAGAAAGATTTCATCTCAAACTCCCCACACAGTAGCCCAGAGTCACGCTATCTTATAGTCAGTTAGAACGCCCCATCAATATGTTTACCCTTTGTCCCGGAAAGCCCACGATTCCGTCTTCTCCTCTGTTGTCAGCCTACAAGGCAATTAGTGATATATTAATGTAGGCTACATATTAGGGTCTAAGCCATGCACAAAGTAATATTTCAACCAACTGTTGACACTTACTATCTCTGCAAAAGAAAATGCCTTGCAATGTAAATCTGGTAGAAATGTATTTGTGCTAATGGTGTAGTGTACTTACAACATCTCCACGCTCTCCTTTCCATCCTCTGTCACCTGTTGGGCCCTGCAGATTGGAGGGAAGTCAGTTTTTGTGAGGACAAAGTAGAGATGTGGCCTAAATGCCTTCACTAAGTACTAGTAGTAATGAACACCAGTTAAAGTTTTATCACTTGTACAATTCAAACACACAAACACCCCCCCACAAACACACCAGAAATCATACACACACCCTCACATACCTCATTCACATTAACCACATACATTTCTATTAAAATTATATCAATTATTTGAAAAACAAAAACAAAACAACAACAACAAAAACAATGCCCCGTCAAAGTGTCACCAAAGCACCTCCATCATGTGGTGCCTGTACTCACTGGAATGACAGGGAGCTTGCTGTGGGGGTAAGTGTGGTTGCCTGGAAGTCCTGGCTCTCCAGTGTCACCCTGTGGTGAAAGCAGAGAATTACAGTCAGGTCTCTATCCATTCAGAAATAAAAACCACATGACCACATAGCCTAGTGTTGTTAGCATGGTGACTCAGCTATGGTTGTGTACTGATTATTAACCAAGGTTAAAATACATTACTGATTTAGCTAAAGTCCTTCATCTATGCAGTTGGTGTATGGGAGAAGGGGGGGGGGGGTGCTATAGTTGGCAATGCATTTCTTTTCTCCTTTCTATTTTCTCACGAAATCATGATCAGATTATAATTCAGTGTATATAAACTGGTGTCACTCTGGTGTACACATGGGTCAGAGTGGGTGCGGTCAGCACTCAGTACAAAGTGTATTTATTTTTTATTTTTTTCATTTTTAAAACAACACTGACTTTGCAGATTATACATAGTTTGGGTCATGCTCATGAAACTACTGTAAACACACCAGTTTAGGCTCTTATAATTATATAGTGATACTGTATATTTCTATTCCAGAGTATTTCACTCACCACGTCTCCTTTCTCTCCCTTGATCACTTGTGTCATGGTGCCCTGGTTGAAGAAAACAGCATGGATATCATAAGATTCATTAGAACACACCAGAATAAGATGAGACAAATATTACAGCTTTCTATGTTAGCCATTATCTTCAATGGGAGTACAATGCATTTAATTGCTGCTGTTTTCCATACAGAAACGAAAACAGGGGATTATGGATGGTTAGAGCTCAGAGGTTAATTTTCTTTACCTTCTCGCCTTTGGGTCCAGGTAAACCGGGTGGCCCCTGTGACAAATGATCAAACGACAGACATGAGATCCAAAAGTACTTCCAGAAGTGATCAAACAGTGTAGGTGAGAGGCACACATTGATTGAATCGCTAAAATGTCACTACTTATGATGATTATTGTACTGATAATACCTATTACTATCATGCAATTAATAGTAAATAATAAAATAAGTATTATTTAATGAATAGGTTAAATCATCCATCCATTAAATTATCTCCAGCATGTGACTCATTTACCTCATGGTAACCTAGTACCAAACCTGAAGTAGACAGAATGGCCACAAGGGGGCTCATTGAGTTGAGTTTCAACTGCACACCTTTGCTACACATGCTTTAGCTATAGGTCAAAATGAGGGAATCTACAGAGTCCCGTTAGCATGGCTTTATCAAATTTACACAATCAAATGAAAATGAGCGGAGTCCACCTAGCAATGCTTCACCAGACAACTGTCATACTTTCAAAAAATGACTAAGAGCCTATTTTGTTTGAAAAGCCTGTGCTAGGTTAATCTGTGGGAACTCTTGCAAATGTGTATCTGCACATGTTCAGAGTGTCTACTTTTTCCGAGTGTGTGTTTGTTTGGAAGTACATATTTACCTGTGGCCCAGGAATACCCATGGGTCCATTCCAGCCTGGATTACCTCTGCCTCCCTGTGGCAAGAGAGAGAGAGAGAGAGAGAGAGAGAGAGAGAGAGAGAGAGAGAGAGAGAGAGAGAGAGAGAGAGAGAGAGAGAGAGTTTTTTTTAAGGAAAAACAGCAACAGTTGTCAGTCATGAGGTGCATGTGTGGGAGTAAAGAAGCTGATTAGGGGATCAAACTCACAGGATATCCGGGAATTCCAGGAAAACCGGGCTCTCCCTAAAATACAAGCCGGCAAGAGAGCAATATAAAAATATGAGTCTTTCGTCACTGCATGTCCTTTGGCCTTGCTCTTCACACATACAAATACACAAACAAACACACACACACACACACACACACACACACACGCACACACGTATATTGATGTCACACACACACAAACACACACACACGTGTGCGGGCAAACACACACACACGTTCATTGATATCACACAGACACACACACACACACACACACACACACACACACACACACACACACACACACACACACACACACACACACGCACAGAGACGTACACAAACACACACACACCTGGAACCTCCGCATGAAGACATGCAAATCCAAATCATCACCCTTCTCTCCTTTCCGACCTGGTTGCCCCTGGAAATAGAAGTGATTACATAGACTTTAATATTCTGACATTTGACGGATTCTAATATTCTCAATCCTGTCATGTAAACACAATATTCTGACTACCTTAACACGCATAAGGTCATTTTCAGAATGAGCAATAATCTGAATGTAGTACACCAATCATATTCATATTATTGAGGTTCGCTCCAGACATGTAAACACCTTACAGTAATCACTTGTCACCTTTTTGCATAAGTAAGAATCCCGTAAGGGAATTTGGGAAGGGAATATTCTATTAGCAACTCATGTACGCCAGCACATAATAATCACAACATTGTCAAATGTCCATGCAATAAATGTAAATTTAAATGTTCTCTGACTCCATGTGCAGGACAACAGAAATACAGCTGAGACACAGGTAGTCGTGTACCGGGATTCCTGGTCTGCCTATGGTTCCTGGTGTCCCAGGAAACCCAGAATCTCCTCTGGTGCCATTGCAGCCGTCTGCTCCTGGTTTCCCTCTAGGACCTCCCTGTCCTGGGTGCCCCTGGGTGTCAGAGAGACGAGCAGAGAGGTTAGAGATGGGCAAGCTACAGGTGCTGGTACTACCCAGCCCACACACAGGTGACTGAACGAGTGTAAACACATCCAGCAGGTGGGTTCCGCTGGCTTCATGATGTTGATGTATAGTAAGAGGCACTCCAAGCCACAAGGTGGCAAAGTACTTACTGGAATGCCATTGCCTCCGGAGAAACCTGGAATTCCTGTCATTCCCTGAAGAGAGAGAGAGAGAGAGAGAGAGAGAGAGAGAGAGAGAGAGAGATTTATAAGATTATATAAGATCATCATTAATGTCAAAGAAAAAAAGTAAATGAAGTAGATTTCATATCCAGTTGAATTGGATCTCAGTTTATAATTTTGAAGTCTAAGTCTAGAGAGGCCACTGACTTAACAGAATTATCAATGAATCAACCCGTAATCCTGTTGATTCACGTTTCTAAGTGGTGTCGATAGGTATGAGAATGACCGGATTTCGTGCAACGAAGACCAAATAGTTAGACCGCAGCCAAAGCTAACTAGTTGCAAGTTAGTGTTAGCTGCAAGTTTGCATATTCGATCTACGTTGTACCAAGCGTTGGCATTCTGATACCTACTGATAGCACTCAGTAGCCTCAAAGAACAGGGATATGGACTGTTTGACTCAGAATTTTTCCTTTAAATCCAATAAGTC
>JAODXP020000016.1:26639370-26646870 GCA_027497455.2 Sardinella longiceps | reverse complement strand
GTGTGTGTGCATCATGCGCACCCACATACACTTTAGCAGATGTGAACCGGGCGGTAACATGGACGGTAGAAGAAAGGCTGGCGCGACCTTTGACCTCTCTGATTGGCCTCTGTCTGCTCTGTCTCTCTTCCCTGGCTGGAGAAACATGTACCTCTCGCTCCTGAGAGCACGGGCCTGTCAATCAACTGTCAATGCAGAGAAACTTGAGCAAAACCCAAAACGAATATGAGGAATGGAGAGAGGACAGATGAGGAGACAGATCTAAAGAAGATGAGGAGAGAAAGATAGAGAGAGAGAGAGAGAGAGAGAGGGGTGGCGGGAGACAGCAGTAATCCACATACACGTCAAAATCTATCATGTAATGACTAGAAATAAGTACAAAAATGAAAATGAGAAATAGAGAGAGAACTGGGGAGAGATGGAACAAGAAAAGATGAGGAAAGAGGTTGAGAGAGAGAGAGAGAGAGAGAGAGAGAGAGAGAGAGAGAGACACACACACACACACACACACACACACACACACACACACACACACATAGAGGGAGAGGGAACGGGGAAGTCCAGAGTGCTATCATGGTCATAAGGATAACAGCTCAGAGTGGGGCCCAGCGGGGCTGGAGCATGAGAACTAACGGGTGAAGTGAAGTCACGAGAACGCAGGGGAAGCCAGAGGTGCTGCTACGCTAGCAGAGGAAAACAAACAGGCGTCTGTGGACGTGTGTCTAGAGGAAATGGCGGATCAGTCACTCCTCTCCTCTCCTCTCCTCTCTGCTCCTCTCCTCTCCTCTGCTCACTCACAGCACCCAGCCTCCTTTACCCGTTACCCGCTGGTATAAATCACCAGGTGACGAGCATTAGCGACCCGCCCGCGTAAATCACCGAGTGACGTGCCGCGCTCCCATGGCTCCCTGCTCCTTCCCTGTGACCTCAGAAGGTCAGGAAACACTTCCTGTTTTCCCCGTTATCCCCCTCACCCCATTCCACCCCCCCCTCACTCGTCCTCTTCTCTCCTCTGCTTCCTCTCATTCGTCTTCTCACACCTCCGTCGGCTACTCTCTCTCTCTCTCTCTCTCTCTCTCTCTCTCTCTTTCTCTCTCTCTCTCTTCCTGCGTTGGTGTCAGTTCTCGGCTCTCTTGCCACAGTTCCTCACGGGCCCTTTCCTCCCGTCTCTGGAGGATTGTGGGTCAAATCCCTGTGTCGAGCCCTTCACTGACAGACTGGAATGCCGCACGCTTATCATGTCAGCTTTAGGCATCATTTGTGGACGGACAGAAAGAAAGAAAGAAAGACACAGGGAAAGAGAGAGAGAGAGAGAGAGAAAGAGAGGGACAGAAAGAAAGGGAGGGGGGGTTTAATCTCACTCCATCTCCAAAATGAGAGTGTAAATGGTTTAAGACACCTACAGTATAGGTGGGTGGGGTACTGTAGGTGTGTCACGGCGAAGAGTGAAAACCAAAACAGTGCCATGGTAATGATAAAAGCCATGGTAATGGGGTAAAGAGCAACATCATCTTCAAGCTCATCCTCTGTGGCAAATCCACTGATCCACTCGGAGTTCTGTGCATTCTGGAATCAGAAGCCGAATCCTCCATGGATCCAGTTGCTGCATCTCCAGCCTGCCTGCCTGCCTGCCTGTGTGCCTGTGTGCGTGCCAGAGCCAGAGCCAGGGCCAGAGACAGGGCCAGAGCAGAGGGAGGGATGGAGGGTGGGAGAGCATCTGCACCTCATGACAATTACACACTGTATCAAAGCACAGCCATGCAGCTGTGCTGCTGCTGAAAGGCCAAGAGGTTCAGCATGCAGGGGGAGTGATCGCTTTCTCTCTCTCTCTCTCTTACACACACACACACACACACACACACACACACACACACACAAATAGGCAAGTAGATTCTCTCTCTCACACACTCTCTCACATATACTGTATGTCCACCTACAGTTATACTCACACACACACACACACACACACACACACACACACACACACACACACACACACACACACACACATAAACTCACACACACTCACACGTCTTCACAGCCGGTCTGAGTGAGAGGAACGATGACCTCAGTCTTGACCTCATATGTAGCTCAGAGCTGATAAAACCGCGTCGGAAGCAGATAAAATGTATAACATTACTGCGGTGACTTCATCCCAGTCACAAGGTGGGTTAAAAAAGCCCCAACTGGCTGACGGACACTCGCCAACTCCCAATGTACACAGCATTTGTGTAGCAATGGGAGTGTAGATCACTCTGCAGCTGGATCTGGTGACACACACACACAAATGTACACACACAACTACACACGCACACACACACACACACACACACACACACACACACACACACACACACACACACACACACACACGCAGTAGGCTACATATATACACATACACATCATGTACAAACACACACACACACACACACACACACACACACACACACACACACACACACACACACACACTCCAAGGAGCACGTGTCTTTAAAATGAACTGGCATTTGTGGAGCAGAGTACAAGTCTTTGATGTGATCAAAGCTGTTAGGGGAAGTGGGAGCAGCGGTGAGACAGGAAATGCTAGAGGGGCGTCCGCGCCCAGCACCGGTACACATTCTAGAACACAGCAGCATCCCAGCACAACATCCTGGAACAGGATTCCCCTCGTGATGGAATCCCAAACAAACATGCGTTCCACACCACCGGCACACTTTGTGGGTTGTTGGTCTAAAACAACTGCTGATACTAGTTTTAGTCAGTAATTCTAATATTTTCCACGGGCTTTGGAACACTTTTGTGTCTTCCAAGTAAACTAATGATCTGGGGAATTAGCGAGAACAATAAACAATGGCTACAAAACAGCTGTGCACCTTCAAAAACAGTCCAGGCACTGCAGCTTTTTGGATGCGAGCACAAACAAACCTGCATGCTAGGAGGAACCGATGGAGATCAGCAGCAGTTCTGCTGGAACACAGAACCCCCTCAGGGTTCTCATGATGTGTGCTCAGCTGCTCTTTCTCAAGGACGACTAAAGGTTAGCTAGGTGCGCTAATGCTAGCTAGGCAGTACTCATGGCTAGTGACGCCCATATTACCTCAGCCAGGGCCAGGGCAGGTCCTCTGTGAGCACTACCTCATTGCAGTTCCAGGCCCGTAGAGGATGTAGTGTGGTGCCCTGCACTGCTGAAGGCTGCTGATTGAGTGAATGAGTGAATAAAGCAGTGAGTGAGTTAGTGAGTGAGTGTGTGGGTAAGTGAGTGAGTGAGTGAGTGAGTGTGTGGGTAAGTGAGTGAGTGAGTGAGTGAGTGTGTGGGTAAGAGAGTGGGTGAGTGAACGTTCCCAAGGCTCCTTCCCACAGTGGTAGTGGCTGCAGCTCCATGGCTGGACTCCATTAGTCACAAGAGCTACTCAGGACCCTCACCATCATGCACACACACACACACACACACACACACACACACACACACACACACACACACACACACACACAGAGAGAGAGAGAGAGAGAGAGAAAGGACCAGGGCACTATACTGTGGCTGTGGGAAAGAGTGATAGTGATAGAGAAAGAGAGTGAGAGGGAGAGATTCCTTCCTTTCCTGGATTTACTCTTGCAGCTGTGGTCTGGTTATTCTCGTGCCGTAAGCCAGAGAGAGTCCATGTCCCTGACTTCCTGCTGGCCAAGCACAAAGCTATACCTCTCAGAGATGTGCACCACACACCAAACCCACAACACACACAACTCTCATTTATCACCTGACTGCTATGCCACACAGGCCACACAGTAACTACCAGAACATTCTACTTCCACCTCATCAGGGGAGGGAGAATGTTTTATACGGCTGTTTTCTGCTGGCTTATCAAGATTGAGAAATGCATTGAAATACTGCGACTGTGTATCGCCGATGCCAAACAGTCCTCGAGGGACGTGGAGAACACGACGAAGGGGTTGCTTTTCCCAGCCACGGATTGGTCCAGAAGCTGGGCTTCGGGCCCGCATTCGAGTCTGTTTTCAGCACACAACTTTTTCTAACTATCTCACACATCTGTCTGAGACCATCATGAGGGATTTTAGCAAATCTGATGTTGGCTTTTGCATGAATATGAATACTGACCCCTCCAAGGCCAATGATGTGAATAGTATACAAAAGAAGCCAAGTCCAGAGCCGATTGATGTGCTCTTTTGCTTTGCTTGTAATCAGGCATTAAACTTAGGCTTGATTTCAGCCATGGGCAGCTGGTAAAATTAATGTGGGAAATGTTTTATCAAGTCGATTTTCCTGTTTTTATTTGTCTGTCATGCACAGCTTCTCAACAAGGGCTGGCAAGATGATGGATCGAGATTTATAAACAGAGAGATTTGTTTTGGTTTGTTTTCACTAGGGGGGCTAGTCAATGACAAACAAGGAACACTTTTGCAAATAGTATCACTTCACAATAACAATGACATCACATAATTTGCGAAGAAACTGGTTTAAAAAGTAACAATATTGCTTGACCAGCATCTAGTCCAACAACAGCCATCGCTGTTTTGCCAAAACTCTGAGCAAGCAGCTGTTGTAGTGGGAAACTGGGATCTTGTTTGGACGACCATATATCCAAATAGGCCTGAGAGGAACATCAAGTCCTAAACTGGCCCTGCGTGATTCCTGATCATAATTCCCCAAATGCTATGCATCACATCATTGGGAACGACTGGTGGGAGGCAAAGTCATGTTTTTGTGTCTTTTGTGACAACTCAATGTGAAGATTTAATAGGATCCATCCACACAAGAGTCTGGAGTCTAGTGTATGACTTTGGCCAGGGCAATCAGGGTTCGTTTTTCTCGAAGATAATTATCTGACTAGACTACAAACTAAATTGTCAAACCTCCATGTCTACTTTGGAGACCTTTAGTGAGAACATTTGGAAACAGATTGTAAATCTGAGATTGTAAATCTGAGGCTAGGGGCTTGTAGGTTGTTTGATCAGGTGTGCTTTTAGTGCTAATCCCACGAGTGTGAACACACACAAACACTGATTGCAGCGTCGCAATTTAGAAGAATTATTAGACAGCGATGTTTAATAAAGCCTGCTGGCTGTCATGTGTTTGACCCATGGCTGGCTTACCCGTCATGTACACCGACACAGACCAATTATGGCTGATCTCTTTGTGCAGAGATAAACACTGACTTCAAAAAAGAGAGAGGGGGGAAAAAACACACACAATGATGAGGTCAGGCTGGGTACTGTGACGCACCTCAGTGATGTCATCCTAATCTTCTTTGAGAAAACACACACACACACACACACACACACACACACACACACACGCACGCACACAAAGAGGCCGTTGGTTTACCATGGCATTGGCTCTGTCGGAGCTGTGACATCAACTTGTTGAGGAATGTCAGGTCTTTGAACAACATGCGTGAACCCCCTCTACACACACACACACACACACACACACACACACACACACACACACACACACACACACACACACACACACACACACACACACACACACACACAGGTGAACCCCCATTCCACTGTGCCACTAGAGCAAAGGGCAGTACCATAGCCTGGCAGAGCATAATGACTTTAAAAGGTAAAACCCGGTCCCATGATCAAGTGCCAATAAACATAGAGGAAATGCTTCAGTCAAAAACAGATGGGAAGAGGGGGAGGAGGAGGAGGAGGAGGAAGAGGAGGATAGAGAATGAAGGAGAAAGAGAGGGAAGGAGAGAAAGAACAACAGAAGAACAATAGACTACACAGCAGCACAGCCACTGCCCACACAAACATTAGATGTTCTGACAGATACACTGAGTTGACACAGACAAGCCCAAATACAGTAACAGGCCAAAAATATCTGCCAACACCAACTCTATCAGTAAGTCTGTTTTAAAAAAAAGGGATTCACTTAGCTGACCACGCAGGTATTCCCTTTGCAAGCATTCCAGAGCATGTGTTGGCGGAAAGGCCAAACCCTCTAAATGCTGTCTAACACTTGATTGTGTCGATGGTTTGTGTTCAAGTATGTAGCGGGTGTTCATCACTGTTGAAGGACTTGGCAAAGTGCCTCCTCCTCACTGATCTACAGTCTTGTGTTAGTGTGTAAAGGTGTCAATCCCACACACCCACCCACATACAAGCACACACACACACACGCACACACACACACACACACACACACACACACACACACACACACACACACACACACACACACGCACACACATACATACACACATACATACACACAAACACAGCACTAAGAGGCCGATTTGGTGACTATAGGGTGTGGTTATATCAGCACAGATTCAGAGCCCACATGAAAACTGTTTGGATGCCAAAGCTCATTCTGAAGATTTCTCAAGTTACCGCAGCTGTACACCAGCCAACCAGAGTCATTTCTCATTTATTTCATTATTTTCCCCCCTCAATCAAAAAAAAAAAAAAAAAGTCAGTAATCTGCCCTGCTGTTATCAAGTTGCAAACTTGGGATGAAAGTCTACGGGGAAAACGTTTTGCCTGAATCTGTCAGACTAAACTATGGGAAAGTGCCCTGTGCCAGTAACCTCACTCCTGACATCCAGAACTCAACAACAAAACACACACAAATACAATCAATAAACAAATAAACAAATACCAAATTTGTAGAATGCGGCTGGGAGAGTCTGTGCAGAAGAGCATGATGGGAAAACTGTGGACTGTGGGGCTGCATGTGATGTGACTGACTTGAACTCATAGTGGTGTTTTGGTTTGAGGTGAGAGGCTAGAGGTGAAGACTCAGGGTTCAGGGAACTCAAGCTGAGTCCACTTGAGAAGCTCTGGGGTGGCATGAGAGGTCACAAGCAGGAGAAAATTAGTCATTTTCATACGAAACTTGAGAATGTTCCAGATTCAAATAAGTAAGAATCTAACACGCAACAAGGAGAGTGTGCCGTATTTCTTCGAATGTATAAAGTAGTGACTACAAAGTTAGGGGGAACAGTTTGTGGGAACTGGCAGATTGTCGTCTTAGATTAACTGCTAACAGAAGCCTTGTTTCCATAGCAGCAGTGAGAGAACACCCAGCCAGGATACTCACGTTCCCTTACAAATGGAGCTTTTGGTGCTAAAAAAAGCCAAAAATACAAGTATCCTATATATATCGTGCCATAACTATACCACTTAATACCAAGTTTCCCATTACACTTAAGCAGTGGGGACCCCTAAAATGGTCTTCATGGTCTATGGCATCTGTGTAACTGTGAAGTTGAGTGCTAACGTGTAAAAGTGTAGGAATGGAATGGGCCGATAAGGGCTTCTTGCTCTTGAGGGGGAGTCGTTATTATATTTGGATATTGCCCCTGTTGGGCTTTGTAAGTTGGTTTAACCTCTCTCCCAGAGGAAGTGATTTTATTTAGTCTATGACTGAGAGCCTCTGTTAAAATACCCTCAGTTCTTGGGAAACGCAAAGGAAAGACCTAAATCCATGTGACGTTCTGGGGAAGGTTATTCATGCAACCAACC
>JAODXP020000016.1:26596870-26636870 GCA_027497455.2 Sardinella longiceps | reverse complement strand
TCAATACTATACTCTCATTATGAGCACATGAGCAAAACCGCAAGAGCAAACAGTGAGATTGCGCCTACGGAGTATTCAACGCTGGACATGGGAATGCTTTCAAATCTCTGCTATGCTAACACAGTGCATTATGGATGGGACCCCTGGGGAAAAACACAACACTGAAGTGAACTTTCCAAGAACGGAGGGGAAAACGAGTTCCTGATACCCCCGAGGACAGTGGATCTGGCTGAGATCGTGATGGATGTCGATGTCGATGTGTTGTGTCCATTTGAAGACGAGTCCAGTTCGGATCGGGAATGGGAGCCATAGCAGTCACATCGGGTCACGGATATGGATGAGTCTGGAGGGACCCGCCTACGTGTCCAGCTGTGTCACTCGATGGGGCGGCCGAGGGGATGAGATGGGATGGGATTGGGGGGATGGGTGGGGGGATGGGGGGGATGGAGGGGTGTCCACTGGGCCCTTGGAAACATCTCTCGTTCTCACGTTCTCACACTGGGAGAGCAGACATTGACCACCATCCGTCCGCCCCCTTTCTCTCATCCCAGCTGTGGCCTGGCATTCCAGGACGATTGCTCACTAACAGGGCAGTTGGCACGGAGCTCCGGGATGTTGATCAATATGTCGCCATGCCAATAGAAATACAGAGAGGGCCACGTGATGCCTGATAGAGCTTCATCCATGGAGCAAAAATCCCTAACTAAAACACTAGTCCATATCAATCAAGTCTCCTGATCCGATTGGTTACAGCTATTAGTAGACAAATTAGGAAATCCTCAGTCATAGTTGTCTGAGACTAGCTGTCTTCCAGCAAAATCCCAAAGGAGTCTGAGTTGTGAAAGCGTGTGATTTTGATTGGGAACACGTGCTGTGTGCTTTCTAGTCCAAGAGTTCATGAGTACCCTGAGGCCCTCGTTACCTGTGCTGTGCACTGTACAGTACATTTAACTGGCCTGTAAATCGTAAATACTCTACGGCAGAAACCAAACAATGCACTTTTTGCTCGGTCCAAGATCCCACCCAGAACACAGTGGTCTTAACACCGGCACTCAGTGGTGTTGCTCTGCACAGTGTGATTGAGAACAGCAACAGACCCCGACACCCCCAACAACCCCTCCCCTCCACCCCACTCCACCCCCTCGTGTGAGCCAAATCTGTTTATACAATCATCACACGTGCATGAAGGTGGGAGAGAGCGAGAGAGGCACCAGAGATCGGCACCGCGTGTCCGCCCTTTTCCGCTTGGGCTTCAGAGCCGATAGCTCCCCGATCATGGGAGACGGGGCCACTGGGCTGGGCAGGGCAGAGCAAATAGCCCAGGGGAGGTCTGCTCTGCTCAGGTCCTCTGGGACGGGCCCCAGACGATGGCTAATTCAACTCTTCTGCTGCGAGCATCAGGTGTCGCCTTCCATTTCCTTTTCCTACGACCCCTTAATGTGACCTTTACATCACGGGAATTATGCAACGCGGACGCACGACGTCAGCCTATAGAATTCTACACCTGTCAAAACCCACCTTCGAGAAGCCATACTGTGGGAAACCCATTTAATGCATGAATAAAAATTACCGGCCAATAGGTTTCAATTTGCCTTGTTTGACTACTTTTGAGTCAAAGGATCTACTATAATGAAATTATCTCCACAGAGGTGAGTCATTCTGTAAGTTACAGAATACATGATGTGGTGATACATGATAAGGTGCTGATCTGTCAACAGTTCTGTGATTCATAAAAACTACAGAACAATGGCAGCTTTGCTGCAATCCACTGCCCTTGAATCTGCTAACATTGTTATTGTGTTGATAACACTGCAACAGTAACTCTCCACTCTACGGTAGAACTGTACTCTTATGTCTGGCGAAAAGACAAACAAAAATAGAAAATACAGTATCCTCAACCTTCGGGGTGAAGATTCTAGAAAGTTATTTCAGGATATGATATTGTGAGCAACGCTACGCCCACTAATGTCTGATGTTAGTCAGCGGAGAGACAGTTCACGTTTCCTGCTGAGACTTAATTAATTTAAACCACATAACTATGACCTGTAATCCCATAATTTCTCCTCTAGTTGTAAAAGTGTATGATTTTGATTGGGAACACATGCTGTGGGCTTTCTAGTTCATGTGAGGCCCTTGTTACCTAAGTGTACAGTACATTTAACTGGCTTGTAAATACTCTAAGCCAAACCAGTACCAAACAATGTACTTTTGCACAGTCCAAGATTCCACCCAGAACATTGAGAGCACACTGCTATTAACACCAGCATACAATGGTGTGCATAGTATGATTGAGAACACCAACAGCCCCCAATACAACCCATACACCCCAATTCCGACACAAGTCTTCACCCAGAGGTGTCTTCTCCTTTCCTTCCACCAGCAGCGCCACTGCTTGCTGCTGCAGGCACCCGGGCAGGCAGGCTTCTCCCCCAGACTGAGGCATTTCTGAAGACACTTAAATACTGATCCCCCGCCTCTGATGTCGAGGCAGGCCACCGATCTCTGACCCTTTGCGCTAGCCTGCTCTCTGTGTGTAAAGCACGGGCCTGTCATTCTGAGCGGCGCTCGAAAAAAACACTCCGCCTCTACTATCTGTATAGGAGTCAAGACAGATATAGACAGACAGGCAGGCAGGAACACCACATGAAGGACCGATGCTGTGTGTGAGAGCAGAAAGCCGCCAAATCCAGGGCCGAACTCCCACGCACAATACGCCTCTTGTCTCCTTTAAATATGAAGCTGGAGCACTTTATGGGGCAGCTGGGTGAGGAAGGACTCTTAGGGTTGAGGAGAGGAGGGAGGAGGAGGAGGGCCTTTGGATATGTTAGAGATGTGTTCTTCATGTTGCTAAGCAGAGGGCCAGGAGGCAGAAGAGTGCCTCTATTGAGCAGTACAGACAAAGATGTCATTAGAGAAAAATATGAAATATCAAATCTTGTGCAGCTAATTATGCGAACAGGGAACTCTCTTCTGAGCGTACTACTGTTGCCTGTGCTTCACGTGGCCTGGGGGAGAGTACAAACACACAGGCAGACACGCTCCAGCAAGCTTGTTTTGCACCAACATCAAAGGCGTTGGGGGAATTAATGGCACTTATCACATTTACAGATAAGACGTCCAGTGTGCAAGTGGGCTGTCATATATGCTCCACAGCTGAGCACTGATCACTGTGGATGTACACAAAACCTACCAATGTGCAGGGATGACAAAAGTACACGCTTTACATACTCAAGTAAAAATGCTACTGAAGTACAGTACTTAAGAATTTATAGTCAGATTTTAGTTACTTCATTTGTGGAACATAAATTGCATACATGAAATGTCCTACAAGAGAGTGAGAATCCGATGAGCCTAGTTCTGAGTACCTAATGAGTTTTGAGTGCCTTCATGCCCAGGCTGATGATGACAGAATCATGGACATTCACAGACATCATGCCCTACTGGCCAAATGACTAAATTTAATTGGGACGCCCAGACAGAATTTGGGTCGTCAGTTAAGATAGAAAGTTGGGCGAGTTCACAAGGATGTGGCTTATCTGTGCCAGTGCATGACCGGTTTGTTGTGGACAGCAGACTGGATGTTAAATCTGTTTAGACAGCACACAAGAAATGGGTCACTTTATACAATCAAAGCAAGGCTTTCACATGCCATCTTATAGCCTCGGCCTACAGTAAAGCAGAGAGTGGAGCCTCCAGGGTCTACTGCAGTAGAATTCCTTTCTATAGTTTTTAGGACATCTAGGATGTGCAACAAACTATATGTGGACTTGTTTTGCTGGAAAAAAGATCCTTCAGTTATAGACATTTCCCAGTGTGTCTGCGTCAAAAGGACCAGAGCTGTCTTTTCTTTCCCACTGGTGAAAGGAATGGAATGATTGCTCTTCATTGTGACAAACTTCCTGTAACAAGTCATTTCCTGACCTACAACAAACACTTATTTTTATGTTTAGTTTTTTTTTTTCCCCCCATGGAGCAACACGAACTTGCTGCTTCAACTTTTCCAGAACACTTTTCCTGTTTCTGTGTCTTCACTGGGGTTGTTTTCCCCAATTTTCCAATTTACTTCTTCTTCTTCTTCTCCTTCTTCTTTGAGCCCAAGGGATGAGGTCATCTTTAAGGAACATCTATGTGTGACATTTCAGACCACTCCCTGTTTCTGAGAAACAAGAGAACGAGCAGTTCTGCACAAAGACCACCATTGATCCGCATTTAGAGATTTCCATCCGAGGAAGTGGACACACACAGAGGGAGTCTACAATATGGTTGGAATGTGCCATGCGACTCACAAGCACCTCATGTTTATAAGGCACTGCAGTGCACCCCATCATCTTCTCTAACACTGTCACACTGTCACATCGCTTTAGGGGGGCCTACTTCACTGACTGACTTGCTGGGTGGAGAGAGAGACACTGAGAATTGTTTTTTTTTTTTTGTTGCAGATCCAAATTTGTTGCAGATTATGTGTTGTTTATGTGTCATGTGTTTGTGAGTGGAATGCCACAGAGTTTTATTACGCAAACATGTGCATATGCGAATGGGAAATCTATAATTGCTTTATTTTCAGAGGTTTTGATGTTATGGCCATTAGCTTGTAGATGAAATATTTACAGACTGTCAGTCTATTCAAAAAGAAAGAAAACAAAACAAACAAATGAAGAAAAAACATGGTTTCTCTCTTTAAAACTTGAAATTGTGAGGGTGAAGACACATGCATTGGACCACCATTGAGAAAAAAACCCTGTCAGCTGACTCTATTGAAAGACACTGTAACACAAATGTCAAATTGAAGAATTTCCCTAAGCCTCCAAGGGGTTTACAACACCCCTTTAAATGGCACTTTAATCACCCCTAATGTCCTAATGGGAGATATTCCACATTACTGATTGACACTGGCTCTCGGGTAAAGCTGTTGATTTCTCACAGCTTTGACCAATGAGAGCTTTGCAACAGATGTGATGAAAACAAAACAGCTGCATCCAATTTGTCTCTCTGAGGGCTGGAGTGATAACAAACATCCCATTCTGAGGAGCACATGGAGAGCTCCTCAGCTCGATGATTGCAACATGATGGGATGGAAGATGAATTCATGTAAAAATGAACCAAAAGTCATTCGGTTGCACACTGCTGAAAATAATTGCTGCTGGTGAGCAAGTGAAATGAGACAATGTGAAACATTTGGTTTACTGTTACAGGTTGCTGCTGACAGACAACTGAAGTGTTCTTCCCTTTTTGTTTTGACTTCCATTGGATATTAATGGCAGCAAATGATAAAAACAGCAGATTCAAGGCCTATTGGCTGATATTTATATGTCACACTTCATCCTTATTCCTCCTTCAGTAATAAGAGACAACAACAGACTGGGTATTAAAGACTGTCAGATTCAGCCCAATTCTATAGTTAGTTGGGTCAGACTGACTCTAAGTTATATGTCCCCCCCCCCAAAAAAAAACAGTGCCTTAGCCTGGGAATCCAGATGCATCGCTACAAAATTTGAATACCCTCTGAGGGTCAGTTTGGCCACAAGCCATTAGAGCTCATCAGCTATGCAGCCAAAATCCCAGGAACCAATCACAACCACTTGTTTAGCATGGGGCAGGCATTTTATTATTCACAACCAATGAATTACGGTCTACGGTTACTTTGGAAACTAATTTGTAGACAGATTGTTTTCTGCGATGCTGATTAGTCTTGACGAGAGTTTAATGTTTCATTTTAGCTTCAAATCGCAGTCACACAGAAAAGTTCACTGATGTGGGTCTGGTGGTTCAGTGGCTACGGTACTTTAATGTCATCTATCTAGCCTAAATGTAATGCACAATCAATATAATGTTTGACAGACAGACAGGACACTGAATTGTGGGAATGGGAACGATTCAAGTACAACCTTTTTTCTTCATTTCCTCATCCTTGACGTAGCCCAGTGGCTGACTACAGTATCCGCACACTTAGCTCTCCACCAAATTTATCTTAGATCAACAAACATTTAACACTTGGTGCCAAGCAGATCCATGCTCAGTAGTGAACTGGGAGTGGCGCCTGATGACTGAGGAGTTGTTTTTCGCCCTCTGGCCCTTTTTTGTTGTTGATTTAAAACAAATGATGAGGAGGGGAAATGGGCCAAAGTGCCAGTCCATGGCCTCTACGCAGCCTTGGCACTCGAGGCTATCGCGTTTTAAGACAATCAAGGCTCCCCGTTCCCCCTTTCCTGTACAGTATAGGACAAAAAGACAGCTGACAAGTTGACCCGGGCCGTTGAGGCCCATTCGCATCCTAAGGAATGCGCTTCCTCCTCGACTCCCACTCCCTCTTAAGGGATTTCCTCTCCGTGTTGCAATCGTGGACACTACAAATATGTTGGACATGACTGCCTTAGTGATTGCCCTACTAGTGTTACTATACTACTATACTACAATTATATCTCAAATTGCACACTTCTATCAGTAGCACTGTACTGTGGTCCATAGTGTGCAATAGTGTGAACTTGCTGTCAAAGTGTGCATTTTTGACCTTCAGTGTTGTTTGAAATGGATCACTGGATTGTAACATTTATAGGCGGAGGTGATGGATCACCAAGTCAAACAAGCATTCAGATTTATGACTGTAGTTTTGCAGTGGTCGTAAGTTTGAACGCACTATTCACTGAAACATTCAGCGTTCAAGTGTGCGACTGGAAACATGGCCTATGTGTCAGTTGCAGGAGTTTGAGGTGGGTAAGATGCAGTTTGGCATCGCCATCGACACCTGTTCCTAATCAGAGTGTTCTTCACTACAGGTCTGTTTTCATTGGCAAAATCAGGTTAAGACACGCTGCATTTATCTTGTAATTTTCTCAAACAAAAGAAAAGCAACTGTGGAGAAAAAGATTTACAGTAAGTCCAATTACTATTTGGGTCTGCTCAACTGTGAAATAGCATTAAGAATCTAGCGAACATCTGACACCCTACTCTAGGCAACTAGACCAGATGGTCTCCGTAGCGACGGGTGTTTTTTTTGAGGAGGGACAGAGCCATAAAGGTGTTCCCTGATTGGCTCACGGTGCTTGTCTCTTCTCTCAGCAACCTTTATCTCATTAAGAGGCCCTGATGTTTAGTCTACTCCTCTGGGCTTATTTTCATAACATTGCCTCTGGCATTCAAAAATATCTCTCCCCACTCCTCAAATCTTTACTAATGGGCCTTTAACGCCAGCTCCTTAACAGATGAATCATGCAGCACACCAAAACATGGGAACTTGAGTGAACAGGTGTGGGTGGCATCCAAGGGAAAAAGAAAAAAAGATTTTGGAAGTCTGAATTGTTCTGCCTGCTGCTGCTGCTGCATTGTTTCTGCTGCTGTGATGAGGACTTTCTCTTTAAGGCTAAGCTAATGTCGCTAATGGTCAGATGAAGCCTTATGGGCTTTTAAAGGGATAAGGGTGCACTGCAGGCTCACTTACCCTGCCTCCTTTCTCTGGGTAACATTTGCACCCGCCACTGCAGTCTCTTCCCCCGCACTTTTCGTCAGACTTCTTGACACCCTGAAAGGAAAAGGAAGACACATTTAATGTTTGAAGTCAGTTCAGTTTGACTGGTAGTGAGATAAAGGATTCTTGCACAGAACATCCTGGAACATCCACCCTCCTTCGGAACAATCTGAACTGATTTTGACCATCTGAATTCAGGATTATGACTGGGCTGTAGCACCTGGGTCATTATCAGTGCCTGGAAATATAGAGGCATTTCCTCAAAGACAATCACTAATGATTTGATTGGCATGTAAGGAACAAATCTAAGACACTGAATGATATTAAGAAATATGATTGGTATTATTCATT
This sequence comes from Sardinella longiceps, assembly GCA_027497455.2. Lineage (NCBI taxonomy): Eukaryota > Metazoa > Chordata > Actinopteri > Clupeiformes > Clupeidae > Sardinella > Sardinella longiceps. The sequence continues at coordinate 26,629,057 of JAODXP020000016.1, read as the reverse complement.
CAATATAGAAAGAAAATAGATGCATTTTCATACATTAAATCAACAAAACACTGCACCATAGAAGTGCAAAAAGGCTACTAAAAATAGGTCATAAGACCAGTGTGGAGTTCTGAATTACACATAACTGGGCAAGGTTAAAATACTGCATTACTTTCTCTACACAGGAACAGCTTTTGTATCTCAACGTCCCTTGGTGATTTTTTTTTGGTTTTCAATCCAGATCAGGTACAGTGTATATCTTAACCCCCTAGCCCTACCACACTCAACACTCCACAGCCATGGAAATGACAGAGTAGATATAAAAAGCAGGCATGATGTGTGGTGTCAGCACTGACGGAGACTTGCAGTCCTAAAAGCCTGGATTACCATATAAGGCCTTTGGACAGCCAGACCCACTCAGAGAAAAGCATGTGTCCAATCATAATGACTTTTCCAGCTAGTAAGGTCAACATGTGAATAAATGAATATGATATGTTAGCCATTTTGCACAACCCCTGACCATCCTGAAATGTCTCTGTGAATGGATAACGTTTCTGAGTGTGGTTGTTCTTCTGTCCACAGGCTCCCATGACTGGAAGTCAGTGACGCGCAACAGACCCCTAGAGCTCACAGCGCTCCCACCTACGCGCTGATTCCAGAGACTGCTTATTCAGCTCTGTGCCATACTGGAGACATGGTGCCCCCCCACAACACACACACACACACACACACACACACACACACACACACACACACACTGTCTGTCTCTGAGCTGAAGGGGACACACTGACTCCAGTGACTGCTCAAGTGGAGGATTTCCAGTCCAGCCTGAGATGCGATAAAGTAGCTGGGGGAAGAATCAGAAGAATCCCGCCTCCTCATACACACACACACACACGCACACACACACACACACACACACACACACACACACACACACACAACCACCATCATCATTACCACCATCATACAGACACACACACACACACACACACGCTTGCTGGAGATATTGGGCTCAGTGCACACAAAGACCACATTGAGCCCCCCCCCAAAAGGCTGTCTCCACAAAGGGGTCTTTTTATGCAGGCGACACAATCCTTTCATGATCCCCTATCTGTCACACAAAAAAAGCCGTCTTCTCAAAGACATTTTTTTCTTTCCCTCGGCGGAGGAATGCATGCAAGTGGCTCCATTTCCCTCACGTGACTAAGTGGTGGGTCTGCTCCAAACATAGGCCTGTCTTGACCGTTGGCGGTGCATGTCCACAGAACATGGCACTGACACGCGAACATTTTCACACAAGAGCATCTCAGTGAAAAAACGCCGCCATTGTTTGACCAATGGAAATGATCGATGCACAAGAGAAATGAAACGAGACGAGAGACGGCCGAGCAGGCACGAGGCCAAAAGGTATTATTTTTCACTGCACGTTTAAGCAATTAGGAACCAAAATAAAGAATAGCTCTCCCAGATGGGACACCTCTGCATTGTCTGGGCCGAAAATGAGAGAGCCTAAGGCAAAATGCCAGCCCTAAAATAAGAGGAGATCCAACAATGTGCAACTTAAATGCCAAGACTGATTAATCTACAGATAGTTGATGGCTCTTTCAGGTAGGAAGTGCTTCATTGTGTAGCACCCCGTCCCCAGAGTTCACTTCAGTGCAAAGACTAAGTTTTTCCCAGAAAACATCACTTTATTCCTTTTAGGTGCGTGTGTGTGTGTCTCAATTAGTGTCAAGTATTATGAAAAGGCTTCATAAGGTCACTGATGGAAAAGATATAATATTGGTCAACAACATCAACATCATCATCAACATCTCCGCTGGGATCTTATAAGGCGGGTTTCCATCGAGGTTGTAGTGCGCGTTAAAGCTATCTCAATAACAAATCTTTGGATAGAAACACCTGCAAATTCGCACATATTAACTAATGTGAATATGAATGTAATTCGCTTGAGAGAGGCGGTTTAACCTTAATGCGAATAAAGCATTATGCGATTTAAGTTGGATGGAAACATTTTAACTTGCGGATATTGACATTTTCCGCATTTCTGCAAGGAAACAAGTTGGATGGAAACCCACCTATTGGTCGTTGGAGAAGGCCGTGGTTTTCATTACTTTTAGACCACTCTTGCTGAGTGAAAACTGTTCCTTTAATCTACTGAAGAAATTGTATAGCTTAAATACACATGCTTCCTTACATCCCAACATTCTTTGAGAACCTATACACATCCCTCTCCTTTGCTGAGGCAAATCGTAAAAATTCTCAACTCTGTCACACGGACATGCAGTGAATAGGCCCCCTCTCTGAGATGATGAGTGTCCTTTCATTCACTTTGTCTGTGAAACCTGTTAAACGCATGACTGGACCGTGGCATGTCCTTGGTAAACAAGGGCAGCACAAAAAACGAGAGAGAAGTCACGAGAGAGAAGCTCTGTTGCTTCAAGTGCTTGAATGCAGATGGCAGGAAACTCGACCAAATAGTAAAAGAAGCCTCGACCTAAAAGCTAACCGCTATCGCTGCATGCCGTCTCGACTGCTCGATATCCGAAAGCTGCCCGGACACAGTTGGCCACAACAATCAACACAAAGCCCTTTTGAAGAGTGTGAGCAACAGTCTGACTATGAGCTCTGACATCAAGCTACAGTAAATTGCTCTGTTGAAACCACTGCAGCCCATTTCTGTCTCAACAGATGTCTCAAGACTGCAAAGTACCCCATGATAACAGATGAAGCGCAGTGTGGTGCAACTCTCCACCACCTACACACACACGTATATACACAGACATAAACACTGTAAAAAAACAGCATGCATGTTTTGCTTATGTCTCGGGAAATGGTTAAGACTAAGAGGATATGCCCACTGGTGAGCATTAAACAATTTTGAACGGTAAACTTTTATAAATTGTTTTTCTCAATGCCTTCTACAATTAGCTGTCTATTTTCATGAGTATGAAGCTGAAATGGCATTAATAAAATACAGCTGACTGCAAATGATGCAGTAAGTTGGGTTTAAATGCTTAACATCTGTGTTACCATAACTGTCACACTAACCGAGAAATTGCCCTAACTCTGGTCTCCTGGAAATGTGCACCAGTGAAAATCTGCCATTGGTTAGGCATGGATTCTCCCCCATTACAGGACTATCTGCCATTGAAATACAACACTCCAGATGGCGGGCCTTCTAACCTACATGTAGCAGAGTAGTGACGATGACTGTAGATTTGAGTGAGATGTCTCTTGGAATCTAATCTCTTTGGAATGAAGATTGAAGTTTGATTTAAGTGCTGAAGTACTTAAAGTACTGTATCTTTACATCGCTGTAAGAAGTAGATGTGTTTATGTTGTTGATATCATGCAGTAATTACATGTCAATGTCTAACCCCAGAGTATGAAAGAATGTTAATAATGCATTCGTCTACTTTGAAACAACCATATCACACCTCCGGATGTCATAAAGTGATGACACTAAAACATGTTTAATGCTTTGGATATTTGCCATGTGTTTTCCTCCTTGGTGGGCTTAGCGGATTTCTGTCTTTTTGCAAAAGCGATGTTGGCTAGATTGATGTCTTTGCTGAAGATGAATATGCAGGATGATCAGTCAACTGTGGCCTACTCCCTTTACATCTCATGAGGGCTGGCGCCCCAGCTCCCTCCTTCATTCTCTCTCTCTCTCTCTCTCTCTCTCTCTCTCTCTCTCTCTCTCTCTCTCTCCTAGCTTCATGTGTAGTAAATCCAGCTCAAATGACCCCAAAGCCATCCGCCGTCGCTGATAGCGCTGACACAGGCCCAGACATTATTTCTGCCTTATCTGGAGACTGCAGGCAGGCGACTTGAGTTGCAGGCACCTTGCAAAAAAATTTAAATATGATTGACTGCACTTTGCTATGCCTTATGGCAGACAAAACACAGAGAGGGAGAGGATCAAATGAGTTTTTAGCTGATGATAATTGTGTGAGCAGTCTCTCGGCAACTACTAATCAAAGCTGCTTTCCTCTCTTTATTTGGATATACGTAAATGAAGATAATTACAGACTAGCTCTTGATTTATGCCTCTTAATTTAAAGTAATGCACTGACTAATAAAAAAAAATACAATTGGTGATGACAACCAGTGATCTCTTCTTGAAATGAAGCTGGTGTACAGGCTTGAGGTTTCCTTCATAAATAATCAGGTAGACACACACACACACACTCTCTCACACACACACACACACACACACACACACACACACACACACACACACACACACACACACACACACACACACACACAAATGAAATGTGTTCTAATTCTAATGCTTTTGCTGTAGACTAGTTCAAGTAAAATATTGTGAACAAATGCAAGAGGTCTTCTCCCCCCCACTATAACAGTCTGACTGGGAGAGACGCTGTTTCAGCCTTGCTGATTTCCAACTGTAGTAAATCTAAGGCATTAGCTGTGTACAACACTGATGGCTCCAAAAGTGTGTGCCTGATCTTTCATTCTCTTATCAGTTGGAACTAAATCCAGACTGATCTTACTGGGTGGTCAGCTCTGTGCAGCTCCGTCATGAGTGGACGCACATGCCATATCTTCCTGTAGAAGCATATGAGGTTTGAGTGTTGACATAACGTACACAGGGATTTGACAGTAAGTGGGTTGGTGGGTAGCCACAACTCCCTCGGTTGCCAAAACTCATGAACGTACGTACAGGAGGTTTCTAGGAACTGAATAAACTTGTTGGACGTCACTTGGACGAGTGTGTGCTCCCGTGGTCAGCTTGTTGCGTGACTCACGGCCCACTAGGGACATGAGTCAGTCTTGAGCATTTTGTGGTTTACCGCAAAGCCAAAACTATTGTGGTTGTTGAATCTCCCGCTTTCCGTCGCCAAAGACTGAGGCAAGCCAACAGGTGTCTGGCATAGCGCTGTCTTCGGAGAGCCTGAAAAGTCCCTCTCCTCTGCTGGAACATGTCAATGCCTACAGTAGAAATGACTGCTTTCCCCCTTACCCACATCCCCCTTTTCCCCTTCTTCGCAGGGAATTTCTCGAGGGTTGCTATATGGAACGGAACAGATGTTCAGAGCCGCAGAGCCAAGGAGAGCCAGAAGCACAAAGTAGCAGTCTTGTTGCCGAAAAAAATGGAACGGGTCCAATGGACAAATTATGCCCTTAACTGCTGATCTAAGGTCAGTTCCCACATTTCGCTCCAGAACAGGATTAAGCAGATGGTCTGGGAAACGTTGGTCTTTGATCGGAAAATTAACAAGAGAAGGTAATGAAGGATATTTAACATCTGGAGTACACCATGAAACTTAGTGTAACAGGGAAAAATGCAAGGAATCCAGTAATGGTACAAGAAGTCATAAGGGGTTTCTGCAGGAATAAATACTATATCTCTAAGAGGGTTACAACAACCCCCGTGGGACAGTGCAACTTGCGTCATGATTTTTTACGAGTCAGTACACATGTTAAAGGTCCTTAAATGTAAACTTGTCACGGTCTAGCAGAACTGTCTCCCAAATGTCTCCTAATATTGACCTCAGTACCACACACCACCCTAACAGGGTCAGCTCTTAGCTCTCTGGGAAATCCAAGCACTTTCTGGACACCCTTAGAAACTCCCAGCCATTATTTGGCACTGGCCCCGAATTGGGCTCTAGAGAACACAGGGCCGCCATCATTTACTTGTTGAGGAAATACAGCCTATAGGCAGGGAATGTGATTGAGGAAATGGCTGTAAAACCTCCTATCAATGGTAGATGACAGACATCATTTCATTATGGGGTAGAAAAGGGGTTGCTATCAGCTGAAGGCTCCTGATACCGTGTGCTCCAGACCATGGTGGCCAGGGATTTTGGGAGTTTGTTACCTCCCAGGAGAGGGCTCAGTCGGAAACTTATCAGCACTGTGTCATTTGTCATGCTAGAAAATTCCTGGTAGAAAAGTTTAGTGCAAATCAGAGCCAAAAAGCATGAGTAAGGCAGGACGTTACGGTAAGATATCTGAAGACTTAGAAAAGAGCCTCTTGTAAGTCTAATTGTCCCTGTAAGGCAACATTTCTGAGTGCATATCCTCACCTTGGACTCTGTTTCTTCAAAGACATTTGAGTATCTGAGAACGACAACAAGCTGTGTTCCACATCCCTCCTGAAGACCATGCAGTGGTGTCAGCTCAAGATACTGCTCGGTTTACGTGCATGAAACTATGATATCAAACACAAACATCTTCTCTTCCTGACCGCCCGCTGTGTTCCCAGGATCCCTTTTCCCCGCACATCAGTGGTCTGACACGAACGGCGGCGCCAGGGAACCGTGTTTGATGTCCCTGGGGCACCCCCGGTCACATCAGCATGTCCGTCATCAGGGCGATTTTCACAAGAAATATGGCACTCACTCAACTCTACACCACTCTCTTTGGCACCCTTGGCCCTAGGATGAAAGGGAAATTGGATCTTTGCCTTGGAAAGAACCAAAGGGCTGCCTGGGTTGAATAGTGGGGCTGATACACCAGTGGCCGTTGGTGACCAGGCTCTGTGGATTTAGGTGTTTGCCCCCAATCCCCTCCTGACCCCAGCGCCACTGCGACCTCATCAGGCCAGAGATGGCGACCCCACACCAGGGGGAGAAAGGTGACCCCTGGTTGCTTATTGCTGTTCTAGTGTCACAACAAGAAATGGTTTGTTACCCTGATGCAGTCAAGTTTTGTCTCTCAGCTGGAGGCAAGAAGGCCGAGTCAATGTGTCGTGAACCCAGAAGAAAAAACACAATTCAACGTCAAAACAAACTGCCTCTGCCAATGACAAAGCTTTTCTTTCACCTTCGTTTTTCTTGACCTAGCAACTTTAAAATTAACCCATTCTGGTTGACTGTTGCACCAAGCAGCTGAGTATACATCCTAGAAAGAATGTCAGCTTCCATAATGATTCCAAACTTGAGTTAAAGATTGTCTATAAACCTTTCCCCCTCTACAGCCTTGTATATCGTAAAGCTTTTACCCACAACTTTATTTCTCGTTGTGCAACGAAACAATGTCACGCCACCACCTGCTATTTCCCAATCCTACCTACTCTCAAGAGTTGCGTTACTATAACACACACATACGCTACGCAACACTATGCTACGGCACCCGAGTGGGAGGCTGGCTCCTGACTGCATCATTATCTGGAAGAGAGGAAGAGTAAGTGGGTGGATTTGGGAGGCAGAGGAGCAAAGGCATTAACTCTTGACTCTGACTTCTCCAGTCCAAAGGGCCCACTGGACTTGTTCCATCTGCTGCCGAGTGCGAAACCAGCAGCAGCCCTGGATCCTCTCACAGGATGACACCTCATACCACCTCAGAACACTCCCACAAACTCTTTTTTTCAGGACCCACATATGTGTGTGTGTGTGTGTGTGTGTGTGTGTGTGTGTGTGTGTGCGTGTGTGTGTGTGTGTCTATGTGTGAGTGTGTGTAGTTGAGTCTATATAACAGCCATACCACCTCAGAACACTCCCACCCTCTTTTTTCAGAACCGACATACATGTGTGTGTGTGTGTGTGTGTGTGTGTGTGTTTGTGTGTATGTGTGTGTGTGTGTTTGGGCTGAGCCTATGTAAAAGCCATGTTAGGTAACTTTAACATTAATATACCATGTGAAGATGTATACAGTATGTTACTCTGAGCATATATACATCTGTGTATGTGAGAATGTGTGTGTGTGTGTGTGTGTGTGTGTGTGTGTGTGTGTGTGTGTGTGTGTGTGTGTGTGTGAAACAGAGGGTGAGCAAGCATCTACAGACTGAGCACAAGAAGAAAAAGTGAAAGAAAAGGGAGTGAGAGAAACTAAAGCAATGATAGCAAGACAGAGAGAAGAGTAGAAGCGAGAGAGAGAGAGAGAGAGAGAGAGAGAGAGAGAGAGAGAGAGAGAGAGAAAGATTGAAAGATTGGGGGAGAGGCTGACGGTCGGATAAGAAAAAAGACAGAGAGTAAAAGTATCTGGGAAGTGTGAGAGTCCTCATTAACAGGTCATTAATCTTGTGCCGGGGGGCCTCTTCCCTGTGGAGGAGGGGGGTCGTGCCCCTGCCCCTGCCCCTGCCGCAGCCAGCAGCTATCCCAAGCATGTGCCAGTGGGATTTGCACAGTGGGCCTCAAGTCCACAAACTAAAGCACGCCCAGAGGCTTCACTTCCAACAGGGTCTCACAGCTTGGTAATCCATGGTATGGTATCCAACAGCTATGATCCTAACATGATAGCCATTGATACAGACAACAAGACTGTCTTTTGTCTTTTTTTGTCTCTTTTGCCTTTGTCTGCAACACTGATTTTAGGAAGAGTTGAAGTCGATGCCTTCATTACTTTTTTTTTTTTTGGAAGATGAGTTTGAGTGATGTGGTGTCTGGCAAGTCTGGCTTCTGCATATTGTGTGCTGTTATGATATATATACAGCCCTCTCTTCCCACACCCACCCCCCCCACACACACACACACACACACACACACACACACACCTCATTCACATCACTTCGAAGATATAAAACTTAACTCAACCATTCACTCAAAGTTCCGATCTCTATGATTGCAATCTGGAATTTACCCTCATCATGAATAAAGGGCTGCCAATGCAGTGACACTACCAGCATCCCTCCCAGCCAAGACACAATAAGATGGAGCCCATGAATGAGATGTGTTTGAGGGCTTGCATGACAGAGGGCTCTATGGCAGAGAATATAGGAGCTCAGTCTTATGGCTACAGAAATGGAGTCAAGGACCTACAACATGCATGGACACACCAGACTAGACTACTAGCCTAGAAGACTATTTGCATGTGTTTGCTGTGTCTCTGTCAGTGAGTTTAAATATTTATGTTTGACTGTATATTTCTAACACAACACACTTTTTACTTATTTATTACTGTTACAGTAATACAAATGGATATTGGGAATTCATTTGCTTTTTACAGAAAGACATGTACGCACACACACACACACACACACACACACACACACACACACACACACACACACACACACACACACACACACACACACAACATGCACAAATAACGTCATAAGCAAGTCATATGGTCGAGTGAGTTTGTCTGCTTGCCTAAGCAGGACCGTGGGAACCCACTTCCTTGGTCTTTCCACGTGACGGTCAAGCTTTTGATCCACAAAGGAAGCTGAACTGAAAATTTCACACCTGCACTGGTGATAAAATCTTTCTTTTAAACGGCCACTCTTCCTCTCTCATGCACCCAGTGTAGGTCACACAGCTCCTAGAGCTTCCAGAGAGGACTTAGCCACACGGCCGAGGGAAATCAACTTGAGCTCCTTTTCATAGGCAACACATTCTTATGGTCCTGGAGCGTACAAAAGCAGCTATACAATTACCAGATGCTAATGCATAAACACATCCTTTCCAATACACTATTATCCATTCAAAATGCTTATACAAAACAAGAGCAAAACAAACAAACAGTTATTATCTGCCTTGGATCAGATAATTGTTTTCACCGCATATCTTATGGGGGAAAAAAAAAAAAAAAAAATCTCTTCATTTCTCATTAAACGCTATTACAGTTGAGAGAAAGAGACAGAATTCCTGAATAAAACATTATTAGATTGTAGAAAGACATCATCAAATTCCTGAAAAAACTTTCTACATCTCCGGGAAAGTTGATTTATCTCTTGCTCCTTTAAACATCCAACCATCTCTCTTGACAATCGCTCCCACTCCAAGCCCAGTTTCCTGTACCCTCACTTTTCATTTCCTGTGGGCGCCTTGGGAATGGATGTCTCCATGGAAACAAAGGAGGCCTAACTCTAATGAGCCTTGAACTGCCTCAGTAGCCATCACATGATTGCAACTCTATGGTAAAATCACCTGTTGTTGTTTCTCTATTAGTTTTGATAGAAAATGTTATGAGATCATAAAGGTGAGGGTATTTCCATCTAAATATTTGTACCTGACTGTGTAGTGTGTAGGTGTGTGTGTGTGTGTGTGTGTGTGTGTGTGTGTGTGTGTGTGTGTGTGTGTGTGTGTGAAACAGCTACGGAGTTGTCAGTTTCAGTTTCCAATTTAATCGTATGTCTGGAAATCCAGCCAAGATCTTTTACTGTAGCTGAAATGACGTTGCAGGGTTAAAAAGTCAGGTAGGTAGACACACACACACTAAGAGTCGGACGAGACGCAAACATCTCTTCAGTTTCAGCATGTGAGCAGCTGTACAGTCTGTGTTCAGGAAGTGCCTATTTCCACTCTCATCTCCCAATGGGAAGTCCCTGGAAAGAAAAAAGAAAAACCTACACCCCCCTCCTTAGCTCCGAGCATGAGAAAAGACCTGAAAAAAGACAGACAAGGAGAGAGAGAGAGAGAGAGAGAGAGAGAGAGAGAGAGAGAGAGAGAGACTGGAGAAATGCACAGGAGAAGCATAGGCCCTACATACTCTCCCAGCACGATACACTGGCAGTGTTCCTGCATCAACACAGATCTGGTTTCTGGTCCAAGATCTCAGTGAAGTCCCGCACAGCTGGACCTTTCCACACAAAAACCAGCTCTAAGTGAAGGAAAACTGAACTTCATTTCCCAGGGGCCTCTACCTCTAATCACTACTTCCTGCTTTTGACACAGCTTTAAACAAGAGTGGAGATACTAGAAGGAGGAAGAGAGGAGAGGAAGGAAGGGGGTAAAAGGAGGCCTGTCTTTGGCTTGTCAGCTTACCTACCTCCACCTTGCAAAGTCATATTTTTGGCCTGTTCACATGTGTTCAATATGGTCCACCTAAAACCTGTGAGTTACTTACTTTTTAAAACCATCCTCAGAAGATCAGAAGATCCTTCAAAGTCAAAGTCACGTCATCAAAAAATCATCAAAGACCAAGAACAGGTACAGGAGGCAAGGGGGTCATGTGGTTGAACTTTGGAAGACAATTCCTGAAGTGCTTTAGGCAATGGGGAATGTGGGGCTCATATGGAAGAGTCTTAAAGGCAATGGAGCAAGAGGGAGAGTGGAGTGGAGAGAGTGGCTTGGATATTTGTCTATGGTTAAACAGCTACAAACCATCTGGTGATGACCATCGATCATTGTAAGAGGGGCGAGAACGAGGAACTCTGAAGCAGTGCTTGGGTGTTGAGTTGAGTTGGGTGAGGACACAACTATGTGACTTGAGTTGCGTGAGGAGAGGTATACATTTTTACTTTTACATTTCCAGTCTGTAGTGATAAATTTTGATAGCATACTCCAATATAGATGAAATGGTCATTACACTAGACACAGACACACGCCCTTATAAGAAAGCGCCTGGCTGGACAACAAAGAGAAATCCTATCTGGAGAGCTATTCTCCAAAGCCATATCCTTTCTATCAAAGTCAAACGATGCTTAGCTGTCACCTCTAATAATAAAGTCGATAAAACACTTTCAAACAGCGTAGAGATCTGGTGTGGCTCAGGAACGTGGGAGTCTGCATCTGGGCTTCCCTCCCTACCCCCCGACACCCAAATGTGTCCTGTCTCACACTCGGTTCACATGGAGACCAACAACATGATCCAAAACCCCCCAAAGAGCCACCTGCAAGCACGAACGTGACACACACACACACACACACACACACACACACACACACACACACACACACACACAGAGACAGACACCCACTCACACACTCGCTCAAGATGTCCATTAGAGTTCCTAATGCCAAATAGAGTATGAGCGGAGACACATATAAACACAGCTGAAGCAATCCTTCCCCCTTAGCTCACCGCTCGCCGTTGTCTCTTGTCACCACAGGAACAAGCCTGGTGAACAAGTAAGCCAGCGGCCAGCGTGATCTGGGGCTGCACGTGTCGGCCTGGATAGGGAACGAACCAACGAACAAACGAACCAACGAGCGAACGAGTGGGCAAAGCTGACCGCTGCCAGGACAGTCACCGTTTGTGACCCCGTTGTAGGAGCCTCTCACACAGAGATGCAAGGCAGACAGACGAGGGACAGGGCATGGCAGGAGGGCCAAATAAAAGCAGAGGAGCTGAGAGACACAAGTGCAGCACCGATCAGCCTATAAAAGGAGATAGAGGGAAAGAGTGCGGTTAAGAGAGAGAGAGAGAGAGAGAGAGAGAGAGAGAGAGAGAGAGAGAGGGAATCGTTTTCTTGTCTTGTATTCTTTTTTTTCTGACTCTCTCGCTCTGTCAAAAACCCTGTGGATTTCCAAGAGCACAATCCTGACATTCCAGTGGCTCATCCCCCAGAGAGGAAACATGCATCATTCTCTCTCCATCTCTCTCTCTCTCCTTCCTTCTTCCCCCCTCTTTTTCTCTCTCTATCTCTGTCAAAATCCTGGGTGGGATCATGAGAAAATATGCCCATTTTGGTAAGGGATTCAGACTATATCAATAAAACGAAGTAAATGAAATATCCACAGCCAAAGCAGGCTGCACACTCCGTAAGACCAAGAAAAGCTTCAGGTTGCAGGTAGTCCCCTGTGTTCCTTTAGAGGCACCAAGAGACCTCAATGGTTTGAGCATATGCTTCTTCTTCAACACTATTATACCTGTGCCGGGGGATTCAGACTTCAAACCCAGGATGGCAGACATGAACTTGTAAAGATGAAGGAAGGGATAAAGCAGGAGGACAAAAAGAGGATGAAAAAGAATTAAGTCAGGAGGACAAGGGGGGGAAGGAAGGACTAAAATACACCTGAGGAGGGAAGTTAAGATGGATGGCCCCCTTCAGAATCTTTGATGGATATTAAACAAAGACATTCCCGGAGCTTTCAGCGCAAAGCACACATACACACTCTCCAAATCCACTACTGAGTGAGAGAGCGCAGACACTATCTCACCTGAAAAGCAAGCTTGGGTTAGCATGAGGATAAACTGAAGCATGAGAAAACTTTATAAACTATGGTCAGCCAAAGAATACAAATGTACACTGTATTTGCCTCAGATCTTGATTAAGCAGAAAAAAAAAGCACAGACGTTTAGCCTTGTGCTACCAAATGGGGCACAAGGACTTATAGCTAACAGGCAGAAGGACTGTTTATTTAGCTTCATCCCATCCATGACTTTGGGTTAGCCTGGGATTGACTATGTTAAGAATGACCAATTATCCGAGCAGATGAGGTCAGAGAGATATGTCACTGATGCTAGCATGAGTAATGGAGGAGGCTAAGCACCTGCTTTGCTAGTCCTCAAGGGCTTCTTTGGGTGATTCTACAGATGGGCCTGAGTCTACATTAACCATTATTCCATGTGGTTACTGTTAAGGCCAGATAAGGTCAGTGGTCGATCACAAACACATCCCTGAATGCAATTGCAGGAAACTCTTTCATGTGTGGTTTTGACTAAAGGGCAAGCCTGGACACAGATGTCACTTGAATGCATGGGCTCAGCTTGGATAATGATTAAAACTTTACCTGAAAAGACACCAGTTTACATGCGCACCAAAATATAGATCACAGACCAAGAAAATACCTACACTGACTTGCTGTAGGGTGACATTCTCTCTTCTCTACTACAATAATGTCAAAGATTCACTGGTTCTTTTAAGCACAAGAGCACTTCCTCCCTCTACCCTCTACAGAATTCGATTTTTACAGATTTTGTTTTAAAACTCCCTTCCAGGAATTCATCAATGGGAAAAAAACAGATTTGAGTAGCATTAAGCAATACTTAGGCAATAGTGAAAACAATATTGCATCTCCGTAACTTTTCCCACAAATCCAGTCATTTTTACGGTAAGAGCGGATATGTGGGGTACTCATCAGCCTGGCTACGCCAGAGAGGAGGTGGAGTGGGGGGCTGGGAGAGATCTATGACACAGTTCAACCCACTGTGTCCTGTTCCTGCCTCTTAAAATATACATATGGTTTATCCATCTGCTTTTGTGACAATAAACAAATGTTTTGCACAACATATGGTGGATATCTTTCCGTTATTAGTCATGCCTCTATTCATACACACACAAACATCCACACGATCACAAACAAACAATAACACACACGCACTCATACACACAAAGTTAAACAAAAACACACACACACACACACACACACACACACACACACACACACACACACACACACACACACACTCACAGACCTTGCTACTAGTGCTTCCTCTCTACAAGCAATCTACTGTCCAGTACATATTTTGTGCATGAATTTTTCTTATCAGAAAAATCAGATCAAGTCTTATCAGATATCAGATCTAGTTTCACCTTCCCTGCTCCCCAGACTTGGGTACCTCAGTCAGGCCCACCATCACTTCCAGCTTCCTCATCACTGAGCTGGAAGTGACTCTTGTGCAGACCACCACCATTACCCTACTCTACACTGTCATTCCCATTCCCATCCACACACCACACATCCGACAACGTTTTTTTTTTTTTTTCTTTTTTCCATGAATTCTCACGAGGATCAGACCAGACCAGAGATTTTCACCATGGCACCAAACATTCCAGGCATGCTCCCCGTGTCCGGCCTCTTGCTGAGCCGAGGGGAGTGGGAGAACTCTAGAGGATGACCCTTCACGACTGCCAGTTAAAGCGCAGTTTGTTCTGAGCACGTCTGACCTAGATAGAGAAGGTCACGGTGACTGACTGTACCGCAGGAAACTGAGAAGACACGTTTTTGAAGATCCTAGTAGTGCATGCCCATGCTTATGCGGTTGTTGTAATGACAACAGCTGGCTAAAATGAATTATAATAGCCTAACAAGCCTTAAATCAAGCTAGCCAACATGGCGAGCTCGGCTAATTGTCATCCTATGTTCATCTATGAGTCACTTGTGAATTCCGTGGAAAATGAAATGATGTTTAGCTACCAGGGCCCGTCAAAACAGCCAGAGGCTTCCAGACAGCTGTGCATATCTTCACCAGCTCTGTCAACATCATCTTCAGCCCATCATCTCTGTCTTCATTATATGCTTAAAATAAACGAGCTTCTCTCTCGATAGAAAGGACAAGACTGTGGGTATATTTTGAAATCGCTAAAAATAGAGATACATTAAATATGGACCAGTGAAAATATATCTACCGTGAGAGATACATTAATCAACATCGTCTTCAGCTCATCATTTCTGTCTTCACTATACGCTTAAAATAAACGAGGTTCTCTCTTGATGGAAAGGAAAAGACTGTATGCGTATAGTGAAATCGCTAAAAATAGAGATGATACATTAAATATAGACGAGTAAAAATATATCAATCGACAGAATTGCATTAATCATGTTTCAGCAGCACTGTCATTTAATAAGCGCACGCACGAAAGAAAGACCAAGACCGAAGTAGACTAAACTGTTCATGTGCCCTAATGCTCCTTCTCTCACACACACACACAGACACATACACACACACACACACACACATAGACACACACTCACACCTCTCAGAAAGTAACGACCTGCATCTAATGACAAAGGACGCATGGTGGCGCAGCAGTCGCCACTTGAACACCATTTCCAGTTCCTGACCTCATCAAATTCCTTCCTCAAATCAAGAGCAATGGGGACCTTCCACCGATTGTTCCTCCAAGATCCCGTTTTTCCCCCCCCTGTTCACGCAGAGGGATTATTTTGGCAAGGGATGTGGCGGCCACTTTCCTGTCCCTGTCTTATCATGACCAGACATCTTCTCCTTTCTGGGTCACCGCCTTTCCTTCTCCTCACCCACAAGCACATGTGCAGGTGGGCGTGGGAGAGAGAGAGAGAGAGAGAGAGAGAGAGAGAGAGAGAGAGAGAGAGAGAGAGAGAGAGAGAGAGAGAGAGAGAGAGAGAGGTCTCCCTTCACGTGCCACCTCTCGGACGATAGGTCACCTGACCCCCCTTCTGCACCCCCCCTACTTTTCTCCTCCTCAAAGACAATACCAAGTAATGCACAACACACACAAATATGCACATGCCAAAACACACACACACACACACACACACACACACACACACACACACACACACACACACACACACACACACACAAACTTCCTGCAACACTGAATAGGGGTTTCCCCAATCTGGAGCCATTATTCTACCAAAGGCTCTCCAGAGTCGTACACAGAGCTGAACTGACCTTCCTGACCCTAACGTGTTCCCTGAGAGTTCCACCATCAAAAGCCACCAAACCACACAGTCACGCATAGCAGAGGAAACTGCTATGAACAGATAGCATTCATAGTCAACATTACCAAAACCTGTCATGTATAAGAACTGCACAGCATGTGTTATGATAGGTCTTTTTCGCAACATCAAAAGAGTAGATATAGGGATGCCAGTCTTCTATGACTGAAATTGAGAAGAAAAAGTTTTATGCTCATGTACTTTTCCCTCTTCCTTTGAAGCTGTGCTCTGTTTGCGTTGTAATGTCCAAAAAAACTCTATAAAGAGGTTATAACAGCCTATTATGTTTTATCGGGTGATGGGGGAATAATGATATAAAAACATGTCCGTGTTCTTGTGCCAGGACCGGGGCCTTCAACCCAGCAGTACAACAACGCCCACACCATCTCTTCTCTTCAGAAAGGCTCCCCCGGCTTTCCCACATAAGGGCCTGAGCATGCTGCCAATCCGTCCCGTGCAGCCAAAGAACATCTTGAAATGTGCTCTCTCTCTCTCTTTCTCTCTCTCTCTCTCCTCCGTCTCTCTCTCTCCGTCCCCCTCCCATGCACAAACAACAGCAGAATGCGATTCAAGTGACCAAGGGTCAGTTTCCTGTTGATACTACCCCCTCCCAAAGCCCTTTCCTCTCTCTCCCCCCCAAAACGCTCGGTTCTTCAAACATGCAAACCCGTTTTTATAGAACAGAGAAAGAAAGTAGGGCATCACAATCCCACAACCTCTCCAATTGGCCCACACACACAAGACCTTATTATTCCATTAAGCAATGACCGTCTCACAGGGCTGAGATTCCGTCACACAGCAGTTGAACGGCATCATGGGGGATAGCTATCATGGGTGCACGTTGAGGTCAATAAACTAAGCTTTTTTGAGAGTGCATTTGTAGAGCCCTTGAGACTAGGAGATCTGATGACAAGAATTCACAGCATTTCCCCCCTCTCTTTGCCTCTATCTCACAAACTGATGGTTAGGTTTGGGTACCTTTCAAGTTTGAATTTATGTACCTGTTCTGCTATTGGGGATACAGTATGTTGTTAACTGGTATCCAACAGTATCTTTTCTTTTCTATCTGTCTGGTTCTATCAGGTTCTATAGGTACCTAATGAGTGCATGAATACTGTACGGTACTTGATTACACATCTGTAAGTCAAGTCTTTGCCACTGGAGGAGTCTACTGGGTAAGGCCTAAGACATGTAACTGGCCTAACACTTGGAACTGGTTGGTTGGTGGTTAGTTTGATCTCTCCGACAAGTTGGAAAAATGGTGGCAGGGGATGATGAACACTGTTCTCCTATGCCCACAGCCACACCTGAGGTGCCCTTGAGCAAGGCACCTAAAACCCCTAACTCTTCCATGGATGTTCCTGCTGCAGGCTATACCCACTGCACACTACTGTACTGTATGTGTCACTGATTCACAGATGGGATAGATGCAGACAGACAGAATTTCCCTTGTGGAATCAAAGGAGTGGGTTTTTAAATTATACACTGTATATGTTTATATAGGCCTACATTCAGTATCAATTGTTCAGCTGCCAATGTTCTACTTTGATTGCCCTTGAGTTTTCATTCAAAAAAGCCCTATGGACACTCTGAATATATGAAGTGCCCTATTAAGCCAGTTTGATCTTAACTTTCACAGCTTTGCTATCTTCCTACTGTCTCATTCGCATCTGTCTGCAGCCTTTTCCCCGTGTCCCTTTCAGGTCACTAGTGCTGAGAGCGGCATAGCACGGCACGGCACAGCACAGGCAGTAGACCAGATCGGTGCCTGACTAAAAATAGCCTCTCCTGCGACCTGAACTCACTGCTGAGGCTGTCCCAGCAGCACAATGCACAGAGGAGCTCTTCAGCAATGTCACAAGCTTTTCATCAGGGGGGCGCAAAATCAGATAAGGCCCAAGACAAGGAGCTCTCTTCTTCTCCCCAGGGCAAATCACTTTAGCTTTAAAAAGCCAAAGTATGATATTAATATCTTATTATGGGAAGATCGGCCTCCTGACACAAGGCTACATTCTTGCTCCAAGGGCAGTAATGATACAAAAGAGAACAAAACAAAATAATGTACTAAAGTAATGTGATTGTTGTAGGAATAAAGACTAGAACAGAGGAAGATGAGTGTGAAGAAAGAAAGAGACAAAGAAAGAGGGAAAGAGAGATACAACCAAGCAAATAAAACAAAAAAAACAGCCTCTCTGTCATATCTATCTGACATTTTGACAAATATTCCCTCTCAATAGTGGTGGCATTAGAAGTAAATGTCATTGGAAATAGCTTGAGACAGATAGGCTTTATCTAATGGTATTTAATCAATTGGAAAACATTCAAGGCTTTGCGAGATCCTCTGAATTGGAAACCGATGGTTGAATATTTGTTTCAGATTCCCATTAGGGCTGAACCACTCCTGCAAGAGTCTTTTAAAAATTATCACTGACTGATTGCCCTTCTCTCTTCTGGTGCAAAAATACCATAATAAAAGATGGCCATAAATGTTATTGTTAACGTGTTATTGTTGGCACAAGGTTACCAACAAAATTGAAAAATACAATAAACAGCCAACCTGTTGCTATGTAGCCACATTTCATCATTCTGAGGTCATGCCAATGCATAGTGTTACAGTTAAACTGCAGGACGGTAATCAAAAGAATCAGTTTCTTCTTTCCTTTTTTCAAATTCAAAATCATTAATAATTTATTTGTATTGTAATGGTAACCTATGTACCCCCCACCCACATACCCTGATGCCAGCAGTGTGTGTTACAACCAAACCTTGTTCCTACTATGGACACATGTTTTTCCCATTAGCAGGGAGACCTCTCTAAGACACCCAAGCAGGTTTCCCTCAGCTGGAGGGTGCCCCAAATCTATTAGCTGCAAACAGGCATAGTTAATCAATGAGGGTTTATGACACTACACCACAGAGCTTGACCTCCTCGCCATATGTGTCAAGACCTCGGCCTGGAGTAGAAGTCTTACAGAGTTAGAAGGAGGTGGGGTGGGGTGCTGTGGGTGGTGGTTGAAAGCTATGGCATGTCGAAAATGCTCAGATTATAAATTATTGTTGTGATTGTCTCAAAAAATCTGTTGTGCATCAACAACACACTGCCTAGGGCCTAGCCCTGCAGTGAATTTGACACTGCAGCCGGTTTGACACTCCCATTTTCATAGACACTCCTCCTTGACTGCAAGCACATGCATTTCAAACGCGTGTTCATAGAGAGACTGTGAGAGTCACTTCAGACATTGTGTGTTCGACCATAGAGTTTTTGAATATGCGTCTGTGTCATGCCTATATTGTTTTCACAAAGACAAACACATACTGAACTAGTTTACTGTAATGTAATGAAAATAATGTCTACTTACTGCGCTTGCTTCAGATATTAAGATAATAAGCACCAAGCCAAATACCAGAAACCTGCAAATGAAAATAAATTAGCAATTTGAACATCAAAACATTAAAGACATATCACGGTATATGGTGTAGAGCAAAGATACTTACTTTAAAAGTTTCGGTGTAGTGGTATGTCGGTGGACCATCACGCCCTCCATTCGAACTTCAAATTTCATCACTTTCCAACTGCTTTTCTTTAGAAGTGGAGTTTTACACTACTGCATTGTTTATCTGAGGTATTAAAACACATGTAGTCTTTAAAACACAAAAATCCCTTAAAATGACTACTGTTAATGACATGACTGGCATCATATAGCCTACTATTGAGTGTAAATTAACCATTGACTCAAGCAAGCTACCGTTAATGTCGAGAGGCACCTGCCGATGAATATTACAGATCAGAACAGTGTTACAGTGGCATTATAACGACAGAATGGGTGGCCCTCTCGATTATTTCTATAATACATGTAAAAAATAACACAATACTTGTCGTCTCACTTCAGCGTGAGTCGACAACAACTAAGACAGGTAACTGAAGTTACAGTAGGCTATTGCTTGCCTCCTTAGCCATCCTAACCACGCAATCAACCCCACTCTGACACATAACCTATCTACATACGTATTAGGCTATATGTAAAATTGCAGACATCATGCAAACAATATTTTATAAACTGAATGAAATAAACTTACGATGTGGATTTTGCTTTGCGCTTTGCAAGTTGAATACTGCATCCACGAGAAGGCTATGTTCCGGCTACCGCGCGTGGTGAGGTTACTCCAAAATCGGTGCGTTATGGTCTACTTATTCGGTTAAAAAGTCAAAAAGAACGGTCTCTGAAGTGGAAATCGTTGGAGAAACTATCTCCCAACAATGTTAAAAGATGGACTGTTGGTTTCATACATGAGTTTGTGTTCGAATCGTGTATGAGGGTGGTCGCAAGTTTAGGTGGGTGGGTGTGGTGGCAACAAGTTGAAGAAGTAACTTTGAACAGAGCACATATCGTCGAGAAGGGGAAAGATGAAGACTAACGTGAAGAATTGTCTCCGGTAAAAGATATTTACTACAGACAAAGAAGAACTTTTTGTCAACTAACTGGTTAGTTTTGGACACTTCAGGGTACCATAGTGTCCCACGCGCGTTACCAAGATGCTGTTGCGCATCGGCACTCTAATTCTTCTGGCGGGTTTCATCTACAGAATAGCAGAGGCAAAAGGAGCGGTAAGTGTGTTCTATTTATTTTGCATAATTGTTAGATTACATACATTTTCCATATAATAGACTATCATATTTATCGTGGGCTATATCTCACGTATGAGTTTGGATGCTTGCGCAAATGTATGACCAGCCAATTCAGACAGTTAGCCTACACCTGAATCAAACTCTGCAAAGTAATTTCATGGGCTGGGATAATTCAGTAAATGTGAACTTGAACAGTATTATATCATTTATTCTTAATAATTCTATCATTTATTCTTAATAATATTTTTTCGATAAATAGCCTACCGTTTTATAGGTAGGCTATCATGCTGAAGAGGTCATATTTCATGTTTGCCGACATTAATCACAGTTATCTGCATGTAGTTATGCACATTATGCAGTTTAAGAGATTAAGAATAGTTGGACAAGAAATGCTGTGATTATGTGCTTTTTCAGAAATTCACAAAATACAACAATATGTTATCATGTGTTGTCATTTGTATTTAGACTGTTACTGGTTCTTACTGCAAAGGTTTGCTTGTGGGTTAGCTGTACACAGGGACTTTGCACAGTGAAGAACATAGCGGTATTCCACAGGTGGAGTGTAGTTGTGGGTCTGGCCTTGTCCTAACCCCGCCCACAATCTCTCCATCAGGGCGTGTCCGCAGTCTTGTAAGGCAGAGCGCTTCCTAGCCCTCATGATACCCTGCTGAAATAGACCCGCAGCACTGGCTGGGTAGTTATAGGCATATAGTATGAAGTACTTCTCCAGATGTGTGTGTGTGTGTGTGTGTGTGTGTGTGTGTGTGTGTGTGTGTGTGTGTGTGTGTGTGTGTGTGTGTGTGTGTGTGTGTTTGTGTTTGTGTGTGTCAGAGACTGTTGTTTGTGATGTCTGCATATGACTTGTAACAACAAGCTCAGTTTTGGCTTTCTGTCTGGTTTACACTGTCGTTAGATTGTGACTTTTATGCTTGTGACTAAACTAGTAGCCCAAATATGCTGTGTGTGTATTTAAGTTTATGGTATCAAGAGAATTACAGTACATGATTATAACAGGACATGCTGATATTTTCAGAAGCTTGTGTGCAAATAGCCCAGAAAGGTTTCTCATAGCTGTGGATCTTAGCGAATTAGAGACACTTGAAGATGCTTTTGCTCTAAAAGGACAACAAATGACATCATCAGGGAATGTCTACACTGTAGCCTATCTTCAGCTTCCATCCATGGCCTGTCTGCTAGTCTCGTTAGCCTCCCAGGCAGTCTCTTGTTTGCAGACACGTGCCCTTAGCTCCCCCCCCCCCCCAGTGAGGGGCTTTGGAAGACCCACTGGTAAGAAGCACATTTTGCTATACTATAATAGCATTATTGGTTTAAAACCATGTTGATCAGGGCCAATTCAGGACTAGTTCAGGGAAGCCTCCATAAAGACTTGATGATGATGATGATGATGATGATGATGATTAATAATTGAAAGGTCATAGTGTCTCACTTTCTTATAGTGTCGATTTTGAAGGTCCAGTGCCAGTCTAAAATTAATCTGGTGACATATGACCTTGTTCTTTGGTGGTGTTTGGAAGCACATTTGAGTGTGTTTTCCATCAAAACACGGCCATGATTATACTGTTGGCTATAACCATAGCTTCAGTGCTGTAGTCCTCTGATTGGTTGCTGGCTGTAGGACCAAAATCCGATCAATTTCCCAAGCAGAGGAATCAGTTTACTTCCTGTTTGGAATATTTCTATGGGGGTTAGAGTATCATGAAAATGGCTCATCTGGATGGACCGTGCGAATCACAAATTTCTGAACCACAGGGGGGTCATTATTTAGAACTGACCAAGAGGAAGTTTGCAAGAGCAGATGTTGACTCCGGATGTCCATAGACTGCTCGGAAAAAAAAGAGAGAGATAGAAAAAAGCATCTGAATAAAGAAAGAGATAAACAACTTCTTCCCTCAATAGTCTCTTGCTGCCGGCTGTATGTGGAAATAACTTGACCCAAGGCCATAACACGAGAGCCTCAAGGGCCATGAGCTGTACTTTTTCACCAATTCCACCCATATATGTCCTGTATATATGCATTTGGACATATCCAAGTTCCCACTTGGGAGTAAACAAGAATCTGGTGATACTGATCACATCACTGGCCGAACTCCAGCTCCGGCCGAGTGTTTTTCCCTCCTCTCTCCTCTCCCTCTTGTTCGGGACTGTAAGCGACCTAACACGTGCTTCGAGTCGAGTTTGCCACTCATCAGATTATCAGATCCTCCTCAGTGGTTGCTTCCTCCAATTAATTTTACTCCCTTGTTAAGGTGGAGGGGTTGAAATGAGATACACCCTCGGCCCCAAAAACACATGCCACTCAGTAACAACAGACACATTAATTCCCAAGTTGTTCTTCTGTAGAAAAGCACTGTAGGAGACTTGAGAAAAGTGAGTAGTGTTCCCAGAACATTAGACTGTAGTCTCCTGACAATGGATAAGCAGCTAGAAAAAAGTCTCAGGTATTTTAGTATCACCAGTAACACCAGTTTTGTACTCTGCTGGTTTGGTTGTTTTGATTTCATTTCTGAAGAGTGAAGTGGTGTCATCAGCTATTCTCTATGAATGAACTTTGATTCTTTTTGAATTTTGAATGAGGTAGTGCACATCTGTTGTGGGATGCTGATTGACAGTGACATGGCAGGATTAATCTCTGATCTCTGATGTATGCAGGGCTACTTGTGATTAGAAGATCTGTCTGGTGTTCATTTGTAGGCATTGGTTTCAGATGGGTCTGTACAGAAGCGTTGTCAGAAGCAATTGTTCATTTTCAGGCCAGAGGCATGGTAGACAATGACCAATGACCTAACCTAATCTATGTCAACTCTGGTCATGGATTTAGATAGAAAGCCCATAGTTGAAATAGATATGTCTTTGAAATCACATTGGTTCTAACTTTTTTGTGCAATAGATGGTAATTAGTCATTTTGTTATAGTTTATTTGAGTGGGGTATTCATTCCATGACTAATCCTAAAAGCATGTCCTAGGGAAATATGTCTAACTGAGAAATGTCACGATCCCAGGACAGGAAAAGCAAGGCATTCACTAAGGATGGTATTCTCCCTGGTGCTTCAATCCAAAAAAGTGCTTTGTACAGGCCAAAATGCATGGAGCCTGGCACTTTTTTGGACTTAAGCATTAGAGAATACCAGCCTAAATGACTACTTTGTTGAACCCATTCGTTTCCCAGACAGTGTCACTCTTGATTCCTCCGCAGATCTTGACATTATAATCACCATCACAGAATTGTGTGTGTGTGTCTAGCTGTCAGTCGCCACCTCTTGGGGTCATGGGTGTTGTCTGGTGGAATGTCCTGTGGAATGCAGGCAGTATTGAGCTGAGAACATGAAAACGTCACAAAGTGACAATGTGATCTAGACATTTTGACTGCGTCTCTGGGATGGTTGAGAGAAAGCCAGCTGCAATTTGATGTGATTTCAACAATCTGTAGACACAAAAGCCATAAATGTTTGCCAAAAGAATGTCTGTTTTGAATAAAACAATGTTATATAGCTGGCTTTTGGCAGCAAGTCCCTCCCATGCAGTAAAATCTGGCATAGTCACGTTTATATATTTTATTTTTCAAGACTTTTAAGATGTTCTGTTACTAATGAACATATTTGCAGTCAACAGAAGTGAGTATGAATTATGAGTTGGTTTATCTACAGATTCTTCGTCATGTTTATACAATAAACGCCTATGTGGGCTTATACTTACTGTGTATAATAGTGGAATTGTTTGTGGGACAGTGGGAATATACAGTACTGAATTTGATACTTGTTAAAATCTAACTTTCCTCCGTTTGGTTTGGTTTGTGCTACTGCACTACCTTGTCTCTTGAGCCTATGGGTGACCTGGTGTACTGCAGGGTCTGTCTGTCTGTGATGATGCCCCATGTATGGGCAGGTGTAAGACCTGCTTTAGCTACTCTTATTCGCCGGTCTATTCTGAGCTACAGTTCAGCAGGTGGGTTATTTGGAAGTCTTGAGGGAATGGAAAAAGCAGGAACGGTCCAGTTGGTTAATGATCCCTGCAAAACGGCTGCAGGTTATTGCAGTTGGAGCTGGAGACAATACAATCTCTGCCTCACTGAGAACCGGTGCACAGCACAGAAAAGGTGTGTGTGGGTTAATGTGTGTCTGTGAATGTTCAGGTGTTTGTGCATGCATGTGTTTGCAAGCATTAGCAGGTGTGTGTGTGTGTGTGTGTGTGTGTGTGTGTGTGTGTGTGTGTGTGTGTGTGTGTGTGTGTGTGTGTGTGTGTGTGCGTGTGTGTGTGTGCCAGTGGGTGTGAAAATCTGTGACCTAGTGGGTGGTCTATGAGAGGCCTTGCTGTGCCCCACTGCCCCACTGACTGACCACAGCCTGTGTTGGATCTATGTCACCCCCTAGGTGACTGGCTAAGGGTGTGTGTGTGTGTGTGTGTGTGTGTGGGTGTGTGTGTCTGTGTGTGTGGAGTGGGTGGTTGGTATTCAGTTCATTAGGGTCACTTTCACACTGGTTAGCTTATAACCCATTCTCCTCCCCCGTGAGTCACTCACCGGCAGGAAGTTGGCAGTGTTCTTGGCTAGACAAAAGCAGTGCTGGGCTAAGGTTGCATGTATGCAGATTTACCCAGAAGGGGGTCTTAATCTCAATTCAAGTCTTTGGCGCCCCCGCACTTATGATGAAACTACTCTCTGTTTTTTAGATTAGACACACATGGAAGTTTGTCATGCAGAGTCATGGGATGAAATCTATCAGAGCACAGTAAGGAAAATATGCAGCTTGACTGGGAACGAAGTCTTAAAATTCATGTTAGTAGTATCGTCTTCAGCAATAAATGTCTTTCGACCGCTCATTTTTTGGCCTTACCGCTTAGTTCTGCATGTTCCTGTGTAAGGGTAGGGTATCCCAATACTTTCAAGAATAAGAGGAAGTGCATTTTAGCCCTTAAAATCACCCCTTAAAATGCAGGGAAGTCTGGTGCAGATTTCATTCTTAATGTCACAGGTGAGTGGAGTGATTGAGTGAGTTAATGCTGTTTTCCCTGCTCTGTCATTATGAGTCTCCCTGGGGGTCTGTACTGGGGTCTGGGGGAGACTGAGACTGATCCATAGCCTCCACAGCACAGCCCAGCTCAGGATCCCTGGATCTCAGCCAGCCACAGGAGGAGGAATGTAGACTGGAGCCCCAGAGATTCTCATGGCTGATCCTTCAGTCTCACTGCTGCTCCGGGTCCCCCCCTAAACAACACGCACACACACACACACACACACACACACACACACACACACACACACACACACACACACACACACACACACACACACACACACACACACACACACACGTGCACACACGCACACACACACACACACACACACACACACACACACACACACACATACTGTACACACACAGACAGGCACATACAGTGTACATATGCACACACACATACACATGCGCGCAAACACACACACACACACACACACACACACACACACATACAGTGTACATATGCACACACACACACACACACACACACACACACACACACACACACACACACACACACACACACACATACAGTGTACATATGCACACACACACATACACACACACACACACACACACACACACTCTCATACACACATACATCCCATCTGCCCTGCCAATCAAAGTCAAGAGGAAGACATCAATGAATAATGGAGAACTCTTATTTATAACATCACCAACAATACAGTTTCTTCAAAAGCTATAGAACTCTATTTTAGTTGGGTTTTCATAGAGACTCCATTGGAAAGTTGAGATAAGCGCAGCTAGCCATACAGAGCCATAATGGATTCGGAGCTTTATTTTGATAGCGTGCAGATACAATATGGTGGTGGCCTATCTTGGTCCACAAAAACAAATGTGATTGTCTTCAGAAGACAAATATGGCGGAAGGGCATTGGAGTAAAAGGTCACAGATGTATGAGTTTGTGTTTGTGTTTAGACCAGACAAGAGGATGTTTGTACTGGCTGAGGGTCCAACTTTGGATTTTCCCTTCTGTGTGATTCAACACAGCGTGTTTTACCACTGCACTGCACTGTCCTTCCAAAGGGAAATATTATTTATTGTTATTAAAGACTCCCTCTGTTTCTGCTCACTAATATTCTACACAGAGCTCCCCCTACGGCTCCACGAGACTTGTCTGTGGTTTGCCATCTGAAACTTGCTTTTACCCATCTCTGCCCAGATGCGGCCAGTTGAAACATCCATTGATCATTCGTTAATGTTTTATAGAACCATACCCACTGATTCTTGGCCTTTTGAGTTAAGGTAAATTAAGTAAGTCTTCTTTAAACTTTACCTTGCTTTTCAAAAGCACTCTACTGTACTTGCAAGTTGCATTGATTAACTAATGTTTAAAGTTTTGGGTGACAAACTGGTGGTTTTGATAACAAATAAAAAACGTCAGATCTGTCTTATAATGACAGTGCAGTTTGGACACTCAAGGTTAGTTTTATTCATGTGGCAGACATAGCAAAACACTAACCAGAGGCAATGAGAACTGTACCCAGATACAACAGACATAGAGTCAGTGAAAAACTCACCCAAGGCTACCAATGTTTCCATAACAATGAGGATATCCATTTTCCATCTGTCAACACAAATTTGAAACACTTGTTTTTTGGCTTGAACAGGAGATATTAGTAAAGGTGGCTTAGCTTGGCAATTAGTCTGTAAAGCCGTGTAACTGGCAGGGGAATTCCCTACTCCACAGAATGTCATGTCTCGTCCCAGTTTTCCCTCTCGGCCTTGCCAGAATCCTCAGGTTATCCAGATAGTAAATCAGCATGCGCTTAACAGCTGTATTCTGGGAGTTGGTGTTTTTTTGTGCGCTGTTGTTTTTGCAGCTGGCCCGGAGGATACTCGAAACATGCCGTAAATAAGGGGTGTGGCAAGTCAGAGCCTCATAGTTGTCTGTCATAAAAATTACAGGGTCAAGGGGTTAGACTCCCTTTCAACACCAGTGGTGATACAGAGTCTCATCTTACCCATAGAAATTTCTGGAAATATCCATTTTTTTTTGAGAAAATAAAACTTGTCATGGTCTGACATTTAATAGCACTAGGTCATGGTTTAAGCAATCAAATACAGGCCAGATGTGTCAGTCAGTTGATTCACGCTTGAGTTGCACTAATATGAAGTCTCACCACACAACCTACACAGCCATGACTTTATAATACTTACCTAAGATTTATAAGTTCATATTGTTCACTAAGATGGACGTCATTCTGTCTGCTGTGTGGGACAATCATGTCAGGTTCTCAGTGGCAGTCAGTGGCTCTCTTCTCTCTCTTCACTCTCATGCCCTCTCTCCACTTCACTGTTACACCCTATAGAGTTCCCCACTTTTAAGTCACCGCCACAAATTTAGCATTGACGTCATAGAATGCTGTAGTGTTGATACCAGAACCTGGCCTGGGCCTTTGAACTTCAGCGCAACACTGCATGTACAGTACTTTATACTTCACTCAAACAGTCACGTGGAAGCAAACACACACACACACACACACACACACACACACACACACACACACACACACACACACACACACACAGAAAGAGAGACACACACACGCTTACAAACACACACACACACACACACACACACACACACACACACACACACACACACACACACACACACACACACACACACACACACACAAGGAAGGCTTTGTATGCTTAAAGGGCCAGAATTGTAGAGCCTTGCCATGTCAAGGATCAAATGCCAAAATCCCTCCTTAAATGTTACACCATGTTAAGAGCCCCTTGAGTGATCAAAAAGGAGTGTGTTGAAGATCCCCCTCACATGCTTCATGTGTATATTTTTGCCTTCTTCCACCTACTCAAACTACACAGTAAAGTATGTGAGCATAAGTTCAGCAGTACCTAAAAAAAAAACCCAGACCCTCCTTACAGTCTCTGCTGGCATCTCATTGTTGAATACCTCCTGAGACTCACTGTAAATCCCAAGTCTTTTTTTCCCCAATAGCAGAGAAGAATGCTCACCCAGATGCGCACACCAGTAGAACCTCCATCTCTGGGTAATTGCAAATCTTCAGCATTGTCTGGTCTTAAGCTTGCCTTCTTGCTGCAACAAAGCCCCATTCATCGCAGACCCAAAAGCAATGAACATCAACCTAATCCATGTGATTTGATTTCCTCGGCTTCGCCATCTCTGACGTCATTTGGGGCACACATAAATCCAACTTTTTTTTTGCCATTTTCAGTCGAGACCATGTTTTAGGATCAGAGGAGAGAGAAAGAGAGAGGGAGAGAGAGAGAGAGAGAGAGAGAGAGAGAGAGAGAGAGAGAGAGAGGGATAAAGAGAGAGGAGGAGAAAGAGAGAGAGATTTCCATCTCCGGGCCCCCAGATATCTCATCTCTGGTCTCAGGGCTCTGTCGACGCCAATCAGAGCTAATGCGCTGGAGGAAAGGGGTGTTGTAGATGCACACTGATAAGAACAACATGGGCATGTAAAGGCATTGGCAATGGCACAGAAAGAGAAAGCCTTAGCGAGACCCCTCTGTGCCAAACTGATAAGCATCAAGGGCAATCAACCTAAGTGTGAGGCATGCTAATGGTCCTAGAGTGCACCAGCCAGCCAGCATTGTGTGTGTGTGTGTGTGTGTGTGTGAGAGAGTGAGAGAGAGAGAGTCTGTAGAGCTTGTAATGAGTCAAAGATGCTTGGCCTAGGGGAGTAGGGTGTGAGTATGTGTGTGAGAGAGAGAGAGAGAGAGTGTCTGTGTGTGTGTGTGTGTGTGTGTGTGTGTGTGTGTGTGTGTGTGTGTGTCTTTGCCTCACATTCTCACACTCTGTCTCCATCATCAGGTCTTTTGGTGTTTCCCCTCAGTGGGGCCATTTTCCCCTGACTGAAACTGTCCCTGATGGCAGTAATTGGCTGCCGGGGGGCCTAGGCTATACTAGGCTATTCCAGACCAGACCAGACCAGAGCAAGCCAGGCCAGGCCAGCTCTCCAGAGCTCTAAAGCTGCTGCGCTGCGAGCGTCAGAGCTGATCACATTGATACGTTAAAGACTTTGGAGGAAAAGATCACTTTCTCACTCCGAGCTTGAAAGGCCTCACCACCACTAGAGCACAAGGTCACTTGGGAAGGAGGGAAGGGGTGGGGGGTTGGATCAACAGTCATCCAAGCATATGGTTTCCATAGCGATGCGGAAGGCGAGAGGGGGTGGTGGTGGTGGTGGTGGCAAATGAGGGAGTAAAGCCATAATTCATTCTAGCACAGGGGTGCGGCGTGGAAATGCAGCCACACATCATCTGAGCGTTGGGACGCGACGGGACAGCGGGGCGGGAGGGCCAGAGGCCTCGCCAGTGAGGGACTGGTGTGAGAATCACACGCCCCAGACGGGCGGATGCTCTGCTCGACTCACACCAGCCAGCTGATTCATTCCCTCCCCCGGTCGCCGCCTCATCTCTAACTGCTCATTTGGGGCTATTATAAATATATTATATGCCATCCTAAATTAAAAAATAAATTGAAAAGCTTATTTCTAAGAATAACTATGCCTTGTCATTGGCAGGAGCTGCGTGATTAATTAAGACATGTCACAAAGTGTACTGTATTTGTAATGTCAAGTTCCTACACACACTAATATTCTACTTTTACAAGTACAACCCAAAATCTTTTTTTATTTTTTTATTTACCACTCTTAAGATGTAATTCCCACTCTTAAACTGTAATCTCCACAGATTGTCCTCTCAGTCAAGAGTCCCCTCAGTCAAGTTCAACTTCAGTTTTCCCTCTTTTTTTGGCCGGGAACTGGTATCAGGAAAGCCCTATCAACCTAAAAAAAAACAGACACAGATGCTTTTTCACTTAGCTCAACCTGCGTGCTGATAAACAAGCCCTAATTATAGCTGGCCTTTTGCGTCAGTCTCCCTTCAAAACCCAGTGACCTGACGTCCTGTCCTGCCCTGTCCACATGCAGGTCCTTCCTGGTCTGGATGGGACATGGAAAAAAAAAAGAGAAAGAAAAAAACCAGAAAATCCCTTCCTGGCTGTGATAAAACAATTCAGCGGTGTCAGTTTTTAGCCAGGTTGGCCAAGCGAGGGAGGGAGGGAGAGAAAGAGAGAGAGAAAGAGGGAGGTAATGGGAGAGGTAGGGACAGGGCGGGGCAGTCGGAGGTTGGGATGGAGTGTTAGCTGGTCCCTGATGAGATGGAAGTCTGGGATCTATGCCAGAACTGGTGGGCGATGCTCAAAAAAGGGCCTGTTTTTCACCATTAATGTGTCACACATTAGTAAATTGATGGAATACAAAGAAAAGGAAATCAGATTTTTGGGGGGCAGCTTTAAACATTAACGTTAACACCCCCAACATACCAGTTAGTATAGTCAGGATGCAAAACATAAGGAATGCTTTAGATTGCAGCCTAGTTGATAGTATGAAATATGTGTCTACTATCCTTGCGCCATACTTTGTCAGTGTGCAGACAGGGTGTTGGGTTGGGTTGCACCCCTATCGTGTTGTTCATCAATCACCCAGGAATCTCTGATAGGTCCGACGCTCCGAGCTCGTCTCCAGAGAGAGGAAGCAGGTGTTTTCTAGAGGGCAGTTCCATGCGTGATGAGAGGAGAGAGAGAGAGAGAGAGAGAGAGAGAGAGAGAGAGAGAGAGAGAGAGAGAGAGAGAGAGAGAGAGAGGCCTCTCTACAAGGCGGAGGTCAGTGAGTAGGGAGTGGGTGTGATAGATTGGAACTGCAGTGTGTGAAATGGAGAGAGTTTTTTTTTTCCAGTGGGTGATTTGGAGTTAGACAGATGTTTTCCGAAGGGGATTGGCCCGTGAGAGAAAACAGCAGCCTTCTGGGTACTTATGCTGTGTGAGTGGCCTGTCTGTATTGAAAAGTTATTTGTGTTATGGCTCTGTTGTATGTGTGTGTGTGTGTGTGTGTGTGTGTGTGTGTGTGAAAGAGAGCACCCTCACGTGCATGGTCCACTCTGGCCACTCCTAGCCTATTGTAGAGGAGGAAATTCAACTAGGCCTTGCCCCTTCTCTCCTTTGTGACCATAAAAGCAAAGGAAAGCTGGACCCCAGAATCCCACATCCACCTCTCCCATGCTAGAATAGCAGGAAAACACACACACACACACACACACACACACACACACACACACACACACACACACACACACACACACACACACACACGTAAACAGACACACACATACAGTACACAAGCACGCACAGAGATGCTTTCTCTCTCTCTTTGTTTCTCTCTCTCCCCCACACAATATTTGACATTGTCACTTTTCAAACTGACTTTGTTTCTCTACACTTGTCTTTCTCTATCCCCCACAAACACACACACACACACACACACACACACACACACACACACACACACACACACACACACACACACACACACACACAAATTTACAGTTGCCGTTTTGGAATTTGGCATCCTAGCTGGCCCAACAATGCATTCTGCTCTGATTCCCCCTCCCTCTGTCTT
>JAODXP020000016.1:26586870-26589370 GCA_027497455.2 Sardinella longiceps | reverse complement strand
GTTTAAAGAGCGGGAGTGAGGATGCTGTCATATATTTTTGACTTCAATGTCTCTTTGATGATGGAGGCAGTTATATTGCCGTATATTGGGTACGGAAAGTGCTTTCAGACTTTCACAATCTTAAATGAGGCATTGAGCTATGAGAGAGAGAGAGAGAGAGAGAGAGAGAGAGAGAGAGAGAGAGAGAGAGAGAGAGAGAGAGAACCAGTCTATGTAGTGTGGGAGGCAGTCAGATTCTTAGGGCTCGTTCACATTTGGTGTAGGATGGGTATGCTACCCTGAAGGCCCTGATGACCTGAGATGCCCCCACCCTCTCTCTCTCTCTCTCTCTCTCTCACTCTCTCAGCGTCTCCCTGTCTCTTTCACTCCCTCTCTTTCTCTCTCTTTCTCACTCTCGCTCTTTCTCTTTCTCTCCCTGTCTCTCTCTCTCTCTGTTTGTCTCTCACTTTCTGACTCTCTCACACTCTCTGTCTCTGTGCTCAATGTGTGCATTGTCAGCCATCGGAGCAGCTAATCACTTGAACCTCCTCTCCTCTCCTCTCCTCTCCTCTCCTCTCCTCTCCCTTCCTGTACTGGCAGTGAGCAGATTAAAATGCAGATGTTGCATGTAATTTAGTGGCAGCTGCTGACTCACTACAATGGATGGTTAAGGGCTAATTTACTGTGTGCGTGCGTGTGTGTGTGTGTGTGTGTGTGTGTGTGTGTGTGTGTGTGTGTGTGTGTGTGTGTGTGTGTGTGTGTGTGTGTGTGTGAGAGAGAGAGAGAGAGAAAGCGAGTTTGAGAGAAACTCAAGGTTCACACACCATGTAAGGCAGGGTAGTTCCTTCATGGGTTTCCTTCCATTCTCTAGCGAATCCCAATACAAGTGTTTTTCCTCAATCCTCTCAACCCCAGTGCTGAGTCTCAAGGCTGGTCCTTTGCAGCTATGCCTAATACCACACCAATAAAGACCTAGCGCTTGTAATAGGAAGCCTGTGTTTCCTACACGCCGGATGTAAGTTTGCAGAGAAGAAAGAGACACCTTGAAATAAGGAAGGAATAACTTTGGTGTTTCATTTTGTTATTAAGTTGTTAAAAGACTAGAAGAATGACTTCACTGTTTTTTTTGTAATCACATGAATAGTGGCCATTTGAAAGCATATTGTGCCTTCCAGTGCATGCAGACTTACTCACACACACACACACACACACACACACACACACACACACACACACACACACACACACACACACATACAGAGAAAGAGAGAGAGAGGGAGGAAGAAAGACACTTAGAAGAGTGTTCAATCAGACAAATGTTTACATACTCTCTTCCTAGTAGTCCTTACACCCCCTGAGCCTAACCAACATGCAGTGTGTTTCATGTTCATCAGTGCTCTAATGGACTCCAGTCAATCAGTCAGTCAGTTAGTCTATAAGCCAATCAAGCGTCTTTGAGCCCACTGCTGTTTTAACAGCCCTAGAGGAACATTTAATTGTTCCCATGTGGAAGGCATAAGAACCTGTGTTGCAACATAAGACCCATTATAATGGAGCTGCAATGGATCTGCACAGAGTCAACCTTGCGGTGGGAAAGCAGTTTACCACACCACACCGTAATGGGATTGAGAAAGTGGCACTCATCATTAACGGTAAAGAGCCGTTAAAACAACATATTTATTTTCACACACTTAGTGGTTTATAGTGTGTAGGTGAGTTTAACTGGAAGGATTAAGCATTTTCCAGTACCGCTGCTGCTGTTTAAGGAATAGATGACAACATAACGTGTTTTTCCTTCGTAAGTCACTTTAGAGGACTCACACACAGTTATTGTGGGGGGAGGAATGTTGGAGGCACATTCACTCTGTCTTAGGTACAGGAAGATGGAGAGAGGAGTTAATGTAGTTATCTTCTTTTTTCTCTTCCTGTGTGTGTATCTGTTCTGGAAGGAAGGTCAGGTTTACTTCCCTCAGAGATAGAAAGGAGAGCCCGAGAGAGAGAAAGAGAGAGAGAGAGAGAGAGAGAGAGAGTAGAGCAGTAGATAGAAAAGCCAGGAATGTTTTTGTTTTAGCTTTCTTAAAACAAAAACATCAACACAAGCCAGCAGTTTGTACCGATAAAAGATCAGTAATCACGATAGCCTATAAAGCTACCCTGGACACTTTCAGTCTCGTGAAAGCATGGCCCTTTCACATCACTCATCCAAATCCGTCTGCAAATAAAAAGCGTATCCTTATGAAACTCAGCCTCTATGTCACTGGGGACTAGTAACATTCATAAGACTTTCTTCAGGTCTAGGAAAGTTCCCCCCGAAAGTTCCACTTCTTCTGTAAATGTACCGTAAGGTATAATCTTGACAGTAGCGCTGTCTGTAACGGTTGTCAGCATCTCCTCTCTCGGAGCGTCTGGATGGAGGTTGCTGTCTCTCCTCCTACCTACAGTGTTCTGAGGACACAATTGCCTCTCGGCATTCTGGGAAACCAATCAGGCCTGTGTCTCCCCCACACGTGCTCAAGATTGA
>JAODXP020000016.1:26551870-26576870 GCA_027497455.2 Sardinella longiceps | reverse complement strand
AGAATGAAAGTTTTTCATTCGAATCTGAAGGCAGATTTAGTTTCTTATACAGTCCTGACTTATGAAGTGTATTGATGTGCTCCAAATAGAAGTTCTATTGTGCCACCTAGTGGTAGATCTGAGTACATGCAGGGCAACAGCTAAAATGGCACTTGGTGTAAAGGGATTGATACTTGAATGATGAAGTCCTTGCCCCATTTAAACCATCAGTTAGATTATGTAGCATAATTAAAAATATTTATTTAAAGGCTCGGTGAAGTGTTTCATTCAGTTCAACATACAGTATATTTTGCCATAATATCTGTATATTTATTTTTCTCACTCTATAGGGTGAGAGGGGACTTCCTGGCTTGCAAGGCAACATGGGATTTCCTGGGATGCAGGGACACGAAGGCCCTCCTGGCCCTATGGGACCACGGGTGAGGACAACTTTATCCACTTAAACATCTGACCAATTCTATTTTACTCACTTGATTTCTCAGCTGGTTTAGCACAAAGCTAATAGCTAAAGTCTGGTGTTTGTGTTTCTCTCTTCATAGGGTGATAATGGGGAACCTGGATCCCCTGGACTAAAAGGACAGCGTGTAAGTCACTCACACACACACACACACACACACACACACACACACACACACACACACACACACATTTGGCAACAAGCACAGTACATTCACAGACATTTAGTTAAGACAATTTCAACTTGATTGTAAACTTGTCATGTGTTCCGCTTTACAGGGACCTCCAGGGTTGGCTGGATTCCCAGGAAACCCCGGACTACCGGTAAGTACCATACTATTTAAATTATTCATTATTATTACTTATAGTATACCATGTGTTATTGCCAGTATTGGAAACGCTGTGGTCTTATATCAATTGAACATTTTGATTTTGATATAAAAACTTTCATGATAGGGGTTTGCTGAGTAATAAGTTTAGAGTTGATAGGCTTGGTATGCACTATGTTGGTGAAACTCTTTGATGTTGTCCTGTGCAGGGTATCCCCGGTCAAGATGGCCCCCCTGGGCCACCCGGTATCCCAGGATGCAACGGCACAAAGGTGAAGACTTTCATCCTTTCTTGGGATCTTCTGATTGCAGCTCACCTTTGCCAAATCTGCAAATAACTGATATGTGTAACATACAATACAATTCTAGCAGACTCGACAATGTACAACATACGACAACATATATAATATTTACCCTACTGGGTCTCAATAGGACATCATGAATGTAATGAGCATCTGATTAGTGCTTGAGTCTAATGGTGCTACTGTATATCTGACTGTGTTTCAGGGAGAGGCTGGCTTTCCAGGAACCCCAGGTCTTTCTGGCCCCCCAGGTCTTCCAGTAAGAGACTAGATTTTTATTAAATAAATAAGCACTTTTATAATACTCAACCATACAAAAGCTGTCATAGTTTGTGTGTGACACTGCGTAATCTGGCCTCTTTTCCCTCCATAGGGCATCCATGGAAGCATTGGAATGAAGGTGAGCAAGTTTGTGGATGTCTAATGTTAGGCTACTTAATTAGAGATTAATTTGAGATATATTTGACTATAACTTGAGAAAGATATGTAACCCCCCCTCCTTTATTGTCTTGTAGGGTGACCCAGGCGGCATCATTGGTGGAATCATTCCACAAAAAGGCGAACCAGGGCGACCTGGACCAGTAGGACAACCGGTAAGCATCTTTGACCTTTGACCTTGTTAACACTTGGTTTGTCTTCAGTAGATCATTACCTACTTGACATCAATGTGACATTTTGTGATCACATCATTCCCAACTATGATGATGGGGCAACGGTGGCAAAGGTGGTAGAGATGTCATTCAGCAACCGCAGGGTTGCCCCACTTCACCTCACCCTGTCAAAGAGTCCTTGAGCAAGATACTGAACCCCGAATAGCTCCTGGTGCTCCAGGTTTGCATGTTACATGGCAGCCTCCACCACCAGTGTGTGAGTGGGTGAATGTGAGGCAAACTTTAAAGGCCTTTGAGGTCTCATAAGAGTACCTACTGTATATAAATGCAGTGCATTTCCCATATTCCAGGAACAGACATTTGCCATATTTTCACAGTTATTGTCTGTAGTGATGCAGCATTGAGTCATGTGACTCGTCGTGATTGATCTCTGTATCACTTGTTCTATAGGGAGCTGATGGGTTCCCAGGCCCGCCAGGCCCAATGGGTCCTCAAGGACCGGCAGGATCAAGAGTAAGTCTTCTTTACCATCTCTCTGGAGTGGTTCTGAAAATATTCTGTCCAGAATGCCCATTAATTGAAGTTCAACTCTCATCAGAGTCATACTGTAACTTAACCGTAAGTTAACGTAAAAGTACAGTAATGTAACTCTAATGTAATATTTATCATAATATTTTTATTACAGGGTACTCCAGGTCCTCCTGGCCCAAAGGGAGACAAGGTAGGAATGGATGAAAGGACACAACGCTGACATGATAACCATATTCTACACATCCAATCAGATTATTTGATGTGCAAATTAATCATATGTGCAAATTAAGGGATGTTATTACAGTGATTGTTGTATCTGTTGTTGCTGCAGGGCGATCGGCTGTCTTTTGTGAGTGAGAAAGGACAGAAGGTAAGAAGATCTTATTTGCCCTTTTTTTCATATCAGATTGTCCAACACCTGTATTACACTGTAGAGTAGGCCTATGTGTATTTTAGTGAGCTAGTTCTGTTACCACACTCCTTCACCTAACCCAATATTGCTTAATATAATAGAGACGGGCCCAGACAGGTACTCTACAGTTTTATCCTACATTTACAATCAGCTTGAAATATAAGTGTTTGATTGTTTTCATTGTATTCAGGAATTTAGTATTGGAGTGAGATAGCAATGACCAGTACTGACCAGTGCAAACTTAACATTGCATTCAACAGTCATGAATGGCATAAACAAACCACAAAATTTCAGAAAAAAAACCCAAATCCATACAGTATGCTCTGTGTTGTCCAGTGTTAGCAGTTAGCAGCCAAATCAGCTAGTGTTGTTCTGACCCTTGTGCAATACCTCATTCTACCATGAGAGGGCACTATACTCTAGTTACAGATAGAGCCGTATATAGACATATCTCTGGTTACAGTGCAAACCAATGAGTGATGTACATGCATTTCAAATGACAGTCCAGTGAATAGTTTAGTTAAGGTATTTTCAATTAGACAGTTTAACACAGTTGGATAGTTAATTGCAACTGAAATTCATACTTATATAAAAATAATAATAATAATACAGTTGAAACTGGTGAACTTTTGTGAGCTTTCTTGTGACCTTGTGTCTGGGTCTTTCCTCTGTCCTTAGGGTGACCAAGGACTCCGAGGACCTCCAGGACCTCCAGCACCACCAGGCGAACAGACGGGCTCCTCTACTATTGCTGTCCCCGGACCCAAGGTACATAGCTACAGTACTCAACAATGACTTCCAGGCAGCGCGGCTTCCTTCAAGGCACTACCCACCCAAAACTAGGGTTAGGGTTAGACCATGTTACAACAGCCCCCCCCAGGCATGGTCTCGCTCCACACAAGGCTAATAGAGGGTCCGAGGAAAGGACATGGGTCAACGCTTGTTTAACATTGCTTAGGGACCTTTGGATTGAAACCCTCTTGGATAATATGTGGTTGGCCTGAGAATTGAGATAAGCACAGGGAGGGTTAGGATGAGAGTTATGGGGGTTAGGGTTCAGGTAGTGACCTTCTGACAGTGCTGCCTGGAAGGTGCAGGTGAGGGCAAAAACCGCCACTCTCTCCTGTAGGATTCAGTGCAAACTGATGAAAACCTGACGATAACTGTTTGTGTGTCTCAACGATCACGGTCATGCTTATTGGTTCAGTGACACAGTTGTCATTGTGGTTAATGTTATTTTGAAATTCTCTCTCTCTCTCTCTCTCTCTCTCTCTCTCTCTCTCTCTCTCTCTCTCTCTCTCTCTCTCTGTCTGTGTATAGGGAAGCCAAGGTCCTTCGGGAGAAAAAGGCGAGAAAGTAAGTAGCAATCTCTGTTTTGCATGACAATAGAAAATGTACTTACAGTATATATACTGTATACTGACAAAATAAAAGTCACTTACTATACTGTATACTTCTCTATACTGTTCTTTATCCTCTTAGAAGATAGAAATGTGCAATAAACAACAGCCAAACACAGAATGTCAAGTTTGATCTGTTTTTGTAATGTCAATGTACATCCTCTTGGGCCATGATGTCTGTTTTGAAACGTATGTGTCTTCTCCATGGCAGGGTTACTGTATTGTAGGTGCTGGAGGTGTCAAAGGAGAACAAGGACCCCCAGGACCCAGAGTAAGTTCATATCATTTTATATATATTTTTTAAAGATGTTTTAATGGGCTTTTTTGCCTTTAATCAGGTAGGACAGTATAGAGATGGACAGGTAACAAGTGGGGGAGAGAGATGGGGTGGGATGGGGAAATTACCTTGGGTCGGACTGGTCCCCCAAGTGGTGGTCTGATGCTCTAGCCCACTGAGCCACAGTGCCCCCATATGATTTTATATTAGCTTCAGACTGGGCTGGACTGGGACTAAAACATGGCCCTGGCATTTTTGGTGATGGCAGCTCATCATGATTTTTTTTTTAAATAATAGGTTCAGGGCCTGTTAAAATAACACTGTAGATTGAACACATTGCACGAACATGAGAGATTTAATTGGACTAGCCCGATATCCTTCATGAAAATTATGAGTAAATTATGACAGCCCCAGCCCAGAAATGGCCGTCGGCCTGGCGGGAATTGGCCCTGAATGCCCTATGCTGTCATAATTTACTCATAATTCATAATCCATGCCTGGATCCATGCCTGGATTAAGGTGTCCCAGTTGCACTTCTTTGGACTGTCTGTAGCATACTGAGCTGTAGCAGTAATTAAGTAAATTAAGTAAGAAAATAAAGTTAAGGTGCAAAGTGAAAACAACCTAATTATTATTCTCATCTTATATCATGCCTTTTATGTTTGCCTGAAATGTGTTTCAAGTATGTCTCAAAAACATTACAATCATACCATAGGCTACTACTAAAGGCTCGGTTGAGGGTAGGCTACTTATAATACAAGTTTTGAGACGCTTATGATAGACATTTGTAGCTCCCGATTAACCGCTTTCTCTACAAGACAATTACAGTAATACATGGTCTCCAGACTAAATATCACTGTATGTATCAGATTATTTAGTTTGGTGTAAGCCAAGGTTCACAAATAGAAATTAAGAAACTGGGTTCTGACGGTTGGTGTTTAGTACACTGAAAAGTGAGTGAAGAAAATAGAGAGCTGGCATTGGTTGGTATGGCAACCCTATGCCACGGTCCATGGTGCTATCTTCACCTTTTTCTGCCCTCCCATGGCTACTGCTTAGCAATAAATTAGAAGACTTTCTCTCAGAAAAGTGGTATAATAATCACTTCCAAAACAATGAACCTTTTCACAGGACAAATTCTGTTGTTCATAGCACCTTATGTTACCTTGTTGTTGTTTTTGCATCAAGATTACAGTAAAAGCTCTGAATGCAATTTACCGTATGTAACACATTATGGTCCTTAAACCTTCATGTTGAGGAAAAATAACCTGGCAAAGGTTTAAGTCTTTGGTCTTTGGTCACCTCCAGTGCACCAGTTTGTGAATGGTGTGCAAAAGCTTTTAATCTCTTGGATCAAGATTAAAAGTAAATTCAGTGACAGTAAGTGTTTTTTTTGCTCCATTGTCTTCCAGGGAAAACCAGGAAAAGATGGTGAACCGGGAGTGAAGGTACAACACATTGTGCTGCATGATAACAGTTCTACTTTTAGGAACATAATACAAATTCAGTATATATTTGGTAAAATGTTTTAGAGTTACATCTATGTTTTATTTCATTTATCAATTTATTTAGGGAGACTCTGGATTCCCCGGAAACCCTGGATTTGATGGCCGACCGGTAATTTTCCTTTTGTTAAAAAAACTTGTTGATTGTGCATGATTATCTGATTATTTATAATCTGGCCTTTCTAGTACTGTTTCTTGTACTCATGTAGTTCTGTATTTCCTGTTTTGCTTACAGGGCGAGAAAGGAGAGAGAGGACCTCCAGGATATGTAAGACTTACTACAGTCACATTTAAAACAGATTGATAAACTTAATCCCGTTGGCACTGATACTTTGGGAATCTGTGTTGGTGTGTGGCATGTTAGATGCTGTCTACAAAATCTCAACTGTAAATTAAACATTACCCTGTTCAGGATACATGTGGTCATTTGCTTTTAAGTACTGTGTAAGCGCAAGTAGATGTACACGTACCTGTAAATGTAAAGCAGCAATATGTACCTTTTTTACACTGTAGGCCCACTGGCATACCTCATTATTCACCCAGAATGCCCAGAATTGTACTATGTACTGTAAATTCTATGTGCAAAGCTGAAAAAGACACCCTTTGGTATTTCTTTTTTGACACATCGGATACCACTTAAGCATAACTGTCACATGCTGGTCAGTCTGACAGACTGTTATGAAGCCCTGTCCATCTGAAAAAAAAAAAAAAATAGTGTTATCCAGATTGATAGGTAAATATCTATGGATCCTGCAATTCTGGTAAACATGATCCAGATTTTTTTTTTTGTGGCGGGAATGGGCTTCCATAAATATCAATTCTCTCTTAACAAGGCTGTTCTTTTTTTTGTAAAGGGTGGTGGCCCACCTGGTCCCCCTGGCCCACCTGGCCCTTCTGGTCCTGAGGGAGAGCGAGGTAAGTCTGTTTGTTTGTTTATTTACCTGTTAACACTGCTATTGTTGTCTCTGCTGTCTTATAAATGCAGCTGAATGAAAACAAGAAGTGGATATTCATTCTCATAGAACATGGTACTTTAGTAAAGTTCTGAATAGCTCATGTGATCAATCCACAGGATACCCTGGTCTACAAGGAGAAACTGGACCACCTGGTAAGAATGGCACCTTGACACATGCCATGAAAAATAGAAATCAATATAAGACGCCCGATCGTATATACAATTGCTTGAACGATGTATTTATGGATATAATAATACAATTTTGTATATATTGCCTACTTCGATATGTCATAATTTAGCTAAAACAGAGTCAGTGATACGATAGTAAATGAAAAGATTATCCATAATCAAGTTCAAGTTCAAAGACTTTCTATCTAGTTGTGAATGCCAATTGTTCTGTATACTCATGCCTGTCATCCCACTCCAGGCCGATTTGTTGAAGGCCCTCAGGGTGAAAGGGGTCTCCCTGGAGAGATCGGGCAGAAGGGAGAAAGGGGCGCTGATGGGCAGTCACTCCGCGGGCTGGAGGGTGAAAGAGGCGTCCCAGGACCACCAGGACCCCCCGGACCTTTGAGTAAGAGCAGCCTTTGGAAGAATTTCTTTAGCTTTGTTTTGACGAAACTTTGGAAGATGATAGTATATGAAACTAGGAATGCACTCGGAGAGTGCAGACCACCGCCAAGGCAATATGGTCACCGATACCCCCTAGAGTTCCGGTGTTCACAGATGGACATGATAACTGTCAGTAGTGGAATCATCACCAACATTTTATGCGTTCTTCCTTGAGCGTTCTGGGTCACCGATCGCCACCAAAATCGAATCAGTTCTTCCTTGTCCCAATAGATACGTTGTCCGACAATTTCATCCAAATCCGTGCAGTACTTTTCAAGTTGTGTTGTACACAGCCAGACACAAAGACACACAGACAGACACACACACGCCGGCGAAAACATAACCTCCTTGGCAGAAGTAATAACAGACACTTAGTTTAGACAACATACTAATAACAATTGACTTTGTTTAGTTGTCAAAAGGTGCAGACATTGACATTTTGTTTTTGTGATGTAGGTGGCATTTGTGATGTGCCGCGTGGTGACATTGGCCCACCCGGTCTTCCAGGGCTTCAAGGAGAAGTGGGGCAGAAAGGTGAGATATAAACAGTGATATAAACAAAATCCAAAACAAAATAAAACATGACTTTCATGCCTGTTCTAATTGTTGTTACAGCAGTAACTCATATAATGTTTATGTTCTTGGTCCAATCAGGTGACAAAGGAGACACCTGTGTGCAGTGCACTGGTATTGGACGCCCAGGACCTGCTGGAGCTGCTGGACCTAAAGGAAACCAGGGTAAAATGACTTGTTTGACGTGATGTGTTTGGGAATTAATGTGGATATTTATTGGGATGCAGTTATGGATGCCCTCAAAGAATCTAAACCGGATAAAAGATACGTTACAAATGAG
This sequence comes from Sardinella longiceps, assembly GCA_027497455.2. Classification (NCBI taxonomy): domain Eukaryota; kingdom Metazoa; phylum Chordata; class Actinopteri; order Clupeiformes; family Clupeidae; genus Sardinella; species Sardinella longiceps. Next base: position 26,568,627 of record JAODXP020000016.1, on the reverse strand, counting down.
TGTGTGTGTGTGTGTGTGTGTGTGTGTGTGTGTGGGTGTGTGTGTGGGTGTGTGTGTGCGCGTGTGTGTGTGGTAACTGGTAACACTGTTTATCTTTTAGGATATCCTGGGCCTGCTGGTTCCAAAGGAGAGAGAGGTTTGCCTGGAACTCCTGGTTTCCCAGGGGAGCCAGTAAGTGAAATATTTGAATATATTAATTGTAGAGTAGTGGTCAAAGTGTAGATTGTAATAGATAATGTGCTGTTATATGGAATAATAAGTCCTGACTCGTCCACAGGGTTGTTTCCCTTAATGACTGCCAATCATTATCCCTATACATATACATTGATCACACTGTTCAGCCTTTTAGAGTTTTTGCAGAGGACACAGTAGCTACTAGTAAAATGCTAGTGGGAAATATTCTTCAGAGCCTTTATAAACTGTCTCTAAACTATCCTTTCAAAAACTCTGTACTGTACTCTGTACAAACTATGAAAACCATCATTGCAATATCAATATTGGAATATGATCAAGTCTAAATAGTATGTAATTACTGGGCTAACATGATCAATGACTCCTTCTCTCCTCCAGGGTAAAGAGGGCACCCCAGGGCTGATGGGTCGTCCCGGTGCTATCGGAGCCCCCGGAGATATCTTTGTGGCCCCAGGACTCAAGGGAGATAAGGGATCCCCTGGCACTGAGGGGGGCAGAGGCTTCCCCGGCCAGGATGGACGTCCAGGAAGAGACGGGTCACCAGGTATACCTGGACCTAAAGGAGAGCCAGTAAGTTATTGCAGGAAGGGGTGGTTAAATACATACAATGGAATGCATTGTTTCAAAGTCATATACTGTAGGTGAATAAATTATTCCATGTTTATTATTAGTTATACATATTTGTACATTTAAAACATATTAATTCCACTCAACATTCATCATCTATTTTTGTAGAACATGTCAGTGTTGGGAAGTATTACTTTCCTCAGTAATATGTTACTGTGACATTACTTTTCGCTGTAACTTGTAGTGTAGTTTCCAATTATCAATTGGAGAATTAGAATTGGCTGATTGTGTAACACACACCTATGGAGCAGATCTGGTGACAAAATGTAATCAAATTGTAATTTATTAATAAAAAGAGGCTAGTGGTAGAAGTAAAGTAATACGTAATATCCATGTAATAAATAACTTTTCATATCAAATAATAAATAAATATATGCATATACAACTAATATTGCAACCTTTAAAGGTGTTAAAAGTAATCAGTAACTTACTACTCTCCCAGAGAAACTTGCCCAACACTGGCAAATTCTAGCATGACGCAATGCCAATGAAGTTTAGGTCTGAGATTGCTTTGCCCATACTCCATCTCTAGGCCCTTAAAGGAATTAAAGGTGACCGAGGCCGAGATGGTGGTCCAGGCTTGTCGGGGCCCCCAGGACCTCCTGGACTTCCAGGGACCCCGGGGTATGGCCGTCCAGGTGAAGCAGGCGAGAAGGGTAGCCCTGGCTCACCAGGTGTGCCTGGAAATCCTGGAGTACCAGGTAAGTGAGACACAGCATAGCACAGCATAACATCAACACATTGCATTTACTGTCTGATGATTGTGACTGTGTAGGCTTTAAAAGCAAAGGGATGCAACAGTTTGCCACACAGAGAAAGCCTGGCAAGCCATCTTATATCATTAAAATGTATAGTCTGGCATCGATAGATAGACCGATCTCAATCGTGGGTGGAACAAGGCAGTTATCTTTCAAACTGCTTCTGCATGCAATAGGATAGCCTATGACCAATCAGAGGAATAAACAAGATGTCAACATCAATTCAAAATGTATTTGCCTCTGCTAGAGTACATCTAGATTTCTTGGCTGCGACACAGATGCTTTTACAATAGTCTAGGTATATGGTATAATCATGTGGAGACCAGATAAACACAGACATCCAAGTTATGCACTATAGAGTTTATGGGCAGTGTTTGTTGTCAAGGTGACCGTCTTAAATATACATCTCTGGGGAAAATCCTGCACTATGCAACTCTGTGCTCCAGAGTTGCTATGCACTAAAGGACAACATAGCATGTCAGCAAGTCATAGGCTGACTGTGGACAGTGTTTGCATATCTTTTAGGCTTTTGACCGAAAGCCTAAATGCTTGAACATCAATAAGTAACTAAATACTGAATAATCTCTTCTTATTATTAAGGTCCTAAAGGTGAACCTGGCAAAGGTGTGAGCACTCCTGGTCCACAGGGCGCACCTGGACCACGAGGAGAAGATGGTAGACCTGGATTTCAAGGTAAGGTCCTGTGATATTTTTGAGAGCAGCTGGATTAAGTTACTGAGTATTGATGGGCATGGTTTTCCAAGTATGACTCTTGGCATCATCATCATCTTCATCAGCAGCAACAAAAACAACAATAATGATAATATGATATCATATTAATTTGGTCAGTTGGTTTTAAAGTGTCATTTTAAAGCAAGTTTAAAACGTATATTATGTTGTGTATTATTTTGTACTGTATGTATGTATGTATGTATGTATGTATGTATGTATATGTGATAAGTATTCTGTCATTTGAAGGTGACAGAGGGCTACCAGGTAACCCTGGATTACCAGGACATCAAGGAGTGAAGGGTGACCCTGGCCTTCCTGGCAGTGGACCTCCTGGCCTACCTGGGCCTAAAGGTGAGTCAGATGTTGTGTCTACTACAGCATTCAGATCTGGCGAGACACTGGCTTGATCTGAGTTAGAACATGTCTCTGGGCAAACCCAGGAGAAAGCAAGAGACCACTTTAAAAGTATCTGTTTCGGGGGCACCATGGCTCAGTGGCTATAGCGTCAGACCATTACTCCGGGGACCCGGGTTCGATTCCGACCCGAGGTCATTTCCTGATCCCACCCCATCTCTCTCTCCCACTTGTTTCCTGTCCATCTCTACACTGTCCTATCTGATTAAAGGCAAAAAGCCCCAAAAATATCTTTAAAAAAAGTATCTGTTTCTCTGATTTTACTATTTACGAGTATATGTTTGAGTAAAATAAACATATGTTTTATTCCATAACTAAATACTGACAATAAAAACAAATGTTTTAGTAAGTTTATAAATCAATATTTGGTGTAATAACCCTGATTTAGCTTATTTCGACCATTGGATTTGGGAGAAATATTGTTATTTTGTTTACACAAATATATACCTACCTATAAATAGTAAAATCAGAGAAACTGATGACATTTTTGCAGTGTTCTATTACTGTAATTTTCCTCCAGGGGGCGATAAGCAGCAACTCTCAGGGCAGGCGAGGAAACTCAATCTATTCTCATCTCCGTCACTTCCTGTACCAGGGCTTGCATATAACAACTAATTTGATTACTTAATTTCTCCATTGTTATGAATACTGGTTAATCCCACTTCTGACACCAAAGATATAAGTGCCAGGGAAGGAACCAGTGTATAGAGAAACACATGCAGTAGCTCCACACCACAATCAGAATCAGAACCAGAATTTGATTTGTCAACAAGTATATTAATATATACAAGGAATTTGGTAGGTGTTAGCTCTTAGCTCTCTATACACTTAGCAATAGACATATAGTATTCTGTGCAAATAGTAGACTTATAATATATAAATGAGTCTAAAAAGAGGCTCCAATATACATAAAGGCACACCAAGAATATGTACAAATAATACAATGATCAAAAGACCTAGATGAAGACATAAAGGACATTAGTAAGGCCAGGTGTAGATGATGGCTGATGGCTATAAATCTCAACAGAATTTAGTTATTTCTGTTGGGAAGACAGGAGTAGGTCTATGTTAGCAATCAGCTAATGCTATCCAATACGACTTCAGTTTGCATTAGTGTAAAAATCTGTTCAGAGTGAACAAATTGCAATCATTAGAAACTTGATATATATCAGTTTTTTTGTTTTTTTTTTCATGGAGATCAGAGACTTTTTCAGTTAAATTTCTTCCTGCATTAGTTTTTACACAAAATTTTGTTCAGTCATGTTTGAATTGTATATCAAATTATTATTATTATTTTATATTATATTATGCTTTTTTTATCATAGGATACTCTGGAACGCCAGGAGCACCAGGTATTCCAGGAGAACCTGGTGTTCCAGGAAGGGATGGTAACCCAGGACAACCAGGGCCTAGTGGGCAAAAGGTTTAAATATATATTTTACGGAAATAAAAATGTTTAAATATGTGTTATGTCCATGATGTCCATGACTTACAAGATTTTTGTCATAATGTAGGGTGAGGCAGGACGTGGTCTTCCAGGGCCCAAAGGATCTATGGGTCCACCAGGTATTGCAGGATTTCCTGGGTCAAAGGGTGTCATGGGTCCTCCTGGTGTTCCAGGCATTGAAGGGCGAACTGGGCCACCCGGAGCTCAGGGTGTCAAAGGTACCAGCATCACACTAAATTTGGATTCATCAATCTCCATTCCCATGTATTCCTCTCGTGCTGACTGGCACTGTTATTAATGTAGTGCCATAAGATCTGCACTTTTGACTTTCAGGTGATGCTGGACCGCCTGGACTAGGAGGAAGAGAGGGTCCTCCTGGACCTCCAGGATTTGGAGAACCTGGTCCACCTGGTCCCATGGGACCTCCTGGAGAATCTGGCTCCTTTGGTGAGAGTCTTGAAGCATTTGCTCCACCAGCAGTTTCCATCTACCCACCTTCTCAGATATACAAAAAATCTGCAGAGTGTCCTGACTGTTTTTGTGTTGTGTATAGGCCAGCCTGGTGAGAAAGGAGAGAAGGGTTTCCCAGGTGTTCCTGGTCTTGACATGCCAGGACCCCAGGGAGAGAAGGGTGCCCCTGGCTTCCCAGGACATCCAGGCATTAAAGGCTTGCCAGGACGACCTGGTTCTCCTGGACGAGATGGCTTCCCCGGGCAGCAAGGTAAGTTTTAGGCCCTGGGAGAATGACAAAGATATATGCTATCACAGTAAGAAAGTAATTATCCAGAGTCAATCAACCCATTGCCCTGTTATTTCACATTGCTAAGTAATATGAGGATGACCGAATTTAGTGCAATGATGATTGAATTTAGTGCAACGAATTTAATGCAAAGCAATATGAAAGTTTTGCTTTCATATGCCCTTCTCTGTTAGCATTAGCATACTCAGTCTACGTTGTACCAAATGCTACCATTCTGATACCTACCAATAGCACTTAGTAGTCTTAAAGAGGAACAGATAGATTGATTGACTTATTACACACATGCACATTTTTGTAGTTTCAGGAGTTCCATAAAAAAATGACTGAATCTTTTCATCCTCAGGTATTAAGGGTGACATGGGAATGATGGGTACTCCAGGATTACCCGGTAAACCCGGAACACCCGGTCATTCAGGCTCGCCTGGCCCCAGAGGTTAGTGTGACAACAGGAATACCATTGTGTTAGGTTTCTCCACTTCACAGGAGCCTTAAAATAACACAGAATGGGTATACTGGAGATTTGATGGATATTTGATGTGTTGTTAGGTGATCCTGGGATAAGTGGGCCTAGGGGAGAATTTGGTGAGGCTGGGCCCAAAGGAGAGAGAGGAGAACCAGGTCTTCAGGGTCCACCAGGAAACATTACAGAGGTCGAGATGGAGCACATGAAGGGGGAGAAGGGAGACCATGGAGACAGAGGTAAATTTGAAGATTCTAATATACATCTAATTATCTATACATAACACAATATATCAGGTATTGATATATCAAAGTATCAGTATACAGTATATATCAGATTATCATCATAAGTAGCCACCACTAGCACAGTAATGTTAACTTGTGAAATACATAGAGGCTTTACATAGATACTTCAACCAAAGATACTTCAAACATCAACGATACTTCAAACATCAACTGGAGGGTCCATTCTCTTGTCTGAAACAGAACACATTGATCACATCATTTCCTTCTGAAACAGAACACATTGATCACATCATTTCCTTCTGAAACAGAACACATTGATCACATCATTCCCTTCTGAAACAGAACACATTGATCACATCATTCCCTTCTGTGATGATTGGATCATCTCATCATTATGTCATGTTTTTTTTTTTTTTTAACTGCCCTTAGTCTAAGCTAAGTCATGTGTTCATATTCCATATTGTCACTTACAGGTACCCAGGGCCCAGCTGGAGCTAAAGGCTACCAAGGAATGCCAGGGGATCCCGGGGATCCAGGAAAGGATGGAGATCCTGGTTTGCCAGGAAGTCCAGGTAAGCTGACCTTCCAAACACAGTAGTTGGTGGACCAATCCTTTCAGAGTCGTCATTCAGCGATTGAATAATACAAAGCACTGTTTGCCCCTGTATGGTCATGGTTATACCTCATGCACTAAGCACTTTATGAACTACCTCACTTGATATTACTCTGCACTAATTTTTGTACTCCTTTGTGCAATGCATTATGTCTTGTATGTGGTTGTGTTGTGTATGTTGCTATGTGATATCTGTGAGCACACCAAACATATTCCTATCAACTGTATTGTTGTAATATTGTTGAAATGGCTATAATAAATCTGATTCTGATTGTGGATGAACTCCTTTGTTCCATTTAGGTGAGAAAGGTGACCCTGGTGTGGTTGGAGAGCCAGGACGCACAGGAGAACCCGGACAACAGGGTGGCATGGGAGCCATGGGATTGCCAGGTATGGGTGTTTACCATGCACATGTCCATCACTCCAAAGAGCCAATGAGCTGCCTCTATTTGCATTAGGTAGCTCACCCACAGATAATATACACCTGGTTCTCACACTTCCTGATCTGTGCGCCATTCCACAGGTTCGACTGGGCCAAAAGGAGCCAAAGGTGTGATCGGTACCCCTGGGCACACAGGCTTCAAGGGAACAGAGGGGGCCAAAGGTGATAAGGGTGATGCAGGATTGCCAGGCATTGGTGTTCCTGGACCTCCAGGAGAAAAGGTAGGACTCTGTCTTGGTTTTTTTAAAACCTTAAAACTTTTTATAAGGTGTTGCTTATCTGTATGAAAGTAACAAGCAAACAAACAAACAAACAAATAAACAAACAAACACATCCAAATATGTTGCTTCCTCCAGGGGGACACTGGTTTGCCAGGACATGAGGGCACTCCCGGTGCCAAAGGAGAAAAGGGTACTGAAGGATATCCAGGAATGCCCGGATCGCCTGGACCCAAGGGAGACCCAGGAAGAATTGGCTATCCAGGTCATTTACCTACCTCTTCCATACATTTCAATTCAATTTAATTCAATTCAATTCAATTCAAAATTCAATTTCATTTGTAAAACACATACAAATACAGTACATTTGTCCCATGGCGGTGCTAGCCAGAGAGTATAATGAGCACCTCTATACGTTGGGAAGTCCCATTGAAGTGGATGGAGAATTCTACAGCATTACAAAGAGCCTTGTAATAATATTGCATAATGTGATGTTCCTGAAATAAACATAGGGACAATCAAGAACAAGACAATGCGGAAATTTGGTTGGCGATTATGTGAGAATTTCTCCTCTTGTCTGAACAGGTAGTCCCGGACAGCCTGGCGAGAAAGGTGTTGTTGGGTTGCCAGGGTTACCAGGAGATCCTGGCCTGTCAGGGCGTCCAGGTACTAAGAGTCATCTCAGAGTGTTTTTTTTTTTTTTTCAAACTATATATTCTGAAAGATAAAGCTGCAGACTACTAGGACCATACAAACACATGGCAGAAAAGCAAACTTGCCCAAGTTCAAACCCTATTGAGTAATAATGGTAATTTCCCTACATCTGAACAAATCTTGACGCCACAGTGTGATGTTTTGTGCCTCTCAGGTGAGCCAGGTTTACAAGGTCCCCCAGGAAACAAAGGTGACAAAGGTGAACCTGGTACCGACGGAATTCCAGGGTCGTCAGGTGAAAGAGGTGACCCAGGTAAGTAGTGCAATGAATAGGGCACTCATGCTGCCTATCGTAGCATCTTAGTGATCCTGTCATGTGCTGTTAATACTCATGATATGTTAGTATGGTTGGTGTGTCCAGCTAAAGGTGATATTTCTATCTCTCACATATCTTCACAGGTACTCCAGGAACAGGCCAGCAAGGAAATCCAGGAGAATTTGGTGCCAAAGGTGACTAACAAGAATGTCCATTCTGCTCCCGTTTTATGTTCACATAATAATTATAGTACAGAATAATATATTATTCACCTGAGATACTTCACCGTTTAAAGCCCTTTGGTTCACTCAGTAGCATGTCTGTTAGGTGTTAGAAGGGAGGTTTACCAATGTATTTACTCCACAGCTTTTAGCCCGCTGGCTACTGTTATACATAGCAGCCAATCATTGGAACACTATCTGCATGTCAGACTAGGCAGCCCCATCTAGTAGTCAGAGCATGCGGAGTAGACAGTTATTATAGTATTTATGGATAGATATGATACATATAAATCTATGCTAGTATGACGATGTAGGGGTAGGAGTGTAGTATGAGTGAGAAAATAGTAAGCCCTTATAGTAGTAGCCTATGGGTCTGTGATGTATACCCATAATAACAGTAGCCTATCAAGCATGTTGCATTCCTGTTCCTCATTGAGAACAAATTTTGACTCTGGATTCTTTACGTTTTCACTTTACATTTCAATCTCCTTCCACAGGTGACAAAGGCAGTCCAGGATATCCAGGAATGCCCGGCAGCCCTGGTGTCCCTGGCATCAAAGGTGACAAAGGATTCCCAGGTGACCAGGGCCGCCCAGGGCAGCCAGGAGAGAGAGGCATGCCAGGACACTCTATGGAAGGGCCTAAAGGTGACAGAGGCAACCCTGGGACACAAGGAGAAGCAGGTGAGCAACTGTTGCTATGGCTGGTACTTTTTGTAAATTTTGTATTAAAACTCTATATTTTTGTAAATTTTGTATATTTTTTTCTGCTTTCTGCTATAGTCTCTTGAGAGCTAATGTGTTTGTAAAATGTGCTTTATTGCCGTAATCAGACTATTTATTAATGTTTATGTTATTTTACTTGGGGTAGGCCTACTTCATCTGAGATGAAGTATCAGTATCAGTAATTACTGTATCAGTAATTACAAAAGCAAAAAAAAAAAAAAAAAAGTTAATGCTAAAAGTAATTGACATGAATCATTGCTAAATGTTAATGCTAAAAGTAATTCACATGAATCATTGCTAAATGTTGTGTTTTGCTTGCAGGTGCTACTGGTACTCCCGGTCTTCCTGGCATTCCTGGCAGTACAGGATCCAAAGGAGAGAAAGGAGACCAAGGATTCACAGGACCGCAAGGAACGTCTGGCTACAAAGGAGACAAGGGTCTACCAGGACTTCCCGTAAGTTACTTTTTCACTTTTAAGGATATGGGCAGCTAATGCAGGTTGTTGTTTTGTGGCATTTTTGAAGGGTTTAAAAACATCCAAACAGAAACAGGGTCAGAATGTGAAGCAACCAAATGTGAAACAACTGTATTGACATGATGTAAAAACTGCCATCATTGTAGCATGCTAGCCAGCTAGCACTGGACTGGCTCTCTGATTATGTTCTTTTGTCCCATCATGTGTTTAAAATACACTCAGAAATGAAACCTTTCCACAAAGAAGCCACATATCAGCTTTAAAGCACAGACCAATTATCTTGCTTTTCACCAGTTTGAGCAAAAATAAACCAATGCAACTCTCTGTCTGGCAAGTATTCAAACTGCTTCTGAATCTCGGTATCTGTTTCAGGGTGAGCCTGGTCTCCCGGGTTACTCAGGACTGAAAGGAGAGATGGGCAATCAGGGTTTCGCTGGTTTCCAAGGTAAGCCTGTCACAACACTGATGTCACAACAATGTTACAAGTGTCCAGGCCATCTTATTCTGTATGCGTGTGACTCCAATTGCTCATTGTCAAATAGCTCATCGCTTATAGGGCAGTCACCGTTGATGGCAGTATGATTTACTGGGCTGTCCTTTTGGCTTCTCCCACAGGTTCCAAGGGTGAGAGTGGAGTCGGTGGTTTGCCAGGAGAACCTGGAGACAGAGGATTCCCTGGGCCTAAAGGTAGCATGATGAGAAAGTCTCTCCAAAATCTCATCATTCTTGTGTTGGATTCTGAGTTTCTGTCACCTTCATCACAGCAAGTGTTCATGTACTCAAAATCACGAGCGTACACGCGCACACACACACACACACACACATACACCCATATGCACACATACACCCATATGCACACATAGACACAAACACACACTCAATAGCTCTCTCCTGACTTTTTCTTTTCCCAGGTAATGACGGCCCCCCTGGACCTCCAGGTCCCACCGTCATGATCAAAGGAGACATTGGATTCCCAGGCCAACAAGGACCCCCCGGGCCTCCAGGGACACAAGGCTACGAAGGACAAAAGGGTCTCCAAGGTGGGGTATTCACTTAGATTTAGACAGGACCCTAGATAACTGCACTACTATACAGGAACCTTGCCAGATATAGTGTCAGGAAGAAACCTTCTTATTGCTGTCATACAATGGAAAGAAAAGTTTTGTTCAGTTGACTACACTGAAAAAAATCCTGCAATCCCACTGCAATTCCCTCTTATGTTCTTGTTAAATTGCTGATCAATTGCATTGCTACTGAATTTTAGAATGTTTCTGTGCTGGAGTGTTAAAAATGTTGTCCTGAGTCAAAATATCTCCTTAATACTGTACATTCAGTTCCTCCAGGGTCATTAATGAAATTCTTGCACACATATTAAAATCTTTATTAAACCTTTGTGTTTGATATTAAATTCTCGTGTTTGATATTAAACTGTTGTGTTTGATACCTGCAGGTGTGACTGGAGTGAAGGGCCTTAAAGGAGACGAGGGATCACCTGGATACAACGGCCACCCAGGAGCCAAAGGAGAGCGTGGGCCAAATGGACCTACAGGTAAGACACACACACACACACACACACACACACACACACACACACACACACACACACACACACACACACACTTCTACAAAATATGTTGCATGCAGCACTAAAGCACAGCTCTATATTTTTCAAACGCACTCTCAGATGCAGTAAGCCCACAGGTTAGACACACACACACACACACACACACACACACACACACACACACACACACACACACACACACACATGCACACACATATGCACACATAGACACAAACACACACTCAATAGCTCACTCCTGACTTTATTTTTACAGTAGGTAATGAAGGCCACACTTCCACTAAATATTTTGCATGCAGCAGGAGAGCACAGCTCTGCTGTACATCTTTTATATGCACTCTCAGATACAGTAAGCCTGTAACTGTACTCTCCCACCTCTAGGACAAAGAGGATTACCCGGACCCCCAGGTCCTGATGGCGTACCTGGTCAGGTGGGTCCCCCTGGCCCCTCCTCCATGGACCACGGCTTCATGGTGACGCGTCACAGCCAGTCGACAGATGTCCCCCAGTGTCCGTACGGCACCACTCTGATCTACGACGGCTACTCCCTGCTCTACACCCAAGGCAACGAGAGAGCCCACGGACAGGATCTGGGTGAGTCTAACTCGGGGGTGGGCAATTATTTTGGCCAAGGGGCCACATTGGCGGGCCGGGCCGAGTTAACCGACTGGTGTCAATAAATTGGCAAGTGTCAAGCCAGTAGCCTCACTTTCTTCATGTTAATATGCAGGTTTAAAAGGGTGGACTTTGCATTTCATGATCTTACAACACATTTGATAAATAAGGCCTATAATCTAAGTCACCATGACTAAATGAGAAATTATTTTATTCTGGGAAGGCCCTGCGGGCCGCATTAAATAGCTCCGTGGGCCGCATCTGGCCCCCAGGCCTTAGTTTGCCCAGGTATGGTCTAACTGAATGACGGACAGCCTGAGAAAAGGGAAGAGAGGTCAGAGGAGAGAAGTGAGGACAGACCTTTTATATATAGACCGTAACCATGTAATGTGTGAGGTTCCACTGAATACCAGCTATTTGAAGGCAGTCAGTACTGTGTTATATACTGTCTCTCCAGATTTAGCTGTTAAAGGAACAGTTCACGTCTTTATGAAAATGTGTTATTTGCCCCCTTACCTGGAGTTACATATGTGGGTAAGAGCATTTTGGTCTCAGTGCATGCATTGTCCTAGTCTGGCAATCCCAATTTTACCTTTAGCTTAGCATAGCGCCTATGTTAAAAGCTAAAAAATGGGGAAAATTGGGGATAACATATTAGGAAAACACATGCACTGAGACCAAAATGCTTTTACCCACATATGTAATTCCAGGTAAGGGGGTGAATAACCAATTTTCATAATGTGTTTGTGCATTTTCCTGATCCAGCATCTTCCAGGTGCCTAACCTCTATGTTCCTACCCCCAAAGGTACTGCTGGCAGTTGCTTAAGGAAGTTCAGTCCCATGCCCTTCCTCTTCTGCAACGTCAACAACGTGTGCAACTTTGCCGCCCGTAACGACTACTCCTATTGGCTGGCCACCCCAGAACCCATGCCCATGAGCATGGAACCCCTCACTGGACAGAGCATCAAGCCCTTTATCAGCAGGTGAGTCTGTGTGTGTGTGTGTGTGTGTGTGTGTGTGTGTGTGTGTGTGTGTGTGTGTGTATGTGTGTGTGTGTGTGTGTGTGTGTGTGTGTGTGTGTGTGTGTGTGTGTGTGTGTGTGTGTGTGTGTGTGTGTGTGTGTGTGTGTGTTTGTATGAACTTGAATCAAACACTCAAGACATGAAAATGATGGACAGAATGACTGACTTATATTGTTGGCCAAATCTAGTGCAGGTCAAAACATGTTCACCAGAAATCTCATTTGGTTTGGTAATAGTGGGGAATCGAAGCATTTGGTAACCAAGTTGGCAACGTGTGTGTGTGTGTGTGTGTGTGTTTGTGCCAACAGATGTTCTGTGTGTGAAGCTCCTGCCATGGTCATGGCCGTCCACAGTCAGACCATTATGATTCCAGCGTGTCCAAATGGTTGGGTCTCGCTTTGGATCGGCTTCTCCTTCGTCATGGTAAGACTCCACATGCCCTGACCTTGGATCAGTCTCTGACTCGTTCTGCACATTCTAAGAAATCTAAAAGCAGGATGTGTGTTAAGACTCCTAGAAGTAGTTCATAGAGAACACTACTAACACACCATGGAGACAGCGGAACTAAAACTAGATCAACAACGATAAGAGAAACTTAGAAAACAAATTTGAACACTAGTGCTGTTGTGATAGCTTTATCCGATGCTTCCACCAAATTCCCTTTCCTTTCTCTCTGGTTCTGTTTTTTTTTCTCTTTTACTGTTCCGGTCTGTCTATTTTTGTATCGTTGTCCTCTTTCTCACTCATATGCACAATTTTTACCCACACACACACACACACACACACACACGCACATACACTTTCCTTCTGTCCTCCACTCACTTGCTACTGTGAATCGCTCTCCCACCCACTCCACTCACTTACTTCCTCTCTCTCTCTCTCTCTCTCTCTCTCTCTCTCTCTCTCTCTCTCTCTCTCTCTCCATGTAGCACACTGGCTCTGGAGCTGAGGGCTCCGGTCAGGCCCTGGCCTCCCCTGGCTCGTGTTTAGAGGACTTCCGCTCGGCGCCCTTCATCGAGTGCCACGGCCGCGGCACCTGCAACTACTACTCCAACGCCTACAGCTTCTGGCTCGCCACCATTGAGGAGGATGAGATGTTTACGTAAGTCACGGCCCATTCTCTACTAATGTGCTTCACAGCTCAGTGAAGATGCCATGCGTAGTACTCTCTCTCTCTTTTTCTTCTTTATCTCATATCTGTTTTCTCTCTTACTTTCTTTCTTTCTCTTTCTCTCTTCTTTACTTCTTCACTTGCTACTGTGAATCGCTCTCCCACCCACTCCACTCACTTACTTCCTCCTCCTCTCTCTCTCTCTCTCTCTCTCTCTCTCTCTCTCTCTCTCTCTCTCTCTCTCTCTATCTCATATCTGTTTTCTCTCTCTTTGTTCCAACACAACCATTTGCTCAGTGTAAACCTAGTAACAGCCACCCTTTGAGGTTTTGAAGTGCTTGTGTCTCTCTATGGCTGTTAGGAAATTTTAGAACATCAGTTATTTGGATCAAATATTCTCTATTCAAAACGAATGCCATTCATATAATCATTTTATATAAAACCTCTTGCCATTCATCTATTCCAGGAGGTGTGTTACCTCTTACGTAACAGTTCAACTTCCAAGACATTTGCAAATGAGCTGCTAATTCTCTATTGGCAACATTCGCTCAGTTTGAGATTCTTACTGGATGGGACCATCATGCATGCACTACCATCTCTGATCTCAGGGAGGCGCTCTTTACCAACTTCATATTTCTTTATTAGTGTGCCCTTTCCCATTGCCCCCAGCCAAACAGTAATGAAACTAAAAATCAGAGATGACAGAAGTGGTTCATGTGTCAATCTCCTCCTCAGCCATGTAGATTAGGTGTCTTTGGGGATTGGTTGTAATTTTTTATTTTATTTTATTTTTTTTTTATCAGGGGAAGCGGATGGAAAGAGAACTCTGTTATAATACAGATAGTGTGTTTTCATAGTGCATTTACTGTAAGACAAGTATGTCCACAGGAAGAAATGAAAGCAAACATTACAGAATTGTTAATAAGTTGGTGTGTGTGTGTGTGTGTGTGTGTGTGTGTGTGTGTGTGTGTGTGTGTGTGTGTGTGTGTGTATTTGCGCTTGACATTACAGGAAACCCCATTCTGCAACGCTGAAGGCCGGAGAGCTGCACACGCACGTCAGCAGGTGTCAGGTGTGCATGAAGAGAACATAGACTCCTGCCGACTACGCCAAAGCGCTGCACACTGCCCCTCCGTCATTCCCCGCTCCACCTTGGGGTTTGTTCTTTTTTTGTTTTGTGTTTTTTTTTTCCAACAGAAGGTGTTAAGAGTAACCACAAACACACACACACACGCACACACACACACATAAAAATACTCACAGACAGGATGGTGCTATTCTTCTTCCTTAATGAGGAGATGGACAGAACAAGGAAAAAAACGGAGGTATGGCGCAGTGCACATCTCCTCTCCTCATCATGACAAGAGGAACAAACAAAAAAAAAAAGAAAAAGAAGAAGAAAAAAAAAGAAACATTAACCCGCTGGTGTCTGTCATACTCTTCCCCTCCCGCCCTTTGCTCAATCCAGAACTTTCTAACTAACATGGCCGCCTGTGACAGCCGTGGCCTTTAGAGCGGAGCCCCTTTACGCCTGCACTGAGTACAACCCCAATGTTAAACGGGGCCGCTCTGAGGGCACTGGAGTCGAGTCAGGTGCTATCGATGAACATAATTAGCATTTATATCACTTTTGCAAAAACAGTTATTTTAGTGCCTTCTTTGTTTTTATTTTCGTTTTGTTTTCTATAAAAAAAGCTCATGCCACTTAAAATTACACCAATATTGTGTTGTGTTTTTTTTTCTCAAACTTTTGTATTTGTCTGTTGTTATTATTTTTTTTAACATATGCAAAAATCGTATATGTAACAGTTTTGATAACAGATGTTGAGCAATTTCTGTAGACTTTTCACCATAAGTTATAAATTCCTGATTGCCAGCACTAGTACAAAGCGAGCAGCTGTGCTTTGTTGTAAATATACGGCTTCCTTAGTACTAAACACCATGCCACTGTATCCTCTTCAGGTAATGCAATCATTTGTGTGTATTTTTTTTATTTATAAAAGTTCATGAATTCATAAAAAAAAGTTCATATATTGAGACCAAGTGGGATTTATAAGCAATAGATGACTGGTGGATCTACACCCCCCCCCCCTCCCCCTTCACCCTTTCTTATACCTTTTTTTTTTTGGTCCCTCGATGCCTGCTGTCTGAGCTGTCTACAGCCTGTTTGCTAGTAATAGTGGTGAATCAGCAGCTAACGCTTGGCTCTGTTTGCTCTTGTGGGCGTGTGTGCGTGTGTGTGTGTGTGTGTGTGTGTGTGTGTGTGTGTGTGTGTGTGTGTGTGTGTGGTGCTGGCCGGTCATCACGGCCACTGCCTCACCTGTTTGTCTCAGTTCAGAGCCGTGCTGGGAAGAGACTAGGGGTGGCAACAAAACATGTTTTTCACAACAAGCTCTGTTTGTGTGTGTGTGTGTGTGTGTGTGGACATGCAGAGAGGGTGTGACTGGCTTTGTCATTGTTTGCTCCTGTGTGCTAAATGTTTGTGCAAAACTTGTGGTTTGCAGGCTGATGGGGCACGTTTCTGGTCTCCTGTGGCCTTGTGTATGTCTGTGTGTGTGTGTGTGTGTGTGTGTGTGTGTGTGTGTGTGTGTGCTGTTTGTATCTGTTAGCTACAGGCGTGTATGCTTCTCTCACAGTTTCATAGGTCTGTTCTGCTGTGTTTGGTGTCGCAACAGTAACTGCCATTCGCAGCTTGTTTATAGCCACAGCCCTCGTGCCCCCAGCTTTCCGTAGTATTCCAGTGTTCCACTCTGAAGCCATCCCAAAGTTCTATGCCAAAGAAGGATAAAACTCTCACTTATGTATAGATGTCTACTTACCGCCCCAGTTGTTACACTGAAAATACTTGACTACGCAAAGAACGCTTTAGGCTCTTAGCACGTAATTACGACTTTTGTTTTCTCTAACTGCTCTTCGGCTGCTTCCCCCGCTAAGGTAGGCAGAGAGAGATAGCAGCTAAGGTGGATGGGCCTCCTTTCTTCTTTCTTACACTACCTGTACATTCACAATAAAAATAAGCCATATAGATGAAAAATTGTATTTTACGCAAGAGTAGATGGTTTTTTTCCAGCTTTCTCAGGATTTGTGCAGCTTCTTTGAGACATCAGTGCCTTCTATAGGAACGCA
>JAODXP020000016.1:26544370-26546870 GCA_027497455.2 Sardinella longiceps | reverse complement strand
AGCTACTGCTGGTTACCCCTGCTTGGGGCAAGGTGGCCACTGACCATCCCTACTGGGCTGATGAGCTGCCGTATACCATACTTTAGTTGTGCTGCGATAGCCTAGTGCTGCCACTTACTGCACACTTGCCATCCTGTACAACTCTCTTTCTCCCTTTTCTCTGCCTCTCCTCACTCTGTCATGTAATATATGACACATTTATATCATGAAGTGATAGCCTCCTGGACTGGCCTACTTCTTTTGCTTCTTTCGTCTCTTCTGCTCCTATGCACTACACTCATCCCGGCTGAGTGGTGAGCCTCCCGTCTCCCCCTACCTCCTTGCCACCAACCCCTACACCACTATGGATGCTGACCAATCTCTCCGGAGCCACATACCAGGACCAGCCTCCTTTCCTCCCAGAGGCCCCATGATGGATCTGGGCTGATGGCCTCCCTGATGACCACTACCTGAATGATGACGAATGATGAACTCTAATGCCACCCCAACTATTGACTCCATCCCCTAACTCCTCTACCCTATTGACTGTCCTACAAACTATATATGTGTATATGCACACACTTTAACATATATGCCCTTTTTCAATGAGATTTGTGTTTCACATATTTAGATGCTATCATATCTAAAGACAGAGAAACAGTTTGCTGTTTGTGCAACATGTCCATAGACTGCAAAGGCCAAAGCTTCCTTAAGCTGGAAGACCCAAATTGGCTAGAGATGCACTTCATGATTGAAATGATAGCATCTATATTGGTTAAACACAAATCTCATGGGCAAAGGGCATAAGTGTGAAAGTGGGGAAAGGGCATACAGCTTATGGAGTTGGCTAGTATGCAGTTGGAGCGCAACAGGCTTCTCATTCCAGATCAGATTTAAAATTCCCTGACTTTTCTATGACCTCCCCAGACCAATGCAGTCACATAAAATGTTAAAACCAATCCTAATCTCTTCCTTTACTGCGTGAATCAGCCAATCAAAGTGCAAAATGAGTTATTTCTAAAGAATGTGGCACCTTTATTTATTGTGTGAGGTTTTGGGCAAAACAAAAAACACAAGGAGGATGTGTATTGATACACATATTTACCAAATTTCCTGGTATTTCCTGATTATGCATCTAAAATGATCAAATTCCATTTTTTACCGGTCTGGAACAGCCTTTATTGAAATTCCCTGATATTCCACAAATTCCTTCACCCGTGGAAACCCTGGTACAAGATGTACTGTAGCCTAGTCTTCCACTTTGGGAAAAGATGTGCATGTAATTTCTTTCTTTCAGGACACAGAAGAATTAAACCTGCCAAATGCGGAAAAACATAAAATGTTTGTGGAAATTCAATTTTGTGAGTTCGGAAAGGAAAATACATTCTGTATCCCTGGCCATTGAGACATCAGCTGTTAAAGGGACCATATTACGCTTTTTCCAAGCTAACTTTTTTAGCATTGATGTTCAGAACGGGTTGTTTCTCATGGGAGGTGCACCAGGTAACTAGACACCTGGATCCAATACACTGAGTATTTCCCCTGTAGCCTATGACAGGCCACCCCTAATTAATCAATTGATCATTTTCATTGTTCTCAGCTGCAAAGTTTCTGCCAACTTCTCTCTCTCTCTTTTTGCAATTATCCATTCTCATTGCCCTCAGCTGCTTACATGGCTGCCAATGTTGTGGGACCCCACCCAACTTAGTCTACCCTGTGACATACATACGTAGTTAGGACAATTCTATGCAGGTGGTTTAAGCACACAGCAGCTGAACAGTTACTAACAGTGTAAATTGTCTATCTTAACAATTGAGGCTTTTTATCCAACTTAAAGTTTGTGTAGAGGCACTATAGACCCAAGAAACACATTCAAAAGCCATGATAAGGGATTTTTCGTAATATGGGACATTTAAAACCAAACCTTGAGATGTAATTGGCCTTTGCACTCTAAATACAAACATATTGAGACATAAAATATTGGACATGTCTATATAAGATCAAGATCAGGATAGATTTTCTTGTGCATTACCACGACTAACACCGACAAGCATTTGAAGCATACAAATTCCATGACCAATTATGGACATGGAGGATGTGACATTTTTGTTTAAAAATGGTTTATGATCTCCTGGTTTTATCACTTTAAAGCTGAATAATTTACAAAAAGGGTTAGTTTTCTTTTTATTCTATAAGTGAACTGAAACAGCAGAGACTCCAACTGTTTTTACTTCACGACATATTGAAGTGCCAATAGCACCCAATACAATAAAAACGTTGCTCTTATTCTCTTTAGTAGGCTCTAGCAGTCTCTTTCAACAGACTGCAAGCTGAAGTAGTTAAACATTCCAAGAAATAGGAAACAGAATAGGCCCTAGACATTTCGCACCCTATTAAAATAGCCCTTTACAGAGAAAAGCTCGCAGAGTCTTTGAATATATCACAGCATGTATCATTAAAACTCTCTCTTTGACTGGCAAGGTGTGTGTGTGTGTGTGTATGTGTGTGTGTGTGTGTGTGT
>JAODXP020000016.1:26531870-26541870 GCA_027497455.2 Sardinella longiceps | reverse complement strand
TTCTGTGTGTGTGTGTGTGTGTGTGTGTGTGTGGAGCTAATGTTAAACTATAACCGAGTACTCACGTACCATCCAGTTAATGTTAATTCACTATTCATGTATCAAATTGTCTAATTCCTGTTCCTACCAATAGGACTCAGACCCGACAACGGATTTAGCGCCATACATCAGCTACAGAATGAGAATCTACATTGTGCTTATTAATAATTTACATACAGTATACATGTCGCACATACAGTACAATGCAGTATATATATTGCAAACATTCAATGTTTGAATAGAAAACATGTGCGCCTGCATTTAGTTAACTTTAGGGTCCCAAAACTGGATGGATTCCTGATGTACAGTCTCTCACAGCTGAAATCTATGCAATGACTAACAGACCATGACAGTCCAACCCTAGAGGCTGAGTGGTTTGTGTTCCCTATGCCACTATCCCTGTGTGCCACACAGAAACAACATCAGGTGAGGCCTGGGTCAACATCAGGTGAGGCTGTGTCCTAGGATGAACCCGTGTCACCTTTAACATCTGACTGGCTAGCTGGCCCTCGCCTTGGCAGTGCTGTCAGCTGAGTATGTGCCACATGACCTCCAGAGTGGACAGCCTTGCACACACACACACACACACACACACACACACACACACACACACACACACACACACACACACTCAAACACACACATACACATACACAAACACATATTCACACACACACACACACACACACACACACACACACACACACACACACACACACACACACACACACACTCTGACACAACAAAGAATAATACAATATACATGCGGTTCAAAAATGCAGCGCTTCACATCGCAAACCTTGCAAGCAAATAATGTTGACAATTAAAACCGAGAAAAGATTTAAAAAAAAAAGAAAATAACCCTTAGTTTGCTTTTTGGCTCCCCACCTCTAGTTTCCCTTTACAATAAAGTAATGAAATCACTTCTGCAGGTTCGCCCATGTGGCTTTAGTAGCCCTTATAGCAGCAGAGGGATATAGGAGCTCTGCAGTAAATACACATTTGCTGGACTTGTCTTATGAGCTTCTCACACAGAGATATGGAGCAGCTCGGTCATTCTGACAATTTGCCGCTCATGTATTGTGTGCTGTGTGGATTGGGACCCGGACAAATGACGTGTGTAGCAGCACTGAAATATTAATTTGTTGCCAACAATATTCTATTTGCCTCCACCGAGGGAGAGATAAAAAAACATATGTGTGAAGTAGCCTATGTGGAACAGATACAAGGTGTCTTTTTCTATATGCTTTGGCAGTGAGAAAGATGTGGAAAGACCAGTGTTGAGGGCCGTGTGTCTCCCATTTCCCCCTCTCTGTCTTACAGTAATGGGCTTATAACAAGTGATTTCATTATCATTATTCATTATTATTATTTTGAGTGAAAGAGGGAAGAGGAGAGTAAAAGAGAAAGAGACAGAAATTTTGCAATTTGAAACACGCCTTAAGGTCTGAAACAACAACCTTAAGGATCCTGTGGTCCATAAACTGGAGGATCGGTGTGCTCTCTCTTCCCCAAACAAACACAAACATGTTGAAACAGCCTGACAGGGAAGCTTGTTCTCAACCTATAGTATGTGCAGATTTTACAGACAAAAGTCACTCAAAGTAACTACTGTAGCTGTGTCTGATGTCTGCTTCCTGGACCAAAAGCAATCATGACTCATCATGTCTCTTCTGTAGCAGTTATTTATCTAATAATAATGCATGATGCTGACCTCTGGGAATCCCCACCACACAATGTCCTGACAGCATACAGTCAGTACATCAACGTAAAATCTCTTCAAATTGCAGGTGCATCTGCCAGGAGTCCAAGGCACTTGTGGTAAACCTGCATCCATTATAATATAAAAGATATAACAGAACACTTCTTTATTTATCTTGACTGCAGGGGAATCCCACGGTTCATCTATGGGTCTGATGATGTTTCACAAGATCAGGGGATTAGTATGCCATGGCTTACCACTCCAGAAATACAGTTAAGAGACAACCACAGTCTTAATGGTAAGTCCCTTTATCTCCCAGAGATTCCAACTGAAAAGAAGGGGTAAGCTTATAATTAAATATTTGCTGACACGCAAGAGCACAATGTACCAGTTATTTTATAGATTCTTAAAGCAACACTAAGGAGTTTATGCTATAAAAATATGGATAAGTTACATAAAAAGGACACTAAACCTTCAAAAGTTCAAAAAGTTCCAAAAGTTTCTAATTGTTGTTTGATGGTCCTAGAGTCAACTACAGCATGTTAAGCTTTTTTTTTTTTGGTGGTGGTTTCCTACCTTTCAAAAGAGAACTCCAGTGTGAAATGGACCAAAAGTATATTCCAACATTATGAAAAGTTTAAATGTCCATTGGAGAGCATATTTTTGATCATTTTGAGCATGCTGAAATAGATCACTTTTAACGTGTTCTTGCAAATGATGCATGACATCCGACATGAAGATTATGAAGCTTATGTTTTATAACATAAAAAAAGGTTCAACATAATCCCACACTTCTTCAATAGTATAATAAGGGTTCTATCATTTACAACAAGGTATTGAGAACTTGTGAAGATACTGTAGTTTATGAAATAGTGTTTAAACAGGCTGTACTTTTTCCACACCATTTCAACCCAGAGTTCTCCTTATTTGGAAAACAGAATTTTAGAAGTTAAGAGCTTAGCTTCACACAACATTTTTTCTCGCATAGCTTTTAGAGCTGACATGAAATGATCTGGGGTTGGTAAAGAAAGTGATTCAGCTGTATGCCCAATAAGTGTGTTTGGACCCACCACCCCTGCCATCTCAACAGCATTCCTCCATGTCACACACCCAAAACCGGCAAGTAAATGTTTTAGCATCTTAGCCATTTCACTTTACATACAGTAATCAAAACTACATTCAAGTAAAAGTTCAGGTCACACAAGGAAACCTAGGGTTCATGGGTTCATGTCGGGTTTGAGGTTTTGTTAGGACACAGGATAGGAATGCTAAACCTTTATTGGTTAATAGAATTACTGTTAAGACAATTAAGAGACAACCACTGTGTTAATGGCTAGCTGTCTGTCAGTGATTTCATGCCAAGACAGAATAGGGAGGATTATGATTCAGTGTTTCTCAACAGTTAGAACACAGTGTGCCTTAGCCTGATCCCAGTAATGGTCATTAACCGTCTTTTAATAGGGGGGTTAGAAGACTGATATGATGACAAAATCACACATTGGATGACTTTTATTTTCTCTGTATGAGTGTCTGGGTGGTCAATGGCTGTCCTTTGTGGTTCAAAGGGGTACACTTTGGGGGTACAGTTAAGCCTACACTTAAGGTAGGCTAACATTGTAACATTTCAAGCACCACTTTAATCAGATAATCGGCCAAATCCCAGTCAAGGTACATTTATCCACCTCTTCCAATCGGATTTAGGGTGATTGCCTTGTATTTTTAATCAGATTGAGAGAGATTTGTTAACACCTTTTGATAATCCGATCAATGCCCGTACCAAAACATACAATCGGATTCATGGACTAGATTTTGCTGTTTGTTCAGGTGGTGACACATAATGTTGCACAAAAGTAGAAGCAGCACCACAAAGTTGTTCAATTGAGGACACGTGGATTGGATTTTGGCTAACATGCTAGCAAGTAGCCTAAACAAAATACGAATTTGTGCCTTGCTAACTAGCTAGGTGGGTAATGGGTGTAGAATAGATGTGATAAGCTGGTGGTCCATAATGGTAAGGAGATAAAAGGACCTGGTGATAAAAGGACTTGGTGTAGGCTTGCTTGTGTTTATGTTGCTAACGGGCTAGTAATTATGCCTTTGGAAACACATGCCAGGATGCGAAGGAGAAGAAATAGACACAAACATGTCCTGCTTTATTTCTGACACACTATCACACCTTAGCAGTTACGTGAACTTCATGCATGTTGGCTTTGAGCTTCGTGTAAGCTGTATCTCATAGGCTATCTGTTGGTTCATCTTTTACAACTAGTTGTTAGTTAACCTAGAAGCCTGAAACACCAACTTCTGAAGCATTTGGGGAGGCTTGGAAATACTCAGGAAGAAATCTGTTCTGCATATTCAGCTACATTGTGTTCAGCGTACGGGCGCTTTCAGAAAGGCTCGGACAGTGTCTACCCAGTTTCAGCATGCAAAGTTTGAGAAAGTCGGCTGTAAGCCATTGGATACCCTGATTGTTTTTTTTCTAGGTGTATGACCCACGATGCGTGGAAGGGTAGGAGTGTGTGAAAAAAACGTTAGGCTAACTATATGAAAATCATCAAACGTGCAATGTTGTAGCTTAGGCCTAGCCTGACAAGGCCCGCCCATAATACTCCTGTTCATTCATATTCATGGTCAGGTTCTTTGACCTTAAGCGATTATGGGGCGGGAGGACTGCACTCAGTTCTGGTCTGAAACGATTGGACAGCTCATCCAATCAGCTTCGCTTATTGGCTGGCTGTCTGGTAGCCGACTAAACCCTCCACAGAAAATCATCGCCAGACCATGACTACGAATGAACAGAAGTGTTATGGGTTGGCCATGTCAGGCTAGTTTAGGCCCACTTTGGTCGAAAAACTAAAAATGACTACCATGTCACACAATGTATAAATAATTCCATTATTTGTTAGTCTACTCGTTTTGATAGTTTAGCTCCTACTCTCCCCTGCGCTTCTGTACTCCATTCTGGCTGCATACAACTCTTTGACACGGATTGAATGAGCAGCATTGGCAGAGAATCCAATGTTCACTTAAACGCAGAGCATACACATGACATTATTGGGTCTTCTGAGAAGGTCAGATTTATGTGTTTTCATGCCAATTTGTTTGCCGAATGGGTCAGACAAGAGGCAACAGAGTGGTTGGCTGGTGTCTGGGCGGTGTGTTTGGGGCTTAAGTTACCCTTATATCTCAACTGCTTAATAAATAATTATGAACATGCAATTGAAAGTCCCACCCAGCATAGGCTTGCTGTAGCCCTTTGCACTTTCTCCTTGCCTTCTCGTTTGGTCTAATATGGGGAAACAGAAAAGAGAAGCACTCTGTCAGAGAGGCACTCTGTCTCAAGACAGTCCCACTATGTTACATATACAGCAGGCTTCTCCATGAATTCCAAACGAAGTTCATCATGCAACCCCGGCCAGTGCTGAGACCATCCCATTGCCCCCTAAGCCTCCTGAGGGAGAAGAGATCATGTCAGGCCAGTCAGTATTATTCCACACAGCCTGGGGAAACCATGGACCATGTCTTGCCTCGGTCCTGCTTGTGATTGCATAGTGGCAAGAAACCACACAAACAAATCCAATTAGGAGCTGACTTTTGGACCCATCATGTTTAGGCCAGGACTGGTCAAGGACACAGAATGACAAGCAGATGACACACACACACACACACACACACACACACACACACACACACACACACACACACACACACACACACACACACACACACACACCATGAATGAGAGGCACAAAATGACTTTACTGCTGTTCATGTATAGAAATTTGATTTTTTTTTTTTTTTTTTAAATGGTGTTTGCATTAATTTTACTGGATAGAGTGTAGACTACCATATCTATGATTATTACTGTACTGTTAGTAATAGGATAAATATCAAATAAATAAATAAATAAATAACAATGGGATTGCTTTGAAGACACTGCAATCTTTTATGAGTCATGGGTGTAGATTTGTAGCATTGGCAATAATTTCAAGAATTGTGAATACTAAAGAATTCTTTGAACCACGGTACCATGCATGTTTTCATGGTGATTCACTAATATTGGATTTAACTAAACCACTGACAGACCTTAAAAAAAGTAATGATGTTTTATGTGCTCTCTCTCTCTCTCTCTCTCTCTCTCTCTCTCTCTCTCTCTCTCTCTCTCTCTCTCATTATACCCTGTATTGCTTACAGCAAGATGATTTTATGAATGTTTGGAAACAGGACAGGACTACTACTGTATTCCATAGCTGCTGCTCATGCCTGCAGGTTATCCTGCAGTAAACTTGCTGTAACTAAGCACTGGCTTTAGGTCTCTCATTTGGAATTGACTGCATGGCTTTTTCAGATCCAGGAACTGTGCTCAAAGCAAACACTTAATTCTCTCTGATATAAAACATTAAAAAGCCATAATGAAAACATGTACTGTACTGTACTGTACAATAACTGTATCACTCATTGTGGTTATTATATAGCCATCAATATGTGATATGTGATGTGAATACTGCAGCTTGCATGCATTATAGATGGGGATTTTATTACAGTATCACTTCTGTAGATTATAACCATGCTATGGTAAAGTGTTTAAAGCCTAAAGGAAAGTGTGTATTATTGAAGGGTGTGTGTGTGTGTGTGTGTGTGTGTGTGTGTGTGTGTGTGTGTGTTTGTGTGTGTGTGTGTTTGAATGGGTATACAGTATGTGTGTGTGTGTTCTATTCCGAACTTTTGTGTTAAATAGGCCTATAAAAACATTTAAGTCATCGACGCTCATTATTGCATTTGTAGGCCTTTACATTTCACTCTGAATTACTGAAACTTCCTTTATTGATATACCTACAGCTGAAAATAAGTACATATGTAGGCTATATCACACTGATTACAGTAAAACACATTGTAGATGGATGAATGAGTGACTGTACCCATGTGTCTTTGTGCTTCCTTGGAATGGAGGTACAGTACCTATAATTTCATGGTTTAATTAATCATAGCTCAACAGAGAGCGGGTCATTGCATTGTCCACATACTGCATCTGTTCTACTTTATATTCAGTAGTACTTGTTGGTATAACAAACTTTTCCCAAAAGCCGTCGGTAACAGCCAAAGACATCTATAACAAAACTGGAAACTATGAATTTCTTGGCTCGAGCTTTCAAAGAATATGAGTGCAATTCATCAAAGGCCCAAGTTAATTACGATTCCGCTTGGTTTGTGTTGATTTATTTGTTTTGTTTTGTTAGTAGCATTTTCATATGTGTATATATTTCATTCAATATATGATATAAATATTTCATTCATTTATTGTATGTATACTAGCACTGCAGTAAGGATTAACCATTACTGATTGTACTAATGCACTTAGAGTCTAGGCTAGTCTTTAAGCTGGAATAGCCTATAAACAAATGTGTGTTGTGTGTGTGTGTGTGTGTGTGTGTGTGTGTGTGTGTGTGTGTGTGTGTGTGTGTGTACAGTATGTGTGCATCAGCTGTCTCCGTGGCTTTTGTAGATCTATGAGCAAGTGTTTTTAAACTCTTGAGCTGTTTCGGGGAAGGCCTTGTGACGGCTCAGGTGTCTGACGGGACGCTTGGTTAATCATCATCTTTGTGTGTGACATTAGCTCCCCTTTTTAACGCACACCACACACTAGGCAATTAGTCTACTCTCCCATGGTGTGAATTTGATCTGCTTTCCAATGGTGACAACATTTCACTACAACACAAAAGGGACGACACAGTCACACACAGGACACACACACACACACACACACACACACACACACACACACACACACACACACACACACACAGAGGAACACAGGCATGTGGAGATAAACATGTGGCGAGCTGAGAGAGGCAGGTGGATAACTGCAAGGTATCAGATTGCTGTGTTACTCATGGGTAGGAATGACAGGGGGTTTTGATGTAGTCTCTCTCTCTCTTTCTCTCTCTCTCACTCACTCACTCATTCACTCTCTCTCTCTCTCACACACACACACACACACACACACACACACACACACACACACACACACACACACACACACACACACACTCGCCTGTGAACTCCACACAAACAAGACCACTCTTTCATGTATCTACAAGGCATGAGAACTATTGAAGTACTGAATCCATTCCATCGTATTAGCAGCATCACACTGGGTCTACTCTGATCCATGTGAACGCATGCAGGAATATCCTGGAGGACCCACTGACACCCATAAACTCGCCCATAAACTCCAGGCCAACAAGTTCAATTAGGATCATTCCACACAAGGGCAAGGTATGAGACATGAAGACAGCATTGCAAAATGTTACTGCATTTTAAAATTGATGAGGTGTTATTAGACGGTAATGATATGATGTGATGCTGGTGATAAATAACATGTATGAATGGGTGTGGAATCTATTATTTTGTTTATGATGTGCAGCTGTGGGGCATTCCATAATTCACTGTACAACATGCATCAAATGAAGACAACATACACAGGTGCACGCACGCACACACACACACACACACACACACACACACACACACACACACACACACACACACACACACCTTTGCAATGATGAGGCACATGAGTGTTTTTCATGCAGTGTGTGTGACTCCTCATGGGATAAATCATAATGAAATAGGCTGGGTAAAATAAGGGAGAGAGATTCTGTAAAACAAAAATGTGGAAAAGTGTGAGAAGTGCTCTCTTTCTCTCACTCCCTCCATCTCTCTCTCTCTCTCTCTCTCTCTCTCTCTCTCTCTCTCTCTCTCTCTCTCTCTCACACACACACACACACACACACACACACACACACACACACACACACACACACACACACACACACACTTATACAAATGGCATTTGTAATGGTGTTGGTGTTATTTCCTGACAATGGAGAGCTCCAGGAAAGCACAACTCAGTGATGGGGACAGTTCTCGGCATCCAGCCTTCTCTCTCTCTTTCTCCCTCTCCCACGTCTGCTGGCGTGACTATGCCAATTCATGCAGGGTGGGCACTCTTCGGTGCCTATTTAGTGCTGGTATAGGTACTCAGAAAAAGAGAACTGGTTACTTTACTTTAGTTTCTGCTTTGAACTGTATATGGATTACATTGCTCATTACTCCTTTAACAAAGAGTAACAAACTTAATACTTGAGCACACACACACACACACACACACACACACACACACACACACACACACACACACACACACACACACACACACTAACACACAACTCTGGTCCCAACTTTTCTCTACCCTGCTTGATTTACAGAAAGGTAAAATGAGGTGAGCTATGACACATGATCTCGGCAAAAGAGAGAGAGAGAGAGAGAGAGAGAGAGAGAGAGAGAGAGAGAGAGAGAGAGAGAGAAGGGTGGATCTGTATGATAGAGGGGAGGGAGGCTGCAGACAGACTGCTACAAATCTAGCGCTGCGGCCTCATTTCAGCGCTGTCACCGCCAGCACCTGCACCTTCCGACACTCCGTCTTCAGCAGACAGCGTTTGGCCCGCACCCAAAACTCACCCTCAGGGGGCCACTTCACTGGGGCCTCCTTTTGGGGTGAAACACACACACACACACACACACACACACACACACACACACACACACACACACACACACACACAGAGATATTACACACATGTATTACACACATGTGGTCTTGTTTCTGGTCTAGGAGTATGTGTTATAACCAGTGGTTAAAGTGGGATTTGGCAGGAGGGGGAACTCTCATATTTTGTGTCGGCACAAACAAAGAAAAATGTATAGAAGAAGAATAGGATGATATTGTTCATTTATCTGAGGTGCCGGTACTGCGTACCCCCGCGTTCCCCCCTCCACTTTGACCCCTTTAACCCCTGGTTATAACACACTGACGCTAACTTTAAGGACTCGCTCATTTATGCTTTTGGCTTGCCGCTGAGATACTATCTTGAGGTTGTTGTGCTGATGAATGGTAATGACGGTGAGTCTAACTTTAGTGTCTGACTGTTGTTTATAAAAGCAGGGACAAGTTCAAGAAATCACTTTGACATTGGTGACACACAGTGAGGTAGCACTGAGGCATTTATCGGCATATGCAAATAGAAGCAGCAGCAACAAATGGCGTCATCTCCAAGCCAAGGGGAAAGAGAATGTTGTTTGTCCTACAAGCATAGCAACATACTTGGTGACTTGACAAACTACGGACTGGAATATTACATTCAGACAAGTTGAAATCAGTGGGACTCTCCGCTCACTTGACTTACTCTGGTTCAA
>JAODXP020000016.1:26516870-26526870 GCA_027497455.2 Sardinella longiceps | reverse complement strand
AAGGGAAACAATGAACTTTAACCCAGACAACGAGTTCATCTACTGTGGATAGGCCTCTCTCTCTCTCTCTCTCTCTCTCTCTCTCTCTCTCTCTCTCTCTCTCTCTCGGTCTCTCTCTGTCTCCCTCTCTCTCTCTGTCTCCCGCATTCCTCACTGCCTGCCTCTGAATTTGTAAAACAATCAATACAGACATGTTCCTGCTAGTTGTGTGTGTGTGTGTGTGTGTGTGTGTGTGTGTGTGTGTGTGTGTGTGTGTGTGTGTGTGTGTGTGTGCCTGTCTGTATATGTGTATGTATGTGTGTGCATGTGTGTGTGTGTTACTGTAATGTCATACTGTTGCCTTAACCTCAGATCCCTTTTCTTTCCGAAGCCCAAGGAAGGGAAGGTGGAACTGTCTTTCCCAGAAGTGAAGTCAGTCAGGAAGCAATCTACCGCCACACAATTCCTCTTCATCCCCCCTGGAGCTATGAGAAAAAATGCTGAAAATGCTAAGAGGGTTAAAATGCTTTCACTATGTGTGCGTGCTGACTGGGAAAAGCCATATAACAGAAACACACATACACACACACACACACACACACACATGCACACACACACATAAACTGTCAAAGACACACATGGTTGCACAGACAAATTATGAGCACACAAGCCTATCTCCATTTCTTACCCTTGGGCAGAGTACATCATCGTACAGTGTGGAAGATAATTGTGAATGATGACACTGTATTGGTGCTTTTCAACTGAGGGGAAGATATATGTGCAGATGTGTGTGTTAGTGTGTGTGTGTGTGTGTGTGTGTGTGTGTGTGTGTGAGAGAGAGAGAGAGAGAGAGAGAGAGAGAGAGAGAGAGAGAGAGAGAGAGAAAGTTAGGATGTATCTGCTGTTGTTTCTCTTTCTTTTTCTTGGACATACTCCATATTACAGTTCATCCATCATCGTGGTTGGAACGAATAGTTTTCTCTCCCTGATGTTCCTCTGTGTCTCCAACGCTTGTGCTATTCTCAGTACTATGACTCTTAACATTAGCCTAAATATAGTGAAAGACACATTGTTGACTTCTCTCTCTCTCTCTCTCTCTCTCTCTCTCTCTCTCTCTCTCACACACAAACACACACACATACACACACACATACACACACACACATTAAACAGACTTTTCTCCACTCTTTTACAGCATCTCATCACATGCACATGCACATGCACACACACACACACATTGTTGACATCATTCTCTCTCTCTCTCTCTCTCTCTCACACACACACACACACACACACACACACACACACACACACACACACACACACACACACACACACACACACACACACACACACACACACAAACACACTCACGTACATGTTTACAGATCCTGGCACAAGGTCTGCTGTGGAGAGAGAGAGAGAGAGAGTATTAAAAACAAAGTGCTGAAAAACAGGTCTCTGTTTTGCTGCTGCTGCTGCCACTGAGCCTTGTTTTCACATGAGCCCGACTGAGCCATGTACTAATCCTTGAGCTCAGCTGTCCTTCATCCTGCTAGTGATCCCTCCATCTTGGTCAAGGAGAGGAGGAGGGAGAAAAAGGAGGAAGAGGAGGAGGAGGAGGAGGAGTGGGGACAGGCCACTGGCCTCTGGTGGTCTGGTAAAACAACCGAGTTCATAGGGGCATCGCTGAAGGCCAGCTCCAGTTTTTCTTGCTGTCCTTTTTTCCACATTCCTTCCGCTACGTAAACAGATGCCCTCCAGTGAAGGAGTCGGTGTGGAAAGAAGACACACAAAACCCAGTGCCTAAACATGCCAGCCCCTTGTCATCCATCCATCATCAGCCAGTTAAAACACAGATAAAACAAGAATAAGTCACCATAACAAGCAAAGTGTTTGTACAGCATTTAGGCCCGGGGAGACACATAGATTTAGGCATTGCCCTTCCTTTGCACTTCCAAAAGGGCTTGAAGTTGTGTGTAAACCTGCTCAGGCAAAACTAATCATGATAACGAAAGGGGGTGTAGTGGCAAACATTCATGCTTGTGGGAATTTGTAGGAAATCATTCTTATACGCTGATCCAGATGTGACCTCACATACTCCTCATTCATGCATTCCCTCATTATAGTCTTTCTGACCCTTTAATCTTAAAGCGGTAGCCATGTTTATTTTCTTTCTGTGTGAACAGAATGGCTGAACATACAATAGGGTACTTCCCCATTCACCCCTCCCCGAAACCTTGCCAAGGCCAGAAATCGACTGCCACGTAGAATCTAATTACTGAGCATGTGGCTTGCTTGTGCTTATGTTGTTTGTCTGGTAATTAAATAGGTGGTGAATTAATTAATATATGCATCCATTGGTTCCTAGCTAGCTCTCAAGGTCGTCAGGATTGAAAGACAGAAGCACAAACATACCGCACAGGTCATGTGGGAATTGGCACACACACCCTTGGAGGATTGTACACATGGACTGTGCATAAACTCCTATGCATTGCAGCTCTCTCTCTCTCTCTCTCTCTCTCTCTCTCTCTCTCTCTCTCTCTCTCTCTCTCTCTCTCTCTCTCTCTCTCTCTGTGTGTTTGCTCATTTGTGTCAAGTTTATGTGTGTGTGTGTGTGGGCCTGTCTGAATACGAGCATGTACACTCTCTTGCTTGTGGAGTGTGTGCTTCGAGTGTGAGTGAGACACAGCAAAGGCCCACTTTGTCAGCAGCTGTTGAATTATTAAAGTGACAACACTCGAGCAGAGAGAGAGAGAGAGAGAGAGAGAGAGAGAGAGAGAGAGAGAGAGAGAGAGGGGGGGGTGAGAGGGGGAGTGGAGGGGAAGAGAGAGAAGGGTAAAATGATTACAGTTGTGCCCCCATATTCTACAACTTCCACCCACCCCCGCCACCATTACTGCCACCAACACACGCCTCACCTCCTCATCCGTCTCTGAGGGTAATGAGCAATGGTGTGGCCCGTGTCACCGCTATGTGTATGTGTGTGTGTGTGTGTGTGTGTGTGTGTGTGTGTGTGTGTGTGTGTGTGACTTGCCACTGTCCCCATGGGGAACGAATGCAGAAGAGAGGGCGGCTGTAACCTTTCAACACGATGAATGAACATGTCACTTTTTCAAGCCCGTCTCTTCTGCTCTGCTCTTTTCATTTCTTCTTTAACCCTCCTCCTCCTTTTCCTCCTCCTCCTCCTCCTCCTCTTCCTCCTCCTCTCCTCACGCCGCTGGAACACAGTGTGGTGTACAGTATGTGTGTAACGTGCCACGTACACACGCCTCGAGACCTCTGACTATTGAAGTGGCCACTTGAGACACAAATGGGGGCTGGGTCGTGCATGTGTGTGTGTGTGTGTGTGTGTGTGTGTGTGTATGTTGGGGGTTTGGGGGTGGGCTGAATCAGAAAATGTGCTTACTCCACCGCTAGTCATGCTGGCTCAACAGTGTTCCTTTCTAACGACTGTCCTTCAAGTCTCAGGAGACAAGATGCGGACGCAGCAAGGATTTGATAAACCATGAAGGAAAAAGAGGGAAAAGAAGAAAGAAAAGAAGAAAGTTGTAAAGACAAAGAGATGGATACAGTGAAGAATTGGCCTCAGAAAGAGGGGAAGTAAAAAGAAAAGAAAGAAAAAGAAACAAAAGAAGAAGAAAAGGCATAAAGCTCACATGCATGCATCCCTTTTGGGATTAACTTTTCTCTTTCTGTCTTATAAATAAATAAAGTTGAGCTGGTCTTTTATCAGATGCCCACGCAAGTGCCCACACTTAGCCAATCAAATGAGGCGCCTTGTGCTTTTTCCAACGCATTCTCTCCAGAGGCAGCCAAGAAAAGAATAAATTGTATTTTGATCACCACATGAATCATTAGGTAGGATGTAGCATGCACACGCTCTGTATGTGTGTGTGTGTGTGTATATGTGTGTGTGTGTGTATGAGTAATATGTTTATATGAATTTGTGTATCTGTGCATGTGAGTTCTCTCTCTCTCTCTCTCTCTCTCTCTCTCTCTCTCTGTGTCTCCTTGTGTGTGTGTGTGTGTGTGTGTGTGTGTGTGTGTGTGTGTGTGTGTGTGTGTGTGTGTGTGTGTGTGTGTGCAAGCCTGGGTCTGCATGAGTATGTGCACATATGCATTGTACTGTATATGTATGAGTGTGTGTGAAGGGTTCATTCATGGTTGTTTGATCCACACTGTGTGCACACTTTTAAAAGACCAACACTTCCTCCTCTGATGAGTGTGTGTAATGGAGGCATCTATGTGTGTGTGTGTGTGTGTGTGTGTGTGTGTGTGTGCATGTGAGTGTGTGTGTGTGTGTGTGTGTGTGTGTGTGTGTGAGTGTATATACAGTAGGTTTGTATGTGTGTCTGTGTGTCTGTCTGTCTGTCTGTGTGTGTGTGTGTGTGTGTGTGTGTGTGTGTGTGTGTGTGTGTGTGTGTGTGTGTGTGTGTGTGTGTGTTTGTATACTTTGGGCTTTTTGATGAGGTAAAGACAAGGGGATTGTGGGTTAGGGTCAAAAGGTCAAGGTGAGGAGGTGGGGTTGGCTGGACACAGAGCCAAGCAGAATTTACTGCCCTCAAGTAAATAAATCTGTCATGGACAGAAACAGGGACGGAGAGATAGAAAGACAGAGAGAGAGAGAGAGAGAGAGAGAGAGAGAGAGAGAGAGAGAGAGAGAGAGAGAGAGAGAGAGAGGAGATCCAATCCCATCCAAACATGGGCTAAAGTATGCCTGTCAGCCTTGTGCTTTTCACTGACGCTGCCAAAGGCAAGATGGCCTTCCAAATTGGTTAGGGAATGGCATCCACAAACCAATAAATGAAGCCATAAACCACATCCAGTCAGCAGTGGTGGTGAGACAAGGCTGTCGGGCCTAGACTTCACCCCAGTGCAGGCCCAGGTGAGGGGGTCCATCTCAGGACTGGGATGGGGTGGGGCGGGGTAGGGTGGAGTTCACTGGGTCTTGAGCCATTGGTTGGCCTAGGGTCCGGAGCTGTATGTCTTTGTCTCTGCTTGTAGTGGAAAATCAGTTGACAAGCGAGTGACATAGAAGTCACACCTCAGGGTTTGGGCTGCAAAGATCAACAGAATCGTGGGAGGTTTTACCTCAGGCCCAGCAGCTATGCCCTAACCTTTTTAAGTCAAGTGCAAAAAAAATATCAATTTTCAATGTTAATGTGTGTTATTATTATGGCATTATGTGTGGGATGTATACTATTAACATACAGTATATATAATGTTGTTGTACATATTAATATATAGGAGTGTTTTAGGGTCTTTTTAGAGTTTCACAGGATGTGCCCTCTGATAAACTAACCTCTGGCTTCAGTATTTTTCTCAATTCACTCTCAATTCCATCCATCGAGCAATCGATCGATTATATAATCTACATTTTACTGTTATAGTATGACTTGTCAGGCTAACAAACACATGGACTCTTTCAATTTCAATTTCAATGTTCTGTATTCCAAAGCTGTTATGTGGTGTAATCAAAAAGAGAAAAAGGAATGCTTCACTGGGTTGTGTTATCCAAATATAGTGAAAAAGGGTGCTCTTCAAAAAAATTTGGGCTTCCAAATAGCCATAAAGAGATAAAAAAAACGACTTTTTGAGGCACTCCTTACTAAAATTAAAAAGCCTTTATTAAATTCTGGCTACATTGTCTTTATCTGTTATGTGGTGTATTTATGTTGTGCTGCCTGCCTGACAGATCTGGGGTCAGTGTAGTGAAGTGTGCACTGATTTAGGATGTGTGGGTGTGAGAGAGATCCTGGGTCAGTAGGGGTGAACGCCTCAGGGTGCTGAATCCCTGCTTCGCTGTAGGTGGCTGGCCAGCCTTGCATAGAGACCCTCACCCATTCAACCTGTGTGTGTGTATGTGTGTGTGTGTGTGTGTGTGTGTGTGTGTGTGTGTGTGTGTGTGTGTGTGTGTGTACGTATGTGTGTGTATGTGTGTGTGTGTGTGTTTGTGCGTGTGTGTGTGTGTGTGTGTGTGTGTTTACGTGTGTTTTGGTACAGAGCTGCTGTCAGACACTTGATGCATCACAGACCTTGTTTTTTTCTTTCCGGCAGACTTGCCTTCCCCTCTACTGTGGCATTTGACTGTTTTTTCAAGGCTCTGCATCCTTGCCCTCCGGAGAATAGAGCAATTTCCCATCCTGAAACCGTGTGTTTATAGGTAACTGTGTGTTAGGTCAATTCCGTTGTTTTATGTGGATGTGTCAGTTTCATGTCCTATATTGACCCATAAAGTTGGGGGCATATCAGTAGCAGTGTGTTTTATTAGAGTCCTATAATGTGCCGCACTTTGTCACTCAAACTGTGTGTTTTTGGGTGATTGTGCGCTTCAGTGTCTTTGTTCCTCCAAGGGACTCATAAAAATGCGAGGATAACACAAGAAACACTGGGTTGCATTAACCATCATCTAATCAACTGATGACAGTTGACATGTTTATTTGACATGGAAGATAGTGGTCAAATTTTACTAAAGAGCGGGAAAAAAAGTGTGCGTTGTGCTTCTGAGTATAAATAACCACAATTGTGTGATACTTGGGAAATGTATGTACTATATGTGCGCCTTTTGTGTGTGTGTGTGTGTGTGTGTGTGTGTGTGTGTGCGTTGCCGATGTATGTGAGTGTTTGAAAGGATTGATGTAAAGTTATGAGGTTCTGTCTGGAAGGTAATATACTGTGTTTGCTCTTATGGGAGTGGGGAGGAAGGGGGAAGTTGACCTGTAAGACTTAGGGGTCATTTTGAGAAGAGAGGGAGACAGAAAGAATGAGAGCCAAAGAATGAGCCCAAGAGAGAGAGAGAGAGATTGGTAGATCGACAGAGTGAGAGCAAGCGAAAGAAAAGAAAAAGACAGTTGCATCATCCATCACCACGCCACCACTGACAGGCCAGCTTATCTCTACGAGAGAGACGATAAACAGAGAAGGTCTTTCCCATCGTCAGAACCGCCGCCCTGCGCTCAGAGAAAACACCCGTCGCCGGAGGCCTGAGAAACTCACCCAGCTCCAAAGCCACAACAGAAAAGGGAAGTGCAGGGGGCTTTCAAGGCAGTAAATCAGTCTGAGACGTCCGTCACCGATGGTCGGGTGCGCCGCCTCAAGGAATTGCTCCGCACTGACGGGGCGCACAAAACAAGATGGATGGATGTTTGGGAGAAACGCTTAACATTCAGACAGGATGGGGCTCCGGGCTGGAGGGACTTCAGAGAAAGAGAGAGTGGGAGAAAAAACGAGTTCCTCCTTTTTTTTCTGCCTTTTTCACCCCCTCTGTTACAGTTGAGAGACACTTGAATGTGTTTTTTTTCATGGTGCATTGTAGGGTGTCACTTCAGCTAAAACACTGTGATTTATGATCCACCATCATGAAGTGGTCTAGATGTAACCCACTGCTGGTGTGGGTGACTTTTAAGGTTAAAGGCAAGACTAGTGTCAGTGGTCAAAGGTGAAATGAAACTGAACTCAGTTTAAACCTCTTGTATTGATACTGGACTCTGTTTTACTCAGTTTTCTTTTTGTTTTTGTTAAATAAATGCCATGTGATTTTTGTTTTTCATTCCACCTCATGAAAGAAACAGATAAAACATGTAAGGCTATAAGACACTAATAAATTTGCTTTCTTTGTTGCCTTTGTTTTCCCATCTCTGTTTAAGCGGGTGTTGTGGCAATCGTCATGGCAACGGCTCTCAATCCATTATTTGGCACGTGCTGGGTCTGTTGTCATGGCGATGGTGTGGCGTGCAGTGCAGCACGTGGGATTGCTGCATGCGTCCTGAACATTGAGAAAAAAGCAGCAGGAATTTGGTGCCCTCAATCAAACAAAGAATGGAAGAAAGAAAGAAAGAAAGAAAGAAAGAAAGAAAGAAAGAAAGAAAGAAAGAAAGAATGAAAGACTGTCACTAACATGGAGGACTCTGAAGATTTTAAGATTGCGACAAGATCACAACAGCACATGATATCCAGACAATCCCACTGAAATGATCCAGGTGGTAAGACAACAATAGATAATACACCTGGTCCTGTCATAGCACTTAACTTCTCCTCTGTTGACACAGACATCTGGTGAAATACATTGTGGCAGATCAATTTATATGCCAATGTTCACTGCAGCAGGTGTTTTCCTTCATATTTCATATGTTTGCCTTCTGAATGAACTCATAATGTTCAGGTTATTACCTCTGCCAAGGAGGCTATGTTTTCATCTGTGTCTCCTTGTCTGTCTGTCTGTCTGTCTTTCTGTGTGTTCATCTGTTTGTTGTTTTGTGTGCAAAATAACTTGAAAAGTGATGCACAGGTTTGGTTGAATTTTTTTAATATATATTCTTTGGGTATTGAGACAAAGAACAGATTGTTACATTTTGGTGGTGATCAGAGAGCTGGAATGCCATCTAGAATTTATGATGCGTCAGTGACTATATTACCTTCACGGAGTCCCTGACATTCGTTTACATTGTCTAAGTTGCCTATATGCATTAACTAGTGTTAGAGTTTGTTATTCACTATGCCTATTTCTCTCTTCAAGCTAGCTAATCTGCTTGATAGATGTTACTTCCCCAAATGTGTGTTTCATGCCACAGAGATGCTCAAATGTTGTCGTTTTCATCTGCGTTTGTCTGTGAACAAAAACCTCTGCACAGATTTTAGATTCAACATTTTTGGACAATGCGAGAGTTAGGACATGGAATGATGATTCAATTTTGGTGGATCTGGGATTTGGGAATCTATATTGTTTCGGTGACCCCATTGCCTTAGGTCTTTGCTCTCTCCGAGTGCTTTTCCAATTTGCATTTAGTTCTGTAGGAATGCAGCCCCACAACACCATTAGGTGTTGACTAGAGAGGGGATTTTTACAAACGGTAAGTGACCACCAGTAGCCCTGAGTCCACGTGCAGTGCAGAAAGTAGGACAGGATATTACACGTCACACATGATGGAGAGGTGGAATGTTTTGAGGCGCTCGCTGAGGGTGTTATAGCAACAACAAGCTCACACTTGCCAACACATCCAGCCGTGGACATGACAACAGAGAGATTTAAACTGACATTTCACCCAAAGCAGACCATGGATGGGTGTTGTTCTCCAGCCTTTTGTTATTTATTTATTTATTTATTTGTGTGTTTATTTAATATAAAATGCAACTAGTCAGTAGCTTAGAAATCTAGACGCCCCTAGCGGGCAGCAAATTTAATTTAAAAAAAAATTCTGTACAGATATGGCCTGCCAGGCTAACTAGTCAGCACTTTCAGCCATCAGTTTCCCAGACACTCTTTCTCTATGTCTTCATATATTGCAACATTCAATATTGCTAGCTTAGCATGTCTGGGACGGAGACACCCTTACTATTGCAATGGATGATGCAAACGCAGGAGTATGAGATTAACCTATAGTATTGCATTGCACTACGGTAAGCCACTGAACCATTACTCCCAATGACTTTGAGAAAGATGTGTGAGGCAGCGTCAGTGGAAGCCGTAAACACATAAAAGCTCAGCTTGTGCAATCTAGTGAAGCCATCATAAAACAGAGAAGACACTTAAATAAATGGTCCCACAGCCCTGACATGCTGACTGGCAGGTCCCCTCACCTAAGACACCCCCTCCACACACACACACACACACACACACACACACACACACACACACACACACACACACAACCAATTAAAAATAAATTGTCCGGAAATTGCTTTTGTCTTGACCATAAAAGACCAAATCTCAACAAACATTCTGTTTTCAGGAAAATTCTATTTAGTTTTAGTAGAAAAATATTAACCTCTGTTGTATTGATGGATGGATGGGCACCATTAGATAGTGAAAGGTTGCGCAAAATTATATAAAACATCTTGGAAATGTCATGGAAAGGTTTTGAAATATAGTATAGTCAGTGGAAAAAAAGGAACGAATCCTGACAGACGCAGTCAAGGATCAATTATATTCAATTCAATTCAATTCAAATTTATTTGTAGAGCGCTAAATGAACCGAAATATGAATATTTACTTTGCAGACAGTACATTTACAGATTTACA
>JAODXP020000016.1:26499370-26504370 GCA_027497455.2 Sardinella longiceps | reverse complement strand
ACCACTACTTCAACACACCCACATACTGTATTTACCTCTCTAACAAACACAAACTCTCTCTCTCTCTCTCTCTCTCTCTCTCTCTCTCTCTCTCTCTCTCTCTCTCTCAAATTAATCATATAAAAGTTCAGATTCAGAGTTCTTTAATAGCATAACTGTGTAGGTACAGTGTTGCTCAAGACACACAATAAAATAACATTAAAATAACAGATACATGTACACGTACATTGAAAGCCGTACAGTATGGTACAGTAATGTGGATTACTCTCTCTCTCTCTCTCTCTCTCTCTCTCTCACACTGGGCACCATCCTGCTCTGCTGTGTGTGTGTG
This sequence comes from Sardinella longiceps, assembly GCA_027497455.2. Lineage (NCBI taxonomy): Eukaryota > Metazoa > Chordata > Actinopteri > Clupeiformes > Clupeidae > Sardinella > Sardinella longiceps. The sequence goes on along the minus strand of JAODXP020000016.1, from coordinate 26,504,039 downwards.
TGTGTGTGTGTGTGTGTGTGTGTGTGTGTGTGTGTGTGTGTGTGTGTGGCTGGCAGTGCTGGCCCTGCCGGGGCCTGGATGCCTTCCCAGGGGCCCTGGCTCTGACATGGGGAAGAGCGTCCTCAGCCGCTCCCACAGAACACACACACACACACACACACACACACACACACACACACACACACACACTCACAGCCGCTCCCACAGAACAACCAGAGGCAGCGGCCTTCTCTGTGCCCACGCCAAATATGGTCTATGTGTCACACTAAATATAAACCTTACAAACACAGGCGCATTCCATGCGGTAGCGAGACCACAAATAGGCCCCGCGCCCAAACAGTGTGGATGACTGACGGAGCGGGATGAGGGGGTTTGTGTGTGTGTGTGTGTGTGTGTGTGTGTGTGTGTGTGTGTGTGTGTATGTGTGTGGGAGGGAGGGAGCATCAGGGACAGAGCTGCGGGGAGTTGCTGTTTTGTTGTTCTATACAAGGGCTTGCGGTCCGAACATGCACACATATGTAGACAAATCTCACACATGCACACACACACACACACACACACACACACACACACACACACACACACACACACACACACACACACACACAGGTTTGCAAGCAAAAAAACACACACACACACACAATCCCCGCCATATACATCATATAGACCTGCACAAATACACAAATATAATTCAGACTCACACTCACATACAAATACAATGAATACGCACACACACACACACACACACACACACACACACACACACACACACACACACACACACACATATAGCACAACACACCAGAGACTTTCATTAGTTGACCCCCCAGAAGCTATGTTTCTTCCCCTTGTGTGTTTACAATGCTAACCCCCATAGCACAGATGCTAAAATCAACAGTGATGGCCTTTCCCCCTCCAGCACCGCCCAGACGGGATTCATTACCAGACACACACTCTTTGATATTGGACCCCACAGGCTGCCGTACTTCCTGAGGCTAATAGCAGGAGGCATATGCAATCACTCCTCCTGCTTCCCCCCGCTCTCTCTCTCTCTCTCTCTCTCTCTCTCTCTCTCTCTCTCTCTCTCTCTCTCTCTCTCCAATGCCTATGGGACACTTCCCATCCCATCCCTGCCTCCCCTCCTCCTGCTTCAGATACACACACACACACACACACACACACACACACACACACACACACACACACACACACACACACACACACACACACATACATACACATCAGTGTAGTGGCTGTTCAGTAGCAGGAGCTCACAATTCATCACTGGATCGTTTTCCTGCTCTGTGGCTCCTACATGCACAGAATGCCCATTGCAAGGCTGGAGGACTGTAAGCAACCCCCCCCCCCCACACACACACACACCCCACACACACTCACCCATCCCACAACCAAACCGCCCACCCATCCCCCACCCATCCAGCCGTTCTCTTCTCCTCTCTTCTCTCTCTACTCAGTGAGTGAGTCAGGTTGGCCTGTGTCTGCCTTCTGTGCTTTAGCATCCCCTCTAGGCAGCATAACCCCAGTAATGACCCCTCTTTAGGACAGAAAAGATACACAGCAGTGCGCTCTCATTATCCAAGCCTCTCCACTCCACTCCCATTCTATGCAGCAGCAGTGGACAGATTTAGACCATCGTTATAGCACACTCTACTTAGAGATGCTATAAACAATTGATATAATTGTGCCATAAATATCAATTTGTCTAAACATACTTCTATTTATCGTCTGTTTATTCACATAAGACAATATTTCTCAAGGATGATTACCATTTGTGGATTGGGAGTTGATTTTTTTTTCTAAGAATTTTATTCATTGTGTCATCATCAGTGTGTCATTGTGCCATTGGTTGCCTCTATGCAAGGAGCTCAGTGTTTTATAACTTGAGTCCATCTTTGGGATGCCTGCCTACCGCTGTTACTAGTGGACATATGCTTAGCGTGCACTCGGGGAGATGTGTAACAGTCATTTCACCTCATCACACACACACACAGACACACACACACCTACACCTAAACACACACACACACACACATACACACAGACACACACACACACAAACATGTTAGGCTCGTTTGGCGCACCTTGAGGTTGATGGCCGAGCGTTAGGCTATGCAGTGGTAAACGTATTCAGTGGTAATGACATGGGCTTGGGCTGGTAAGGGACAGCATATGTCACACATTAATATTTGAAGCAGACAGTGTGAGGGTGTAAGGTGCAAGACCAGAGCTCTCACCCTTCTGCAGCAAAGCTATACATTATGCATGCCCTCCAGAGGGGGTGGGAGGTGCCGGCCAATCACAGCCCATCCCAGAAGGAATCCAGCCACTCGATACGGACTGGGACTTTAATTAGCCCCGCCCCCATGCTCTCTGAACCCAGACGCTAAGCTAATATCACTATCACTAAGAATTACATGAAAGAGAATATGCTAATTCTACACTTTTTTTTTTTAGCACCAAATGATTTGCTTGAACGCGGAGGCGGCGGCGGCACTGAATATGCAATATGCAGTGCAATGCTGCCACTGCAATACTTTTGACTGATTCATCAATTAGGTGAAGCGACGGAGTCTGTACTTTAGTCAGTGAAAGCCATTACGCCCATATTTTCATTAAGGGGGCCAACCATCGGTCGGAACGTTTATGAACGATTGCCACACATCCTTATCTGAAATGTATTATAATGATTATAAATATGATGACTATCTTCTCTGGGCCAGGAAAAAAAGGGATTGGAGGAAGGCCAATTATTTCGGTGTGATGATGGGGCAACACAGTTGATTAATCAAATGAGATCCCCCAATAAAGATAAGTGCAAAGAAATATCATTTAATTTGAATCATCTCATTACTTGTCAGAGACGTAGCCTATTCTCCAAAGGCACTGAAAAGACTCTATTGAGGTTTAAAATAAACGTTAGCGGAAAATAATGTCAAAGGGTTATTCTGGAGGCACTCATAGCCTATATGGAGCAATAAGTACAAACTAATGTGAACATTGGCTGTGCATAACCCTAAAAAATGAGTCGAGGTTATTAAAGAGACAGAGAGAGTGAGAGAGAGAAAGAGAGAGAGAGAGAGAGAGAGAGAGAGAGAGAGAGAGAGAGAGAGAGATGAGAAGATTCCCCCACCGACAATCACTGAAATTATTATAGAAAAAATTGAGGTTATAAAGCAGTCATTTTATACAATAGTGAGGTATAGACAAAATCACCCCTGAATTACCCCCCCCCCCCCCCCACACACACACACACACACACACACACACACACACACACACACACACACACACACACACACACACACACACACATACATTATTGAATTTTATGGAAGTGTAAGGTTTTGCTTGAACGTCACCATACTGAATGCCCAACAGTCCATATAAACAATTCCTGCACATGTGTCTTTGTAATCTGTAGTCTGTAATTTGCATTGTCTATTGAAATGATTTCAGTTTGTTTTGATATCTGATATATTGTGGTGGGACAACAATGCTTATTCTTTAGAGCGCAACAAAAGCTCTCAAGACGAATGTGAACACGGTCCTATTATGTACACAGACCAGACCTCAGTTTCAGAAAATCAGATGGAAATCCCCCCTCCCCCCTTCCTCCAACCATAGAGTGTATTCACACACACACACACACACACACACACACACACACACACACACACACACACACACACACACACACAGCAAAACCCTGACATAAATGTGTGATGATCACTTAGGGCGCTAAATATTAACTTTTAACATGTGACACCATGACACACATATCAAGTCAAGGGCACCAGCAGGTCGCCTAGTCGCTGTTTAATTAACATCCCGTGTTCAATTAATAACATTAATTTTTACCAAAGAGCTTTTAATGCATAATTCAGCCCCGCCAGCCTCTCTCTCTCTCTCTCTCTCTCTCTCTCTCTCTCTTCTCTGCTCTACCACTTCCAGCAACTGAAATCAAAGTATTAATTGAAAGTAAAGGTTTTTTTCGCCTTTTAGCTCTCAAGCCCTTCACCTTTTGTATCAACCCCATCCCCCAAAACAGACACACACACACACACACACACACACACACACACACACACACACACACGCACACACACACACAACCTCATCACCCCAGCGGAGCACTTTGAATGCAACTCTTGCCCCGTCCCCATGAAAATTTCATGACGTGCACAATGGCTTGTCCCTGCTCTTGCCTCAAAATTAACTGCTTGAGTGCAACACACACCCCGACTCACACACACACACACACACACACACACACACACACACACACACACACACACACACACACGGCTCATGGAGGCAGCGGCAGAGACCATTAGGGTCACTGAGAGGGCAGGCATACAGTGAGGAAGGCGGCACAGTAATGCCCCCTTAAAACCGCTCTTGTGGAGAGGAAAGGCTCCCATATGTGAGAGGATAGTGTATGTGCATGTGATTGTGTGTGTGTGTGTGTGTGTGTGTGTTTCTGTGTGTGTATATATATATATATATATGTGCGTCTGGGTAAGTGTGCATGTATGTGTATGTCTGTGAGTGTATGTGTGTGTGTGTGTGTGTGTGTATGTGTGTGTGTGTGTGTGTGTGTGTGTGTGTGTGTGTGTGTGTGTTTGCCATGTGGCCAATGCGGTGTGTG
>JAODXP020000016.1:26471870-26491870 GCA_027497455.2 Sardinella longiceps | reverse complement strand
TGAGAGGGTGGCTTGAAGACTTGAAGGATGTATATTTAGGCGCTTCCCAATGTCCTCTAACCATATGCCAGTGTCCATAAATCAGAGGCACGAAAACAAGAAAAACATCGTAAAACGGAGGAACGCTGCTGTCGTCCCCCCGTAAACACTTGCTGGATTATGCTGTGTTTTGTTCTGTCCATGTTGGTCATATTTTCTGCAGAGTAAGCAGAATGCCTCAGAAACACAGAAATATATAGGGAGGTGAGGATTTATTTTATTTTATTTTTATTTTATGTTATTTTTTTATAAGGGAGTAAAAGGACACTTGGTGATGGCTGGTAACAGTGGCGAGGGCAGCACTGTGATGGCAGCAGTGAGCTTTAGGGGCAAAGCAAGGGCACCACCACTGCACTCAGCCACTGTTCTCCCTCTTTGCTGAATCAAACAGACAGAACAGCACAGAATGGCACAGAGAGGGTAAGAAAGAGGAGAGAGAGAGAGAAAGAGAGAGACAGACAGAAAGAGAGAGACAGAAGAAGTGATAGGGATAGATAGATAGAGAGAGAGAGAGAGAGAGAGAGAGAGAGAGAGAGAGAGAGAGAGAGAGAGAGTGTGACAGAAAAGAGACAGAGAGAGAGAGAGAGAGAGTGAGGGAGAGTGAGAGAGAGAGAGAGAGAGAGAGGGAGAGAGAGAGAGAGAGATAGAGAGAGAGAGAGAGAGAGAGAGAGAGAGAGAGAGAGAGAGAGAGCGCAAAAGACAGAGACTGAACAACCATGTGACTAGGAGTCAAAGGTGCTTTGACTCACCTCAGAGGGCAGTGCAGGCAGCGGCAGCAGCAGCAGTAGCAGCAGCACAGATAAGAGCCCAGGGGGCAGAGCAGAGGGCACTGACCAGAGCAGCTGCTCTCCCCTTTGTGACCAGCAGCACAGCACAGCACGGGCCGGACAGCAGGAGCCCAGAGCTCAGAGACAACCTGCTGGGCCAACCTGTGACCTGGGCCTAGGGCCAGAGAGAGGAGGTTAGGCCAGGACCACTCCTTATGGATAAGTGGATGGATGGATGGATGGATGGATGGATGGAAGGAAGGATGGATGAATGAATGAATGAATGAATGGGTTGATGGATGAATGGATGGATAGATGGATGGATGAATGGATTGAAGGATGGATGAATGGATTAATGGATGAATGAATGAATGAATGAATGAATGGATTGGGATGGATGGGTTGAAAGTACTGTAACACATACTGATAGTCAGATAGACAGACTGACAGACAGCTAGGCAAGTAAATACATACAACCAAAAAAAATAAATAGATAGATACAGTGCTCACAGACATATGGATAGGCAGACAGATGAGGCTGATTGATAGCTAGATGTGAAATGGATACACTTACAGTCAATGGAGAGGCAGATGGACAGAAAGACAAACTCGTTCGTCGGCCACTTTTAGCCAGGGGACAGATGGCCTGAGACCTTTCAATGGCTATAACAGGAGGAAGGAGAAGGCACCAATTTAGACAAGCATGTAATCTAGTGACCGATGTCCCTCCCCTTCCCAAACCAGTCTGCACTGCTACTGTTTAGCTGGTTTGCATGGCGTGGAGAAGGATTTGGTGTTACTGTAAAACAAAAAAAAAACAAAAAAAGAAAAGAAAACACCCTCACCAAATACAGTACTTCACAAAAAAAGGTGCTTACAGGGCTCTTGTGAGAAGACAGATGGACACTTGTGGGGCAGGTTTTTTTTTCTTCTTCTTCTTCTTCTTTTTTTTTACAATAATGTAAGTAACATGGCGTTTAAAATCAAATATATGTAATGAATTCAAGACGTTAAGAAAACACGTGCTCTCTCTTTCATACACACACACACAGACAGACAGACACACACACAGAAACACACACACACACACACAAACACATGCCTCCGAGGATGACTGGTAATGATATAGCTTGGAGAGTAGCTTGGCCCTATTTGAACTCGCCTCTACAGTACTTCAGACCCATACAGAAAGCAATCCTCTCTCCCTCTCTCTCTCTCTCTCTCTCTCTCTCTCTCTCCCTGCGTAGCCAAAGTCAATTAAATCCCATTCGCTCAGGATTCTCTCTCTCTCTTTCTCTTTTTTCCTCTCTTCTCTCACTTTGTGCACCTCGTGCCTTACAGCGCTGCGCTGTTCACTCTAAACGATGCAAATGAAGCCTAATGGCATTCATCATCTCCGTGGCGTTGATTAAAACCAACACATCTCGCAGACCCCCGCGATTGCAGCTCATGAATATTAATAGAAGCGACGAGTGAATATTTCGACCGAGGTGGAAGGAAGGGGTGGAACCGGGGACGCCCCTCTCCCTGGGCTAAGGAGCAATGTAATTCAATCAAATTCATAAATGCAATAAAAAGGAATGCTTTGTAGTCGGATGTTTTTTTTTTCTCCATCTTGCTCTCTCTCTCACTCTCTCTCTCCCTCACTCTCTCTGTCTCTCTCAAGGGAAATCTGCGTATAGGCCAAGGTAGGAAATAATAGGCAAACAATGTTTTTGTTTTTGTTATTGTTGTTGGGGCGGGTTGCCTTGGAGTAATAACCTGCCTCGGATTTCCCATCACCTGAGCCTCTGGGCATTCATATGTATTGTATGGTAATGCAAAAGGAATACAGCGAGCGAGCGACAGACAGAGAGAGAGATTGCACATGGGGACTGCTCTCTCCCTCTGACCTGCTGAGAAGGCCTGCAGTCAACCCCTCATACATAATGGGGGTGAGGAGGGGTGTGTGTGTGTGTGTGTGTGTGTGTGTGTCTAAGCTAAGAGGCCCAGAGCCCAACTGATCCACAATCCCAGGGATGTGGCTCTGACAGTGACTGGGCTTCATACCAGCAGAGGAGGCTTCAAAATCTTTTCTTCCATCTATCCCTGGGATTGTAAGATAACAGGGGTGTGACATACAACCCCCCCCCCCCACACACACACACACACACACACACACAACCTCAGTATGATGGCAGTGTTGGGATTGGGAGCCTTTGGTTTTTAGAGCTTGGTTTGTAAAGTGTTCTTTCAAGCATAATCTAAGCGAATGAGACCGGCCTGGGGGGGACAAGGACGTGATCTACTTTTCCTTTGAGGAGAGGCGACGACCAGAACTCATCACATTAAAGTCACACGGCCAGCAGCAGCAGCAGCAGCAGTAGCAGCAGCAGCGGTGGTTCACTTTTCCTGCCTGACTTGCTTCCGTTAGCCACCACCACACCCACCCACTTGGCTTGACTCGGCCCCATCAGTGTCATTTACTTGTTGTTCTCATCCATGCTATCACAATAACAATAACATTTCCAATTTGGCTGATGACAGGGTCTACTACATTTCTGTTCTCTAGGGTATTTCAAGCACATTACAGTTTCTTATTGGATATATACTCCTGTTAGGCGTGTTCGAATAAAAAGTTTGGCTTGGGGCTGTGATTTGATGAAGTAGATTAGACAAACTAGATTTCAGTGTAATCAAAATGTAGTAAACCATAATGTTGATTATATATTGCCGGAGTGCCCTCTCCCTCTCTCTCTCTCTCTCTCACACACACACACACACACACACACACGGCAGGAAAGTCTGCAGATATTGTAAATGTAATGTAAATGGCATTTACTAAATGGCGATTTCATCTGTCTGAAGTTAATTGAAGTGATTAAGATTGTAGTTATCAGCATACTGGCCTTACACTAGCACCAAGCGGGCATAGGTCAGATAGGTCCATGTAGTAATCTCATTTACATACAAATATGAAACTGACTGTTCAAAGCATGAATTTATATTTTATAAAAAGTCATATATAATACCACTGATTGGTCAAATTTCCTATTGTGATGCCATATTTAGAACGTGCATTATTTTTCAGGTAACTGCACGGCTATGAATTAGTTCCACTTTTCCGTCCATATTCAGACTTACATATCAATTTGCCCCAACTCGCATATACTGTATATATATGGGCAATTCCACGAAAAAGTAAACCTCACCTTAAAAATTTAAGTCTCTCCTACATGGACATACAAATTCTTTCAGAAAACTTCCAATGCAAAAAAGTATCGTCTCAATGTAAATATTCAACTGAGCAAGTTTCTGAAACGATATCTGTTTGTTAAAATTTTTACCCTATTCAGCTATAATGTAAATCTATGGAGGGGCTTATAATGGGCATAAGTGGGTGATAACACACACAAAGCTGCAATGCTATCAGTTATTTTTTATTGTTGTATTACTATTTCTGTCGTTACAGGTTAAAATCCACCGTTCACAATTGTTTTGTATCATTTTGGAGGGTTTTTCCAGATGTCACATCCATAACGTCACATCCATAACGCCATTTCTTCCAATGAAAACCAACTTTTTTTACATTTACATTTGAAATTAAGTCTTTCTCTGTCTTTACTTAGGTGTCCTGATTGGTATGAATGCAGTAATATTTACATTTCTCTAAAAATTTCACACACTTAACAGCAAAAACTACGCTCTCTCAAAAGTTTGTCCGTTTTTCGTCACGTCCATAACGCAAATTGAATGGCTCATATTCTTATAATGTAAATCATGATATACATTTTTTGTGTTTGTCTATATTCAGCCATGGAGTTTGCATAAGAATATGAACAAAATTGTGAAATACTGCTAGTTTTGCGGAGGTTATGTGGCAATTTGTTCATCAATAATGCATGAAAATGTCACGTCCATAACGCTGGAATTGCCCATATATATATATATATATAACAGAAAAAAAGCCCTTCTATGCTTGGATATCCATTTGTTAGCTCTGTTTACTGGTACTACAGTAAAACCAGGCCCTGCCCATGTCAAATTACTGTATGTTACTGTATGTTAAGTCTCGGGCCAAGAGAGCAGAAAAGAGCTCTGGTGTTGGAACACGGCTTACAAGAGATCACTCAACACCACTGTTCTTAATTCCATCCGCTCCCCCTTATTTGTTTCTCTCTCTCTCTCAGCTTAACCCCGCGCTGAAATAAACACATGAGAAAAATTATCAGATTAGCACCTGACATGACACAACAGGGCCCGAAAACAAGTCAATATACTTTAAACAATAACAAACAACAAAAACATTCGGCTCACAACGTCACTAAATCTCCTGATCATTATGAGGAAAACAATACGCTTCTGACACCGTTCAGCCACACCATGCGGCTTAATCCGGCCAGGGTTTTAGTGAAGGCTTTAATTCCTCAAAAGGCTACTGCTCAATTGGGATAGGGGCCTAACCGGGAAATGAGAAGGGCAAATCTGATCTCCCCTCCTTTACACATACAGCCACACACACACACACACACACACACACACACACACACAGAGGCATACTGTACACACGCACATAAATACAAACACTCTGAGTCGACCCCGGATCATCAGATTGAATATTCTAATCTTCTTTCTAAAAGCTTATGCAACCAATTGTGCCGTTTTGGAGGTGCGGATAGATGGAGTGACTCAGCATCAGATGAGTGGCCAACGTCCCAACAGGGATGACTAGAGCTATGGTTACAGTTATAGGCTATAGACCACTGCTCTATGATCACATAGCAGACAGAGAGGAGGCAAGGACCTATGACAAACACATAGAGACCATTTAAAGACCACGCTTTAACACTCTTTTACATGCTTTAAATTATTACCGTTATTACTACTATTATTACTGTTAATAATAATAATAATAATAATAATAATAATAATAATAATAATAATAATAAATAAATGGATGAATAAATAAATAGTAAAGCTAGTATTGGTAATAATAACCAGTATTGAAATTTAAATAGTTTTTTATTTTTATGTTTTTATGTTTATAGAGTGATGGAAAGGTGGCCCTGTGGCCGAGGATAAGAATGTTACATACAGCATTGGGGTAAAGCACATTTGACAGATAAATAGGGCATTATAGTTTATAGAATACAGTAAACTGAATTCATATGTCGTTTATGATCAGACGAGTTTATCTACACTGACAGACTCTGCTACTCTATTCTGATCATTTCTCCATCTATCCCCAATTTAGCTTTATGGCTAAAAGATAGCAAAGATCACATGTCAAACCACCTTCTCCTTTTCAAATAACACTGTTCAGGTAGATAAATTGTGGTTGTAGACCAAGCAGTTTTTTTCTTCCCTGTTAGCCTGGCCTATCCTAATGCTAACCGCTGAGGTAATAACTGTCCTAGTTGATTTCCAACTTTCCAGTTTACACTAATGCCAACAAAATGAAACCAAATAGCATCTAACTGACGACTTGGTTGTAAAAAACAGTATTTATATTTTAACAGAGTAGAAAAACAGATTATATAATGCCCTCATATCCAGCTCTATCTACTGTGGAGGCTCTAAAACGTACTCATGCGCAGCTTCAATATAGGGGCCCATTTAAAGCCTTGTAAATAAGAGTGTGATGGGCGTTTAATGAACTCGTAAACTATGGAGCCACGGCAAGTAAATCAGGAGCTCATACGGACACACACCCATAAAGAGCAAGAGGAGATGCGTGAAAGTAGCAGATGGACTCGACTCTCGTGTGTGTGGGTTTGAGTTGTGTGTGTGTGTGTGTGTGTGTGTGTGTGTGTGTGTGTATCTGTATGTATGCACCAGTATGTGTGTGTGTGTGTGTGTGTTTAAGTATTCATTGGATAGAACACCCCTTATTGCACAGCCTTGATTTGCATTTCACACTAGGGTGGTTTATGGGTAAAACAAACTGGTGGTCCCTCCTCTCTTCCCACACATTTTCCTCCTTAATAAGACACGTCCGATCTAAAGAACGGTGGACAGATGTTCATCTGTGGGAGTACAGATGTGCATTCCTGTGTATGTTTTACAGTTGATACTGTATGTGTGTTTGCTTTTCATTGACTAAGAAGGCTAGGGGGTATAAGAATGCTCACTATTAGTGCACAGTATGGGTCAGAGGGGGGGGGGAGAGAGAGAGAGAGAGAGAGAGAGGGGGAGAGAGAGAGAGAGAGAGAGAGAGAGAGAGATCCATACATGTATGAAATCTTGTTACTTTATGTTTCCTGTTGCATCAAGCAGTTCTCCACATAATCTGAACTGACTGGAACAGGAAGTATGACTAAGAGTGGAGGATGGCATATGTACAAACTCTTTTAGATGATACTTCTCATCTGTTCACGTCCTAAAAATAAAAGAGCATCTGCATATGGTGGGCATTTCCACATAACCTACTGGGGGACTGTCTGTTCGAAATGCTTAGTCAGAGATGTTTTTTTTGTTGTTGTTGTTTTTTTTGTTTTTTTCTAAACAAGTTTTTCAAAAGGGCCATCTTCCGACACATTTTCTCATCATCAACTCAAGGTAACAGTTCCTTCCAAGCAACATGTTTCAAATATCTATTAGTCCAAATGATTTATGCTCTTAATGCCAAAAAAATGTAAACAAATTGTGTGCTTGAAGTTGCTATATGACACAAGGGTAAAACAAAAACAAGAGCTGACTCATGTCATATTATTGAACAACCTCATGTGAGGATGAGATCACATCACACACCCTACATCTCATCTTTTGCTGGACAGCCACAGTGAAATTGTATGCAGATAATTGGAAGCTTTATTAGGAGAGAAGTGTTGAATGTAGCATAGCACATAAAGACAAGAATCAAGAAAGAGTTAAGGATGGGAGGGCAGGTGATTGGGTGGGTGGGTATTCAGGAAAAGAATCAGACCGGTCTCTCCCAGGTGAACAGATTCAATTGAGTTATTCATGGCCAACGGAGCCAGTAACGGGATGTCATCCCTTAATTTGATTCCATTTCCAGTAAGACACGAGTCAAATAAGTGGTTTGTTGGCATAATTGACCCATTCCGAGCGGCTCTGTAATTGACCTTGCTGTAGTGGCAGACAGAGGTGACACCATGCGCTGAGCAAGCGAAATTAGCCCTGAAAGGAGAACTACAGTACCAGAGAGGGAAAGCGGCTGACACCCCTGCATGGCTCTCCATCCTCTGATCTGTGCTTCGCATACTGATAGTGGGGAGAGGGAGATCCAGAACAAGCTTTTCGATTTCTCTAGGATATTTCTCTAAGAGCCAACCCATGTTGTGGGTAGGTTTTTTGGGTTAAAGTGTGGCCACTGGAATGTTTGTAGGGTGTTTTTGGGGGGCAAACAGGGGCATTTGGGTCATAATGGTTTAGGCTACTACTCTGCTTTAAAATCAACCCAAATGAATTATTACCTTCAGAAGTACTTGATTATTTGAAAACAATAATAACTGCCCCTCAAAAAAATGCTGTGGATTTAATGTGTAAAGGTATAGGAAAGTTTTTTTTCCTCGCTCTATAGCATTCGTTTCCTTTGAGGACAAACTACGCCATAGATGTACTGAAATGAACCAGGAGCAGTGTTGTAGAGAAAACAGGGAATGGAATATGACAGATTGGGGCTCGTTTTAGGCAGGGAAACGGGAGCCAGCCTGAACATCGGGGGTTATATGACTGTGCCCGGGTGCAGTGTTTTCCCTCGTTACCTCCTCACACAAGAAACACTTACTGCGTAGTGAGCGTAAGCCAGACGGTGGCACCATTTAAAGCTTCTGCTGGCATAAATTGTAAAAATATATCCTAAATAATCTGAAAAATCACTCTGAATGTGCCGTTTGCCTGTACGCATTTTGCTCCCTTACTTACGCATGCATCTCCTTGCAGACCTTATTTCGCGTCATCACTAACATCATCATCATCCGGTTTGGGTCAGGGAGATGCTCATCTGCTATACACGCGAGTGAGGTTCAGAATTGTTTGTGGGCTATTCTATGTCATTACTGTCCATGAAACGCGTTTATTACAAATGAACGCAGATAATTCACGAACGGCCAGTAGTAACAGGATAGGTAAATACGGCTGATACATGTATGCTCATGTCGGCTGAATAACATGGAGTCGTGTGAAACGCTAGAGGCAGTCAAGTTGCGCTACTGAATCCGCAGTCTTATAAATAGAGCAGTGCGTTATGTAACAAGAGCCATGACTTGTCGGTTGTTTACAATTTTACACTTAAATGAGTTCCCGAGGAAAACGAATGTAGTACGCAAACCTAGCAGCCCTTAGATGATACTTCTATGCAGGGTGTGAATTTGGGGTACTTCCCATACGACGTGATCTGAATGTCAATGTTTTGAAAGGGGTAAACTATGGGCAGACGCCATCCACATTATTCTTGTAAACAACCCAAGTTCCAGTCCAAACATCTGACGAACTACATTCACCATTGCTGTAAAAATAGCTGAATATGTTAAACACAAAATAATTAGGCTACACAAATAATCTTAAAAATAACACATAGTCTGTAAAAGACTCTAATAGGCTATATTTGTGGGCAGAACCATACTATCAGAAAAATGCGTATGTTTACCTCACAACACTGAATAGGCTTCTGTATGTTATTTACGAAGTCGTTATAACATATAAATTACATGCTAGGACGCAAGAGATCGCCTAAAGTAAACACTTAATCATACGACGATATCTGATGGGATAAACATTCATTGCGAGTGACTTAAATGTAATCTAAATTAAGACTATGCGTTCAACGTAGACTACGCGTTCAGCACCTACCGAATTCTCACTGAATAAATATTACCAAGCACTATATGACCTTCATAAGTTTGGTGAGCTACTTACAGTACTACAGTTTGTGATCATAAGGTGACTCAGACTAAGTTTCCAGAAGGCTGGAACAGGACGAGAAAAAATGGGATAATAAAAACAAATAGCCTATGGAAATGCACTAAATGAGTATACAAAAACATACATGTGAGAGTGACTGAGGCCAAATTCATAGGCTAAATAGCCTACTTATCTTATCCCTTAGTCACCCGCACAGCGTAGATGAACACTCTCGTACTTCTCATGGCGCTATGATGAGTGTGTCGAAGGCGGAGCAGCCACCCTCCAGTGGGAGGGACATATTCCCGTCAGATAGGTCCCTTTTACTACCATTCATTCTCCTCAACCAATGACTCCAATGAGCCTATCACATAGGCGGTTCAGAGAGTACGCCTTCCCTGAAGGTTGCACCGCCTTGTAGCAGTGTGTATTTTTTTTCCTCCCTGCTTTTTTTGTAACTAAAGCTGGGATGTGTAGGACGTCACATGTTGTTTTTCCTCTTCAGTTCAGTCACTTAGCGATATGTGTTATTTACTGGTTAACTGTTACGCACGCCGTATGCGGTGGTCAGTGCTTGGAATGAGATAGAAGCGAGAACTACAGACGAGTTTCTCCTCCATTCGAGCTTCAAGGAGAGAGAGAACATACAACTTAAACGGAAAAGTGAGAGTTTTCAGGACGCGAGAATGGCGAGTCCGCCGCAAACGGGAGGACACTTGCTTTCCAACGTTAATGTGAATAACAACAATATTAAGAAGTGTGGATATCTGAAGAAACAGAAACATGGACACAAGAGATTCTTCGTGTTAAAGGAGCAGAGCGACGGCTCCCCTGCCCGGTTGGAATATTACGAGAGCGAAAAGAAATGGAAGAACAAATCGGCAGCTAAGAGGGTCATACCCCTGGATTCCTGCTTGAACATCAACAAGAGGGCAGACGCCAAACACAAACACCTCATCGCCCTTTATACCAAGGACGAGTATTTTGCCGTGGCCGCAGAAAATGAACAGGAGCAGGAAAATTGGTATCAAGTCTTAACGGATTTAATGAATGAGGGAAGAGTGTATGACGGATCATGCAATTCCGCCTCATCGCTGGTGGGTTTTGATGAGGCAAGCTACGGTATGATTACGCCGGTAAATGCCGCTTATAAGGAGGTTTGGCAAGTAAATTTGAAATCGAAAGGACTGGGCCAGACTCGGAATTTAACAGGAGTTTACAGACTTTGTTTATCAAGCCGGAGTATTAGCTTCGTCAAACTGAACTCTGAGGTGGCGTCCGTCAGTTTACAGCTGATGAACATTAGGAGATGTGGCCACTCGGATAGCTTTTTCTTTATCGAAGTGGGCAGGTCCGCGTCCACCGGTCCTGGTGAACTCTGGATGCAGGCGGACGATTCTGTGGTGGCTCAGAATATACACGAAACTATTTTGGAGGCTATGAAAGCAATGAAAGAGCTATCGGAATTCAGACCGCGCAGCAAGAGCCAGTCCTCAGGTACCAACCCCATCTCCGTGCCTAGCAGGCGGCATTTGAACAACCTCCCGCCGAGTCAGACGGGGCTGCTGCGCCGCTCTCGGACAGACAGCATAGCCGCAACATCTCCTGTCACCAAATTTTCATCGTGTCGGATAAGAACGGCCAGTGAAGGCGACGGTACCATGGCACGCCCAATGTCAGTGACTGGTAGCCCCATCAGTCCCAGCGTCAACCGGACACTACTGAGCAGGTCCAATACACTGACAGCTCGCCCCTGTCGGACATTCGAATCCCCCTCCCTGCAGCATAGCAAATCCATGTCCATGCCCGTGTCTCACTCCCCACCCTCGGCCACGAGCCCTGTCAGCCTGTCGTCCAGCTCTGGGAACGGCTCCAACCTGGAGAGCGCTCCCCGCCCATCAAGCTGTAGCGCGTCTGTCTCGGGGTCGCCTAGCGACGCCGGATTCATTTCCTGCGATGACTGCGCTTCTAGCCCCGGGGACGGAGCACGGGGCTACCTACTGGCTTCAAACCGGAGCAACACTCCAGAGTCTTTCACAGACACGCCGCCCTCACAGGAGGGCAGCGACCTGCACGGGTACATGCTCATGGAGCGCCGGCATACGGGGCTCACCCCCTACTCCCAGCGGATATCCCGGGCCGGGGGCCTGGCGGAGGATGGCCTGCTCCTGGACCTGGAGAAGGCCTACCGGAAGAGGACCCACTCCCTTACCATGCCTCACCAGAAGAGGGCGCCAGCACAGGTCTCCTCAGCCTCGCTGGATGAGTACACTCTCATGAGGGCCACCTACACCACCTCCAACAACAACCTGGGTGGGGGCCACTCCTCCTCTGGCCGCAGCTCGCACACCGCCTCCCCAAAAGTCACGTATCCGGAAGATTACGGCGACATCGAAATCGGATCCCTGCTGAAGAGCCCCAGCGGACCCCACCTGGCCAGCGTTGATGGCTACATGCCCATGACCCCTGGCATGGCCCCCCCGGGAGCCAAGGATGACCACTACATGCCCATGAGCCCCATGTGCGTGTCAGCCCCCAAGCAGATCATCAACCCCCGGGGGCACCACGTGCTCCCAGCCTCCGGTGGGGGTGGAGGTGGCTTCCGGACCAACTCCCCCAGCAGCAGCTGCTCCCTGGAAGACAGCGGCTACATGAAGATGCTGTGCGGCTCCAAGCTGTCCATGGAGAGCTCCGACGGACGGCTGGGCAACGGCGAGTACCTCAACATGTCTCCTGTGGACCCTTCCACATGCGCTGTGTCCCTCACCCCCCCTGACTATTTCTTAGCCTCCCTGGGCCCTACAGAGAGGCATCAGCTACAGCTACAGCAGCAGCAGCACCACCCCATCTTACATCGGGTGCCTTACTCCTTCAACTCCCTGCCCCGCTCTTACAAGCAGCCGCAGCAGCAGCATCATCAGCAGCAGCCGCATCAGAATGGCAACAGCGACCAGTACGTGCTCATGAGTCCGCAAACGCAGAGGATAGTGGAGGAGGCGTCTGACAGCGACAGCAACAGCAGCTGCTGCTCTCCGCAGCGACAGCCTGAGGCCACGCCGATGACAGCGGCCGGCCTCCTGCCCTCCTCCCCCTCTGGTCCCTCTCCGGTCCGACAGAGCCTCCTGCATCGTGGGCGTCTGAGCCGGCCCTCGCGCCTCTCCCTGGACACGCTGCCCACGCTGCCCAGCATGACCGAGCACCCGGTACCCACGGAGCCCAAGAGCCCTGGCGAGTATGTCAATATCGACTTCAGCGCCCAGCACCTCTACTCTCCCCCGTCATCCTTGTCTTTGTCGTCCCAGCCTTGCAAGGTCCCCTCTGCTTCATCCTCCTCCTCTTCTTCTTCTTCATCTTCTTCATCCTCATCGTCTTCATCGTCAGGAGGGAGCCCCCTGACCTCGTCGTTGGGCTTCCCGCGAAGCCAGAGGGGATCCCCTGTCATGTCGGACTATATGAATGTGAACTTGAGCTCGTGCTCGCCGAAGAGGGACGCCGTTGCCCCTGCTGCTCTGGACCCCCTGGACTCGTTACCGGAGCTGTGCCCGTGCGAGGAGAAGGATGAGGGGGCTGAGGAGGAGGAGAGGGAGGGAGTGTACTCCTTGGCACCGCCCGTCGTGCCCGTCTGCCCGGTAAACGGTAAGGACGACTACACAGAGATGACGTTCGGAGGGGCTGGCTCCCCTGCCCAGCCCGCAGTGTGCAGCCTGCAGTCGGCCAACGACGGCGCGCCTCTCACCACCAGCCCCACTGTACGCGTGCAGAGGCTTACGCTCGCTGATGCCGCCGCCGCTGCTGCTGCTGCCGCCGAAAACTGCATGCAGGCATTCCTTCTACCTGGCGGCTCTCCACCTGTGGTGGTCTCGGACCCGGACCGGGGCGCCAAGGTGATCCGGGCGGACCCCCAGGGCCGCAGACGCCACAGCTCAGAGACTTTTTCCTCCACCACCACCGTCACACCCGTCTTCCCCTCCTTCGCCCACCACGCCCGGCGCCATGGCTCTGCTTCGGTCGAGAACGTACCGGCGACGGTACGCAACAGCGAGAGCGCTGGCGAGGGGCCCTCGTACCCAGCCAACAGCCCAATGTGCCGCCAAACGTCGGCGGGCTTCCAGAACGGACTTAACTACATCGCCTTAAACCTGATGGACGAGGGTCTTCCCGCCGGGTGTGATGCCTTGGTACGCTTCAAGGCTACCAGCTGCTGCAAAGGAGGCATCAATGGAATACATGCCAGTCCCTATGCCAGCCTTGGCTTCAAGGAAACAGCCACAGCTGTCAAAGGTGAGTTGGGAGATTATTATTCTTTTTCCTTTTTTTTGTGGGGACTAATTTCTCTTGCAGTGTTATCAGGAAGGGACTGACATTCATGAGTCATGCTGTTGCTACATTTCTTGTTCCCTCTGTGAGTGATGTAGAATTTAGAATAGAGTAGAATTTAGTTCTATGGTGCTGCCTGTAATGCTCTCTTGCTGTGGCGTTCTGACTGAGTCACACAGATCACAGATGTGAAGTATGCTACATGGGGTCTTCAAAATATTCATATGTGCTTAAAAACAGATACAAAAAATGTTTTCTGTTTTGATCTGTAGGCTCACTGATGGATGTTGTATTCAAATGAATGCCCCCACCGCCTCCGCCCCCCTCCCAAAACACACATGACATCCCTTGTTGACATTTTTCGGATTTTTTTTAGTCTGAAGAGTAGAGACCTGTTTTTTCCGGGGCGTTCAAGTAGATAACATTGAAGTATGATACGAATGCGCAGTACTGTTGAAGTCGTTTGAACTCATTAAGTTTGTCTTTATGGCACGAACTGTTGTAAACACAAACCGGAAGGCATATATGGCTCGTGATTGCGCAGAATAATTTCGCGGGATGATGAGCGCACTTGAAGCAACGTCAGAGCGAAATATGACGCAGTTCTTATTCTGAACCTCCATGCCAGTGGGCACCCACACGTAAACATCAGATTGTTGTTGCGGATGAGAAATTAGTGCTGCAGTCAGGGAAATTTGATATCGAAATGTTTTTTTTTTCTTCTTCTTCTTTTTCTCTGAGCATAAATTTGGCAATGTTATTCGTATTAGTCAGCCATGCTTATTTTTGTTGCGTGTTTATCCTGTTAGCCTACATAATCGTCGTTATGGAGGGATAGCGGTTATGCAATAACGCTTGGCAAGTGCAAGTCACCATGGCTCTTTTGCAATCAGATGTAGATGCGTAGATGGATAGTTACGGCGGTCAAATATAGTGTTTTTAAATGACATTCATCTTTGGCCTGTTGTGAGTTTGTTGCCGTTAAACAGCAGGGAAAACACCCCCCCCCCTCTCTCCACACACACAAACACACATTGGCTCTCACACGTTGCTAATCTGACATGTGCCTCCGTGTGCATGTGGCTGAAGCACAAAAGTGGGCAGGTTCTCCCTCCCTCCCTCTCGCTTGCGCTCTCTCTCTCTTTCCCTCCCTCCCTCCCTCTCGCTCTTGCTCTCTGGTGCCGTGTGCAATGGTGGGCCATTGGCCCCCCGGAAAAACAAGTGAGTCAGTTGTTTATCACTTGTCAGGTAGCAGGTTTCAGAGATGGAATGCAGGCTGTGTGCAAAGGTCGCGAAGAGAGGTGAATACGCTCTTGTTTTTGTAACCTGTTTTTTTCCCCCTGTAGATCTCGCGCTCTCACTCCCTTTCCTCGTGCGTTTTTGTAGGTGTCACGCCTTTTCGTGTTCTTTTTTTTTCGCTTTCAAAAACTTAGGAGGGAAAGAGAGTGGAGAGAGTTTAATCAAACGTGCCAATAAAGTTATCTGTCAGTGAATGACATACCCAAACGAAAACAAGCTTGTGGTGTTAAGGTTGAGGTCATCTCTGATCCCCTACTTGGTGTGTTTACATGACTTCACAGTTGTGACTTTGCAGTTGTCACAGTGCCTGTGTGTGTATTCAGTCAGTGGTTCCAGCGTGTATGTACAGCTTTTTTGTGTTCACCTTTGTGGTGTGAGTTTTATGAATGTGTGTGCACGTGTGTATGGGTGTGTGTGTGTGTGTGTGTGTGTGTGAGTGAATGTTCTCTGTGCGTTGCTGAAAGGAGTACCCCAGACCTGTGGTGACACTCTTAACACAAACATGACAAACACTCCAGGAGCAGGATCCAATTAGGAAAGCACGCGTCTGCTCTCACCCTGCAGGAAGGGGAGGGCCTTACACACACACACACACACACACACACACACACACACACACACACACACACACACACACACATAAACCAAGATATATATGCAAAACTCTCACAGTGCACAGTCACGCTGAGATAATAGCACAGCCTCCCGTTAAAGTGTTTTCAAGTCCAGCCAAAACCACTGTGGGTGAGCCGAATGCATGGGGTCCCCCTAGCAATGTAAGCGAATACTGAGCTGAGCTCAAGCTCTGCCAAAGCAGGTGTTTCTAAAGACAAGTAGTAAAAGCTTTCTTCTTCTATCTCTTCTTCTTCTCTCTCTCTCTCTCTCTCTCTCTCTCTCTCTCTTGGAGTAAGAATGATATGGCCCTAGGCTATGGACTGCGTAGGCGGAAGAGAGGGAGGAGCAGAGCAATGTTTTTCTCACACACTGTTACCCTCTCGCACACGCACACATGCACACACACACATAGTCACACGTGCGCTTGGACACACACATACACACACACACTCATTTACTCTCCCACAAGATACGCTTGCCGAACAATTTGGTTTATCAGAATGAAATATGAAAAACCCGAGCTATGTTTATCGGTTTCCCTTTCTCGGACCGTGCCTCGCTGTCGTTGTGTATTTAAATGAGTTTGCGGTGCTGTCAGGCCAGCGTGAGAAGGCTAAGCCCTTGTTTACTACCGAAGCGCCAGAGTCAGGCACATTTCCCATAGGCTTGCACCTCCTCCTGTGCTTAACCCTGGCCTCTGCTCCGGCCCAAGTCAAATTCACAGACAAATAGTAACCCAAACTGGAGCCCAGGCAAATACACACACGTGTACGCGCTCACACACACACACACACACACACACACACACACACACACAATCATAGTTCTTATCAGGCCTTGGTAAATGTCAGGGTTTTTTTGTATAGCATGTTTTTTCAGCCTTGGAATGTAGAATATTTTAAGGGGGGTTGAGAATATGTTTGTGTTTGCTTGCCACACGACTGGTTGCCCTGTGTGTGTGTGTGTGTGTGTGTGTGTGTGTGTGTGTGTGTGTGTGTGTGTGTGTGCATTTGTTTGTTCCCTTGATCCTGTACTTTGGTCTTGTGAGTGTTGGAGTATGCAGTTTAATTTTCCAAGCAATTCAACCACACACACACACTGACACAAACACACACACACACGGTCCCTGTGCTGTGTTGTAAATTAGATGGGTGCCCTTTGACCTGTCCTTGGGCTGTACCTCAGAGCTCAGAAGATTAGGCCATTGGGCCACAGCACAGCCTACCGCTCAGAGCTATTTAGCCATTTTTACCCCTCTCTCCCTTTTTCTCCGCTCCCCCCCCCCCCCTCCTCTCTCTCTCTCTCTCTCTCTCTCTGTCACCCCTCTCATCTAATCTCTCCGTCTGCTGTCTCTATCCGTCTCTCTTCAGTGAGTTCCCTCGTCTTTGAAGTCTTGTGTGTGTCTTTCTTTTCTTTTTTTTTGAGTGTGTGTGTGTGTGTGTGTGTGTGTGCGCCATGTGTGTCTTGTTGTTGTTTTGTCTAAGTCTGCGAGAGAATAAACAATCCAGAATTGTTGAATTGCAGATGAGGGTCTTGTCTCCTATTGGATAATTTCCCTCCTAAAAATCAAATAGAGGGAGAGCCGAGGAGTAGGGGGGACAGGGGGTGGTGGCTGTGTGTGTGTGTGTGTGTGTGTGTGTGTGTGTGTGTGTGTGTGTGGGAGGGGCGGGGGGTGCAGTGCAGTGCAGTGAGTAAGGAAGAAGGCAGGGGGGCAGCAGATGGTGGGGGCCAGGGTCGTGCACCTGCCATTCTGAGCGCTCCTTGCTGGCTAGCAGGCCCATCAGAGACCCGACAATACGCTAATGACTGCAAGCCATCTGCCGCCCGCGCGCTCACAACAGGGGCCAGCCACATTTGTCCTTCAGAGAGAGAGAGAGAGAGAGAGAGAGAGAGAGAGAGAGAGAGAGAGAGAGAGAGAGAGAGAGAGAGAGAGGGTGTCTGCCCCTTTCAGTCAAGCTGAAGTTACCACTCTTCCCATTGACGCTGTCTGATTTGGTTTCACTGTCAGCCTTTAGTTTCAACACTACCCCACCCACCACACACACACACACAAACACATGTGCACACACACACACACACACTTGCACATCCTTACCTCTTGCTACCCCCTACCCTCAAACATATTGTCTTTTTTTGAGTGAGGGCTTAATTAAAACTAATAACACAAGTCAGAGAGTCCCAGTGCCAAACATCTCAACTTTCCATCGCCACTTCTTCCCCTCTCTCTCTCTCTCTCTCTCTCTCTCTCTCTCTCTCTCTCTCTCTCTCTCTCTCTCTCTCTCTCTCTCTCTCCCTCTCTCTCCACCCCTCCCACCCCTGTGAGTCTGTGTTGTTGTGATCGGTCTGCCTGAGTCATTGGGTGAGCCGTGGCTTCTGCGCACAGGTGAGTGCGCAGTGTGTGTGTGTATGTGTGCGTGTGTGTGTGTTTGTGACTAAAGTAGGCCGGGATGTTCCCTCGGAGCGGAGGAATGAGAGGAGAGAAGGTGGAGTTGTGTCTGTGTGTCTGTGTGTGTGTGTGTGTGTGTGTGTGTGTGTGGCTGAGGGGGTGGAGGGGAGGGGGGTAGGAAGGAAAAGAAACCACAACAAACCTTCAGCCATCTCTACATATAGCAGCCCCATCTAAGTAGGATTACCCCACACCAAGGATTAGACATTGTTGAGCAGCTTTGTTTAGAGTCAGTGCAGGAGACCTCTCTCTCTCACTCACTCACTCACACACACACACACACACACACACACACACACACACACACACACACACACACACATACACACACATTCACTCACTCATTCACTCACTCACTCACACACACGTATTATGAAACACATGTTTTTACACATATATTATCTCTAGCACACACGTACACACCCTCTCCTCCGTCTTGTACAAACATGCACCCAGGCACACCTACTCCGGCTATCTCATTAACTCCCACACACATATGTAAACACACACACACACACACACACACACACACACACACACACACACGCACACACACACACAGATCAGAGGCCATAGTATGACATCCATGAGGTCTTCCAGCCGTGTATTCTCCTCTCCTCTCCTCTCCTCTCCTCTCCTCTCCCCTCCCATGGCTGTGTGTGTGTTGCACAACCACTGTGCTGTGCTGTGCTGTGCTGTGCTGTCCTGTGCTGGTCGGTTGGGGCTTTGGCTGGTTCATGTCTGGAGGCTGTTGTTGTTCCCTAGCAGGGATTTCCTCATGTAACTCACTAGATCCCCTGGCCAGCCTTGGCCAGCTTACCCAGGGCCGCTTACAGGCAGCCAAAACCAGGCTCAACCCCCAAAAGCAGGGAGGTGTGAGACTATGGTGCGGTGTGTGTGTGTGTGTGTGTGTGTGTGTGTGTGTGTGTGTGTGTGTGTGTGTGTGTGTGTGTGTGTTTGTCGGTCATGGATTTGGCCTTTTGGTCGCATGATGATAATGTAATTTTGGCCATAAAAGCAAGCACGTGCCTGTTTTAAAAGAACTCATCACGATACATATTTACACATGCACAGACACACACACACACACACACACACACACACACACACACACACACACACACACACACACACACACACACACACACACACACACACACACACACACATTGGCATGCTTATGCAGAGGCCTTCAAGCACGCTGCGTGGCGGGGGAAGCTAATTGTGCTGCATGTGATGACTGTTGTTGTGAATGAGTGTATTCTTTCAAGCCAAGGACAGCAGAGGCTCTGTGCACACGTGTGAGTGTTGAAATGTGTGTGTGTGTGTGTGTGTTTGTGTGTGCGTGTGTGTGTGGGAGAGGAGCAAGTGGGAGGCTGAACAGAGAAGTTATCTGGGGGATTGTAAATGGGCTCGTTGTTGAGGGCCTCATTCAGGTTTTTGGGTGAGCAGCATTGAGACACAGGAGGAGGAGGAGGAGGAGGAGGAGGAAGAGGACTGAGTCGGGGGGTTTGGGGGGGACCAGCTAACAAGACCAGCTACTCACACCGAGTCCAGCAGCATCCTGGGCTAACAACCCCCGGGCAGCTGGCACAGCCGTTAG
This sequence comes from Sardinella longiceps, assembly GCA_027497455.2. Lineage (NCBI taxonomy): Eukaryota > Metazoa > Chordata > Actinopteri > Clupeiformes > Clupeidae > Sardinella > Sardinella longiceps. The sequence continues at coordinate 26,471,940 of JAODXP020000016.1, read as the reverse complement.
CCGTTAGCTTGCCTGTTAGCATCTCTCTCTCTTTCTCTCGCCTGCTCCCTCCTTTCAGGTGTCGTCTTTT
>JAODXP020000016.1:26464370-26466870 GCA_027497455.2 Sardinella longiceps | reverse complement strand
GAGTGAGAGAGAGGGGGAGAGAGAGAGAGAGAGAGAGAGAGAGAGAGAGAGAGAGAGGGAGCTTAACCTTTTCCTTCCAACGGCGTTCCCATTCCTGCTGTATAAATCATCAAATGACACTTACATGCTCACCCACTCACACACAGATAAACACTCTACTCACATTTCTCATTGGAACAAAAAAAAGATGCATCGGTTGGACAGCACAGGGGCTTCCCTTATAAATGTTTTCATTCGAAAGGGAGAGCAGAATCTATTTGGGGTTGTGTAATAGTTGCTTTAAGACACACACAAGAACATAATTAGTAGTTTTTCTCTAACTGTGTAACCTTTTTTTGAAAAATGCTATATAAATAAGGATTATTATTATTTTTAACTCATGTTGCAATGGTAAATGAATGTTTTATTAAATCCATTGCATTTATGCTGGATTTATGGATTTATTGAAGTGAAGTGGCAGCATGCATCTGGTTGGTTTCCAATTGTGGGGTCAGGGAGTTTATTGGTCATGTATATTAACGTGCTCCTCTCTCTCTCTCCCTCTCTTTTTTTCCCTTCAGATTGAAGAAAGAAGGAGGAGTCCCCGCCCCCCCTCCCTGTCCGCCTCCCCAACCCACACTCAGAGAGAAGGGTGGCCCTGGCCGGACAGACACTCAGAGAAGCACCCCCCCTCCACCCACCCCACCCCACCCAGACAGATGTATCTTCGAAAGCCTCTGCCATAGGGCCACCAATCTCTGACCTTCCAGAAGCCTTTGGGACTGCAGTTGTCACGGCAACATGGACAATTGACTCCCGACCCGAAAAGGACCCAACACCCCCACTCCACGCCCCTCTTGCTCCTAAAAAGGGGAGCTCAACCTCCCCCCCTCCTCCTCCCCACAATCCAATCATCTGTCCAATGGACCTCAGATGATCAGGAACTCTCTTGCTGCTTTTTGAAATGAGATTTTGGACTCGTAAACAGACAAACAAACAAACAAACAAACAAACAAAAAAACAAAACAAAAAATAACAGTGAGGTACAGAACGGTACATCCATATTGATTTATGATTTGCTCTTAATGGATAGGGTTGATTTTAAAGTCATCATTATTATTCCTAAAGTACATGTATATTCTTTTTTCTACTGGTTTTGTCACTCATTTGACTATGGAGGGGGATAAGCGCCCCTTCCCTGCAAAATCCTGTGAATCTAGGTTGCAATGAGAACAGGCGTACATGCACACACACACAGACACACACACATACATACATTAACACACATACACACACCGTCTGTCTCTTAGCACACGGCATGTATTTATTTATTTATATGTGTGCAATTACACACGTGTGTATGTGTGTGGATTTACCCGCATGTGTGTGGTCACAGCACTGCAAGGTTGAGGTGACATTTCAGATACATCTATCTATCTATATCTATATATCTGTCTATATATCAATCTATATAAATATATATTATACCCCAACAAATTCAGTAAGCAGTTGCTTGAAAACCCTACCTCAGTGACCCAGGTTATAAAAAAGAGTATATATTGGAAAAAAATATAACTTTAATAATTTATTTTCAGAGGTGAATGTTTTTTTATTTTATTTTATTTTATTTTTTTTCCCTAAAACACCGACCCAAAGCCTTATTGACTCTTCTGTAAAATAATGTTCTTTTTTTTTTTTGAAAGATGATAATTCATATGGACCTACACAACTACACACACAAAGAGTACTCGCAAAGAAAGATATGCCATTGGTCATGGAAAAGTGAATGTCATGTACCGGTAGTAGAACCCAGCACCTCTAGAGATACATATATCCATACATCCATTTCCGCTAAAGTGGACTTTGGCTGCGATCAAAGATTTCTTTTATAACTATAATAACTATTATGCTAATTTAAAAAAATATACATAAGATATTTATGTGATTTTTTTATTTTTAAGTATAGTGATATTTATCACCACTCAAAGGTCAAAAGGTCACGAAAGGAATAATAGGTAGCGCTTGGCCAGTGGGTGGACTCCTCCCGAGTGAGTAGCTGTAGAGAGGGCGTTGACGCTCGAGAACGAGAACGTCTAGAACTTTCCATGTCACTACACCTACTCACCTGCGTGCACACTGCCCAGGCCACTCTGCCACCACCTAGGCACATCTGGACACTTTAGACTGTAACCTTATAACCTTTATCTGCAAAAATGCAACCCCCCCCTCCTCCACACACACACACACACACACACACACACACCTAACCCAGCCCTCTGGTGATTTGTTTTACCCATAATTCTTTGTCCACTGGAGACCGTTCAGGCCTCGAGACATCATCACCACACACTGGTGAATGATGATGGGAGAAACTCATTCTGTCATTCTCTGTCTCTGTCACTCTCTCTCTCTCTCTCTCTCTCTCTCTCTCTCTCTCTCTCTCTCTCTCTCTCTCTCTCACACTCACTCACACACACACACACACACACACACACACACTAGCACAGATTTCAGGGATGCT
>JAODXP020000016.1:26439370-26454370 GCA_027497455.2 Sardinella longiceps | reverse complement strand
CAAAGTCCCAATGTTCAGCGCACCTGCTCAGAACTTAGCCTCATGTAACCCAGACTACAAACACACACACACACACACACACACACACACACAGTCCATCACGTACATACACACTCACACACACGCACACACACCAACTCACTCAAACTTAGACAAATACATCTACACACACACACACACACACACACACACACACACACACACACACACACACACAAACACAGTGCATGCCTACACAAGCACGTCCACACAGAGACACAATCTTGTACACAAGAAGGCCAGAGGGTGTATTTCTCTATTGTTTGTGTGACTGTGTGTGTGTGTGTGTGTGTGTGTGTGTGTGTGTGTGTGTGTGTGTGTGTGTGTGTGTGTGTGTGTGTGTGTGTGTGTGTGGCGGTGTGGCTGTGAGGCTGCATTCTCTAGGGATTGTGTGGCACAATCACGGGTTATGTAAAAGCCGTCCGGTCCTGCTGATGCCCTACATCTCACCCACATCAACATGTTTACCAGCACAGTCGCTCTCTCTCTCTCTCTCTCTCTCTCTCTCTCTCTCTCTCTCTCTCTCTCTCTCTCTCTTCTCTCTCTCTCCATCTGTCTCTCCATCTCTTTCTCTCTCTGTTCTCTCTCTTATACTGTATATAATAATAATAAAAAGTGTGCATACACTAATAATGCTAACATTCAGTGCACACACACACACACACACACACACACACACACACACACACACACACACACACACACACACACACACACACACACACACACACACAAAATCATGCCCATACTTTTCGTCTTGGTTCTCAACTATTTCATTTTTTAATTTATTGGTTTATTTGGTAGGGACCATGCATATTTATGAACATTGTTGTATAAAAATACAGCCATGTAAATATGCCAGAATTAGTCAAATGAATATTTTTCATCTGTAGTCCCCTAAAAGACTACCTGTGTGGAATTGATCAAAGTTTGAATCATAAGCTGTTCAGACACATGATTTGTTGTGATATTTTTGGGTTGAAATGGCAGGTTATTTTTGGACAGCAGATTACTGTAATGCTTGCCCAAAACACAATGCCAAATTCTGATATAGACTTAGCCGGCCACAACATTCTGTCAACACATGGTGCCATTTCAACCGATGATATCAACCAAATCTTTTGGCAGCAAAACTTTATGTGCTAGCTAGCAAACTGACTTAGCAGCATGCTAACACTTCATTTACTTACTGTAAGGCTGATGTTCAGTAAGGCCTGTATACTCCCAGGTGCTTAAAGGAATAGTTCACCTCTTTATGAAAATTGGTTATTCACCCCCTTACCTGGAGTTAAATATGTGGGTAAGAGCATATTGGTCTCAGTGTTTGCGTTGTCCTTGCACTGAGCAACAACAATTTTACCTTCAGCTTAGCATAGGCGCTGGAAACTAAAGTTGCCAAAGAGTTGCTATCTGGCAACATTACATTCTAGCGCCTATGCTAAGCTAAAGATAAAAAAAAATTGGGAAAATTGGGGATGCCAAATGAAAATGCTATCACTGAGACCAAAATGCTTTTACTTACATATGTAACTCCCGGTAAGGGGGTGAATAACCAATTTTCTTACAGTAAAGAGGTGAACTATTCCTTTAAGGCCAAAAAAGTGCTGAGCTCCATGCATTTTAGCCCGCCTTAAGCACTTTTTTTTTTTTTTTGCTCAAGCACATGGGAGAATACCGCCCTAATTTGTCAGAGAATTTTGATTGATTGATTGATTGATTTTTCTTAAACAGTATAAGAATGGGTATCAAATCAGAGGAAGTCTTTGTTAACCAGTCTATGGTAAATCAGTGGAGCAATCATCTAACCCAATGTCCCCATCACCAGGTCTTCAAACCGTCACTTTGTGAAGCCTTGCATTGCATTGCGTGTTAAAATGTAAACACCACAGGGACACTGAGAGAGAGAGGCATGTAAACAAACCCTGCCCTCTTTGGATCCTTCAGGCCAGACTCATCTTTCAGCCAACAGTCCATCCCTCTATCCCTCCCTCCCTCCATCCATCCGCCCATCCACCCATCCGTGCATCATATTTCATTCAGCCACTTTTTCTCAATGGCTTCCTGGTAAACAGCGGCGCTCCAGCATAGAGCTCGGCAAACAGACCCACACCACCACCACCACCACCACCAACCACTGCGCCTGCCTCCGCACCCATCACTACCCAGCTGGAGGATACGAGCACTTCCTATTCAATATTTGTCAGGCAGTTTCCCTAGCAGCCAAAGGGTGGTGGTGATTCTGGTGACGACGGCTGGCAGGTGTGTGTGTGTGTGTGTGTGTGTGTGTGTGTGTGTGTGTGTGTGTGTGTGTGTGTGTGTGTGTGCTCTGGCGTGTTTGGCTATGGTGTGGCTGTTTGGCTGCAGTGTGGTGTGGTTCAGTGCTGCTCATAAGTGTGTCAACAGTCACACAGGAGAGACAGAGTGTGTGTGTGTGTGTGTGTGTGTGTGTGTGTGTGAGAGAGAGAGAGAGAGAGAGAGAGAGAGAGAGAGAGAGAGAGAGAGAGAGAAAGAGAGACAGAGAGAGAGATGGAAAGAGAGACAGATGGAGAGTGAGAGAGACAGATGGAGAGAGAGAGAGAGAGAGAGAGAGAGAGAGAGAGAGAGAGAGAGAAGAGAGAGAGAGAGAATTCTCTCAGCCTTGAACCCTTGGCGGACTTTCCTAGCTCGAATCAACCAATCAGTGAAGTCAGTTCATAGCAGTTCATGTTTTTGAGGGTTAGGGGCTTCAGTCCGAGGAGACCGAAGAGTTAGCAGACCAAGTGTGTGTGTGTGTGTGTGTGTGTGTGTGTGTGTGTGTGTGTGTATGTGTGCATGTGCGTGCACATCTGCTGTTAGTGGAGGATGTGGAGGCAGTCCCAAGAAACCAACGTTCAAAACTGAAGAGCCGAGGGCTTCCCTTGAGACAATGTACAGCCTCCATGCCTTTCCCAGGGAACATATGGATACATCCATCATCATATGGCTGCTAAATGCAGATCCTATACATGCTTCAGATGAATATCATTTGTAGGACACCATCAACAAAGACTCATACAAAGCCATATTTTCATTTATAGGAGTTTGATTGATTCAATCTATCGGGTTAAATGGCAAACCAGAAGTGAACATAGTTGTCCAGTCTTACCTTATGTAACTAATTTGCTAACTGATGATTTCATTTCAACAAGGATTTTTAAATCTAGTGACTGCATGGTCTCTATCCAGAGAACAGCCATACACCCGCATGAATGTAAGAAAGGTATTAAATAATATATCTTTAAAAAAAAACAATATGAAAATGCTTTTAGTTTCCTTATTTGCACCGAACTGTTTCAAATACATCGAGTGATGATTGCACACTCTCTACCACACTATGGGAATTAGGCTACCCAGTGACTGCTTGGCTTCCACACAGGCGGACAGGGGGACAGCTCTTTCTCCCTCAGTGTGTATGTGTACATTTATGTGTGTGTGTGGGTGTGAGTGTCTGTGTGTGTGTGTGTGTGTACGTACATGTCTCTGTGTGTGTGTGTGTGAGTGTATGCAAGTGTCTGTGTGTATGTTGTGTGTGTGTGCGTGCGTGTTTGTGTACGTAAGTGTCTGTGTGTGTGTGTGTGTGTACGTAAGTGTCTGTGTGTGTGTGTGTGTGTGTGCGTAAGTGTGTGCGTGTGTGTGTGTGTACCTAAGTGTCTGTGTGTGTGTGTGTGTGTGTGTGTGTACGTACTGTCGTGTCTGTGTGTGTGTGTGTGTGTGTGTGTGTGTGTGTGTGTGTGTGTGTGTGTGTGTGTGTGTGTGTGCTTGCAGGCACGGGCCAGTCAGAGCAGGTGATCCATTAGGCAGGGATGATCTATTCAGTGGATAGTCCATCAGTCTGCCCGGCCACGCTAACGCAGATTGAATATTATGCAGTCAAATTGGAATTGATGACCAGCGCCTCTGACAAGCGTGCACATACACACAAGCTCAAATGTGTGTGTTTGAGTTCATGTGTGTGTGGGGAGGGTACTCACATGTGTGTGAGTGTACTTCATGCATCTCTGATGACCAACGCCTCTGACAAGCGTATCACATTCTGACAGGCGTGTGCATGTGTGTGTGTGTGTGTGTGTGTGTGCATACAAAGATGCATGAAATACACAATCAAACACACATACACACACACACACACACACACACACACACACACACACACACACACACACACACACACACACACAAAGGAGACACAGATAGATAGAGACATTCAAACACATTTATGATCTCATGAGAATGTGTTTTATGTTTTGTGTATTTTCTGAACACACCAACACATCAAACAGCTCTTTCTCATACTTTCATCTATAGTGTGTGCTCAGCCAAATGCAACTTCAAAGCCCTCTGTCTGTCTGTCTGTCTGTCTGTCTGTCTGTGTGGATGTGAGTGATTCATCTCAGCTCATTTGTTGGACTATTAGTGAGTTAGAGCAATGGGGAGAGCTAGGCCTCCACTGACGGATTAGATCACATATGTTTCTTTCTTTCTTTCTTTCTTTCTTTCTTTCTTTCTTTCTTTCTTTCTTTCTATCCATCTTTCTTTCATTCTTTCCACCCATCCTTCCATACCCTCTTCCTTCCTCCCCCACTCAGACTCATCAGTCTGCCCTGTCCTGAGTGTGTGTGTGTATGTGTGTGTGTGTGTGTGTGTGCGTGTGTGGTGGGAGACAAAGGAGTCGTGGCCGAGGAGACCATCCCTCACGCCGACCCTACCTGGCAGGGACAAATGGGTCCCCAAGCGCACACTCCACCCCCCACCCCAACCACACACACACACACACACACACACACACACACACCACCCCCCTGCCTCTCTACCCCGCCTGAGGGATTGGCCTCCACTGCGGCCGACACCAATCCCCCCACACCACCACAACCACCTCCAATCCACCCACCTCCCCGCCTGCCCGCCCGCGTGCTCACACCTTTTAACTAATGGCTCTAGAAGCTCTCCATCTTCAAACAAGTGTGTGTGTGTGTGTGTGTGTGTGTGTGTGTGTTCCAGGAATGGATGAGAGGGTAAGAGTGAGAAACAGGAAACATTAGTGGTTGTGTGTTGAAGCAGACACCACACACACGCACACACACACACACACACACACACACACACACACACACACACACACACACACACACACACATGTGACACCTACAAACAGTGAGACATACAAATATCATTATGATGATCCCTTAGTTATTGATGATCAGTAATCAATATCATGTATGTGCATTATTCTTATAGGGCCATTATAGCTCAATGGCCACAAAGTCTGCTCAAAACCATACCGAGACAACCCAGAGAGCAATGCTGGCCTCACTCATGGCACGTGTGTGTGTGTGTGTGTGTGTGTGTGTGGGGGTGTGTGTGGGGGTGTGGGGGGGTAGGTGATGGTCTCTGTGCCTGTGTGTGTGAGTTGTATAATAAGGGTGCATGTGTGTTTACATATGTGAGCGTCTATTTGTGAAAAGTGAGATTGATTATAGGGCTGTGTAGTGTACACATACGTGTGAGTGTGTGTGTGTGTGTGTGTGTGTGTGTGTGTGTATTGAGAGCCAGAGTGGAGGTGTGTGGCGTACTGCCAAGATGGTGAATCTGGGTAGAGGCCTGCATTGTGAGTGTGTGTGTGTGTGTGTGTGTGTGTGTGTGTGTGTGTGTGTGTGTGTGTGTGTGTGTGTGTGTGTGTGTGTGTGTGTATTGAGAGCCAGAGTGGAGGTGTGTGGAGTACTGCCAAGGTGGTGAATCTGGGTAGAGGCCTGCATTGTGTGTGTATAGGTTACGTGTGTGTATGTGTGTACACGTGTGTGTACAGTACATCTGTGTGTGTGTGTGTGTGTGTGTGTGTGTGTGTGTGTGTGTGTGTGTGTGTGTGTGTATTGAGAGTGGAGGGATGTGGAGTGCTGGCAAGGTGATGTGTCTGGGTAGCAGCCTGCCTTGCCTTTGCCATCCAACCCCATAATGGGGAGCAGAGAACACCGGCACCTCCAGCACAGCAGCCATGATTAATGCACTACTCCTGTTCTCTCCTCTCCTCTCCTTTCCTCTCTTCTCCTTTCCTTTGCTCTTCTTTCCTCTTTCTGAACTCTTCTTCTCTCTTTCCCTTCACCACACATCACCTCACACCCCCCTTTGCACCCATAATGCCCCCCTCACTCTCTCTCTCTCTCTCTCTCTCTCTCTCTCTCTCTCTCTCTCTCTCTCTCTCTCTCTCTCTCTCTCTCTCCTTTTCTCTTGATCTATTATTCTATCTCTCTCTCTCCCCTCCCCTCCTTCTATCTATCTGTCTGTTTCCCCCCTGTCTCGCTCTCTCTGCCTAGTTTTGTTTTTTGTGCTCCCACTCAAATTGTTATGGCAGTACTCGAGAAGCACACAAACACATTCCTGATGGCATTCCTGGATTTGGGGTTTGCGAGTGTGTGTGCGTGTGTGTGTGTGTGTGTGTGTGTGTGTCAGTATGTTTGTGTGTGTGTGTGTGTGTGTGTGTGTGTGTGTGTGTGTGTGTGTGTGTGTGTGTCTATTCGCTGGGTGGGGTTTATTAGGAGAGGTTGGAGCGTTTTGAAATGTCGACGTCATCTGTTGTTTTCGACCCTGCTCTGAAACATTCCCCGGTGTGTGTGTGTGTGTGTGTGTGTGTGTATCACCCAGTAGCACTGATATGAGATTAACAGGCTCTTCTAATTGTCTAATTCTAACAGCATTGTGTATGCATTCAAATATCACTCTCTTTTTCCCTCTCCGTCTAAATGTGTGTGTGTATTCGACAGAGAATAGGAGGAGAAATTCTACAGATAGATAGATAGATAGACAGATAGATAGATAGATAACCCATAAAAGTTGTTTACAAATGAGCCAAGCCAATTTATCGTCATTCCATGACCTCAAAAGATTTGAATGGCAATTAGAGTGTTGACGATGTCACTGCCACACTTAGTGCTCCCAGGTTGCAACGAAGAGAGAGAGAGAGAGAGAGAGAGAGAGAGAGAGAGAGAGAGAGAGAGAGAGAGAGAGAGAGAGAGAGAGCTAAAACACATCAGAGAAAAACAGAGAGGGACAGCAAGAAGGTGAAATGGATCATTTGACCTAATCTGTGATAAGTACGTAGCATGTGACTTTTTTTTTAGATTATGTGACAACCACATCTCTCTTTCTCTCTGTCCCTCTTCAAGTTCAAATGTCAAATTCAAAAGGTGCATTGAGATGACAATTTGAGAGCATCATGGTTTCCAAAAATAGTTTCTTGAATGATGTGCATTTTGTGAAAGGGGCCCTGTGAGGTTTTGCCAATAATGTGGTGTCATAAAAAAAACTGTCTTGAACAGTAGGTGTTTTCACAGCAAAGAGTGACTGTTTGTGTGTGTGTGTGTGTGTGTGTGTGTGTGTGTGTGTGTGTGTGTGTGTGTGTGTGTGTGTGTGTGTAAAGTCAAGGAGCAACAGAGGTCATGACTGTATCATGTGAATGCTCTGAGTCAAGTAGGGTCTCACCCCGGATAAACAGCCCTAAGAGCAGTGTGGTGTCCAATAGGAACTTAAGTCAGCAGTATGTCATTGCTATGTGTTTACTGTTAATCATAGGCTGGCTTAGCGGAATGACTGGAATGTTTTCCTCTGTGGTTACAGCAAGTTAACGTAAACCACTGATACTGATACCGTCTTTAAAAACAGCACAGTGATCGTCGGACATCGTCAGACTGTATGAGAAGGAGCCAGGATCGTACATTTCTGTTCCATCCATATTTGTACGTATGTACGTATGCATGCAAATATTGCATTTTCAATTTAACCTGTCAATAGCCAGGCTATAGATTGGATATCTGTTTGTCTGAACGATCTGGCTTGATTTCAGCCCGAGCTGAATAGTGTGTTCTCATGAGCACATCCCATTCCAACCCAGTGTGATCCACATGGAGGTTTTTACTCGATCCATCAACTTCATCTCACACGGCAGGCTTCAGGCAACCAAAATGAACAAAGACAGGCTGAACAAGTAAGCGAGCGAGGGAGAGCGAGAGAGAGAGAGAGAGAGAGAGAGAGAGAGAGAGAGAGAGAGAGAGAGAGAGAGAGAGAGAGAGAGAGAGAGAGAGAGAGGTTGGTATTCTAGGCCTGGCCAGTGTTCTGTGCTTCTTTAGTAGAGAGAACGCCGTGACCACAGAAACACAGGCCTACTCCTGAGTGACAGCTGGAACAAAAGGAAATATTTGGCCCAGATAAGCCAGGCCCTCTCACTTCACTCATCCAATCCTTCCCTCTCTCTCTCTCTCTCTCTCTCTCTCTCTCTCTCTCTCTCTCTCTCTCTCTCTCTCTCTCTCTCTCTCTCCATTTTGCGCTCTCTCCTTCCCATCCCTCTATCCCTCTCTCCATGTCAATCTCCATCTCACCCCCCCTCCTCCAAACACACACACATACAATCTCTCTCTCTCTCTCTCTCTCTCTCTCTCTCTCTCTCTCTCTCTCCGCCTCTGAAAAGAGCAGGATACTCTGCACTTCCGATTAGGCGACCCGGGCTGCTCATAGTTGCTTCCTGTCTGCTGGGTTCTTTCCCCTCCAGCACTGTGCACAGCTAATAACCTCCTTCCTGCTATCGCTCCCGTCCGTCGGCTCACACCACACATGACAGCAGAGAGAGAGAGAGAGAGAGAGAGAGAGAGAGAGAGAGAGAGAGAGAGAGAGGGAGAGAGGAGGGGGGAATGGGGGAACACACATACACAGAGGGAGAGAAATAGGGGGAGAAACATAGAGAGAGAGAGAGAGAGAGAGAGGGAGAGAGAGAGAGAGAGATACTGAGATGGAGAGAGAAATGGAAAGAGAAAGAGAGAGAGAGAGAGAGAGAGAGAGAGAGAGAGAGAGAGAGAGAGAAGGAAGGAAGGGAACTGCATGTGCCTGGTGTTTGTGTACACAGGAAGAACTCATAAAAGCCCTTTCACTGATACCTATCAGAGCTCACAGAGCAGATCTTATTTACAAGGCTTAGAATATAATGCAGTTTGCGGATGACATGTCCTCCAATCTAATATACTACTTGAAAGTGAACTACAACTTATCCTGCCTTGTCAGTTACGTCCCCCCCCCCCCACCCCCAACACACACACACACACACACACACACACACACACACACACACACACGCATTTGCATCAGACCAAATTCCAACCTATTCACCATAAAACGCGACACATTATTGAATCATCCCACAAAACTTGTTTTTGTTCAAACATTATCCTCCATCAAGGACCACATTCCCAGCTGCTGCTCTTTCAGTTTTCTATGGAACTCAGCGGCTAGCTTAGCGTAGCCACTCACTCACAAAGTGACTCACATGTGACTATAACAGAGTTGGTTGTTTTTATGGGCATCGGTGGTCAAATGAATGGGTCTTTTGACGGACTGATGGCCGGCCGGGCAATGGTCCACTGATGCACCTGCCAGAGAGCTGGGTTGGACTCTGGACATGGCCATGGACAGGCGGCTGCGGTGGGCACAATTAGAGGAAATGGCTGCTGTCTAACTTCCACCTTTCCAGTAATGGTCACGGTGTGGTGGAGTTCTTGATGAGGAATGATGAGGAGGACACACACACACATACAGACACACACACACACACACACACACACACACACACACACACACACACACACACACACACACACACACACACACACACACACACACACACACACACACACACACACACACACTCACTCACTCACACACTCACTCACACACACACACACACACACACACACACACACACACACACACACACACACTCACTCACACACACACACACACACACACACACACACACACACACACACACACACACACACACACAACACAGAGAGAGAGGAGGGGAGCAGGAGGGGGATATTACTCAACCACATGTTATGCAATGGTGGAAAACATTTCACGCATATGTACAAAGACACACAGAGAGCAGTTCACAGGAACATATGCACATACTGTTATGGGCCTGTACATGTGAACCCACTGACATATGAGAGGGGAGGCAGATAAACAAACACACAAACAGCCTTGGTCACACACCCACACACACACACACACACACACACACACACACACACACACACACACACACACACAGACACTTGTACTCATAGACACTTATGTTCCTACACATGCGCATGCAGGCGAAAACAAACACACACACACACACACACACACACACACACACACACACACACACACACACACACACACACACACACACAGCCACATATTCACACATACACATATTCACACATACACACACACACAGAGTACATACCTCCCTCATTTCTCACACAATCTCACAGCTCGCCATTGCATAATGTGGCCACGGGCATTTCTCTTGAGTGTGTGTGACAGAGTCTAATCAGCCTTTACAGCTGATCTACTTAAAGGAGTGAGTTTACAGTTGACCATCTGCCTGCACAACATGCATGCTCACCACCACAGAGCACCACTCTAAGGAAGCCTATATGCCCTATACTCTTACAAACAAAGTATATACTACAGTACCACCACACTTAGAGTATGGACTATAGGTGTCATATATCATATGTCATACATATATCAATCTTATCAGTGCTTTTTTGGTGCTTTGTTTGTGCAAAAGAAGTACCCCCAAGCACAGCTCAAAGAAAGCGTACATGCCCTACTCTTACAAAGTATATACTACCACCACTTTTAGTATATAGACTATAGGTGTCATATATCTGTCATATATCAATCTTATCAGCACTTTTTTGGTGCTTTGTTTGTGCCATAAAAGTGCCCCCAAGTATGGCTCTAAGGAGGCCTATATACTCTTACAAAGGCAGTACACTTACCAGCACACTTATAGACTATAGGTGTCATATATCAACCTTATCAGCGTTTTTTTGTGTTTTGTTTTGTGCTAAAGAAGTGCCCCCAAGGGAACGATGTTTGTTTCTAATCAGAGTGTCCCCTGGCCTAAACGAAAGAGCCAGTCTGTCTTTCTGTCTGTCTGTCTTGTGTTTAGTTTAGGGCTTCTGGTGGGTGAGGGAGGGCACTCTGTTGCTGTTGTGTTGTTGCCATGGAGTTTCCTGTGGCATTGCACATTCTGTTTGCTCAGACAGAGAGGGTGAGAGAGAGAGAGACCGAGAGAAGAGAGAGAGAAGGAGAAGGGGACAGAGAGAGAGAGAGAGAGAGAGAGAGAGAGAGAGAGAGAGAGAGAGAGAGAGAGGGGAGGGGAGTGGATGGACATGCTAGTTTCCATGGCGAGAAGGCTTTGATGGCAAGCATTGCCTAACGACAGTTTTAGACACTAAGGCCTCCGGAAAAGATTTTATAGATGGAACCGTCTCTGGTGAGAACACGCTGTAACAGAAATAAAAACAGAGTGCGCACAGCTGATGAGGATGATACTAAAGATAAACACACACAAATGCACAAACACACACACACAAATGCACACACACACACACACACACAGACACGCACACACACACACAGACACACACACACACACACAAATGCACACACACACACAGACACACACACAGAAAAATTATAACACACACATGCACACACACACACACACACACACACACACACACACACACACACACACACACACACACACACACACACACACACACACACACACACACACACACACACACACACACACACACAAAATGATAACCAACTTGCCAGTTTGAGGCATGCCAATCAACTTCCTCTATTCAAATGCAAAGCAGAGTGAAATGAAAGTCTATTCTGTGTTGTTGGTTAAGAAATAGGGGTAGTGCCATTTGTATGTGTGTGTGTGTGTGTGTGTGTGTGTGTGTGTGTGTGTGTGTGTGTGTGTGAGGAAGAGAGAGAAGGCAAGTTAGGCATCTCCTTGGCTCAGTTGAATGGAGCTCTCCTGTTCCTCCCTCTTACTGTAAGATTGGGGATGTATGGATTCCAGTCATTGTCACCATTGACAGAACATTCTAGACTCTAGAGCTTGGTCTCTAGGCGGGCCTTCCGTTTCTTTGGACACCATTGAGAAAACAGCAATTGGTTATTGACCTCATTTTACTGTAATATACATAGAACAAATTCATGTCAGAAAATGGGGATACGTCTTCTACACTGCAGATGGCAAGAAATTATGTTTGTGGCAAAGTGAAGCCCGTAAGAAATTGGCTACTGCTTCGAGCAATTTACATATAGGATTTCAATGTAAAGTTGGAAAATGAGGCGTTCTTCTGTGAACCTGAAGCGATGTGTGTGTGTTGAGGGGGTGGGACCGACCGGACAAGTGGATTTAATTAGGTTGTGCACAGAGAGCACCCCCTTATGAAGCCCTTTTACGAGACCTCTTTATGGGATTCCCCTAAGAGTTAGCACCCCCTAGCACTCTCATCCACACTTATATGCACACACACACACACACACACACACACACACACACACACACACACACACACACACACACACACACACACACACACGCATACGCACACACATACACACACGTGCTTGCACATCAGCACCTATCAAAGCGTACATAAATCAGTTGCTCATAAAGGGAGAACCTTATATGATTAGTGTAATACCTCTCTCTAAATTGGACAGGTTTACTGATTCCATATAGCATGGCAGAATACTAACTAGGGTGTCAAAGACTGACTGTGTGTCGTGTGTTAGTGTGTGAGTGTGAATTGATGTCTGTGCATCACCATGAACTCCCTTGTAAGGTATAGAGGGAATGAGGCAGCGTGTGTGTGTGTGTGTGTGTGTGTGTGTGTGTGTGTGTGTGTGTGTGTGTGTGTGTTGTAATCTAAATGTTTCATAAGACAATGTATCTGGCATTTGAGAAGTTCATGCAAGTGTGCACAGATAGACTGGCCTTATATCACTAACCTGCAATTACACCGATACGATCTACAGTTCTCTCTCTCTCTGTCTCTCTCTACCTCTCTCTCTCTCTCTGTTCTCTGTTAGAGTTACATCATTGCTCTATTATATCATAACCGCCTCATAATGAAAACAGGGATGAAATATCAACCCCCCTCAAACACTAGCTGAGCTGTTACACCACGTGACTAGATTTCACCCCTTCTACTCTCAGATTATCTGGACACACTGAGCCTGTCTGTCTGTCTGTCTCTCTCTCTCTCTACTGCCATGTCTGTCTGCTCTGTCTGCCTGCTTGTCTGTCGCTCTCTCTCTCTCTCTCTGCTGCCATGTCTGTCTACTCTATTTGCCTGCTTGCCTGTCTGTCTGTCTGCCTGTCTGTCTGTCTGTCTCTCTCATGTCCCAGTTTGTAGCTCTGACATGAGTGAGCTCAGAGCACTATTGAGAACATTTAGTCATAACTATGACATACTCATTGTTCTGAGAATGAGCATCACCCCTAGCCTAGAATCTAGACCTACCCTAGCAGTACCAAATTGATCTGCTTTGTGACTACAGTCAAGCCTAGCCTGGCTATCCCGCAAACTAAATAATCACAAGTGATATTTAGTCTGGAGACCCACCTATTAATTTTCTTGTAGCGGAAGCGTCATTTACGATTGTTCAGAGCCGTTAATTGGGCGCTACAAATGTCTATCAAAGTGTCTATACATAGGTCAGAGCCAATACCAGAGCCACCCAAGACGTAAAATGCAACATCACCTTTTCGTTCTGTGATTGGATACCAAAAGCAGGTGAGAAAATTGGCCATGGTCACCATGCTGCTTTGCAGAGTGAAATTAAATGGATCGCGCAAAGGAAGTCAAGCCATCAGCCATAGGGAAGTGTGATATTCAACCCTCGTTAGAGGTTGAAGTAGAGAACCAATCACAATGCCCCATGTGAGCAGGGAATCATTGGGCGGGCTTAGCATTGTTTTAATCAGCTTGTTGATTGTTTTGATTCGTTCTGGTCAAAGCCGTGGTTGAAGCGCTATCCTATTGCGTGCAGTGTCAGTTTGAAGGACAACACAGATTTTTGAGCTACGGTCAGTGGACAGACTCTACATTATATACTATAGTCTGGCTTGTCCGGCTATGCCTGCCACCTGCCACCTGCCACCCACCCCAAAAACCTAGTTTGGACACTTGTTTGGACACAACTTTGGTAGCACTTTATAATAACCGTCCTCTATAAATGGTTATTAAATATCTTATTAAAATCAGTAAGTAATTATTTAAGAGTTAATAGATAACAGTTAACAGTTAGGTAGCGGTAATTAACAGAAATTTTGCAGCATAGTTATTTAGATAGTAAGTTAACAGTTAGTTTATAGTTTGTTATGGCTGAATTATAAAATGGGAAAACCTGATGGAATTGAATTGAATTATCTGACTGGTTGAAACCACAAACTTTCCAATTAACTTCTTACTAATGTTAATAAGCTATTTAATAACCATTGATAGAAGACGGTTATTATAAAGTGCTACTGAAACGTTGGTCTAGGGTTACTACATCCAACTCATGCTTGACTCACTTAGGTGTCAGGTGTGGCCCAGACTTCATCTGGAGTTTAGGGTACTATGCCACTTGTTTTTGTTTAGGGTGTCACATGTTTACTCTTGTAAGTGTCCCAACAAATAGGCAATCTAAGCACACTGAGGATAGACGCAAGTCATCTTCATAGTCTTTATACCAAGACAGGACAGACTCTATACTAGCCTGGCCATAGCCTTACTAGTTATTCTTCTCAATTTTCATCACTCAGTACTCAGTCTGGGATTCCAGTCAATGTTTCAAGCCTTGTTGGCATTGGATGCATTATGTCCAGTCCAATCAGCATATGAATGCCGTGCAATAATGCGATCTATCAATCAAAGGCCGATCCAATCGTTTTGAATTTAAACATCTCCAGCAAGCAATCGTTTCTCAATAGCTGAGATCCCAGACCATTGTACAAAGAGAGGCGTAGATCTAGGGGCTGGTTATGACCAGGCTTGGCAGACAATTATGAAGTCTGACAGACACCATGTCGTCAGGTTACTG
>JAODXP020000016.1:26419370-26424370 GCA_027497455.2 Sardinella longiceps | reverse complement strand
TATCATCCCTCTCTGTATAGCCACAGGGGCCTTCTAAGCACAGAGACAAAGGACAGGAGCGGCTCATGACAATGCTGGAGCTGGAGCATCACATTAATGTCCGCAAAGACAACTGTAGTCCATCATCTATATTCAATACTACCGCTTCTGTTGTGAGTGTGAATAGTGCTGTGGTAAGGCCTCCTGTGACCGTATGTATGTATGTATGCACCATATGTACTCTAAAGGGCCGTCACAACAGGACAGGCAAACCAGGCAATTGCCTGGGGCCCAAGTCTGCAAGGGGCCCCCAAGATCGTCAATCATTTAGTATGAATGAATGAATTTAATTGGTGGTGTTTTTCAATAAAATAGTTCTTTAGGCTGGAGTTAGACAACTGTAAGCTCAACACAAATAATAATGAATCAAAGATGCTTGAAGATTATAACACTGTGGTTCATCTAGATGTTTTATGTTAAGGGCCCCCATGTCCTGTTTGCTTGGGGCCCCCTGAGTACTTTAAAACGGTCCTGGTACTCTGTGGGGGGAGGAGTAGGCCTGGAGTGTGGCCCTAGGTACGTACGTATGTGCATCTAAAGAGCTGGGAGGAAGGGAGCAGTCGCGGTGCCTGGCTGGCGCTATGATTGACAGGAACATATTAACCTTCTCGGGACACCTTCATTCTTTTGCCAATGTGTAGGTGGGTTAAATGATGTGGAACGGTCGGTGCGCTGAGTGACAGACACAATCAGCCTTGACAACATGTGTACATTGGCGGTGAGCACACACCCACGCATGGCTATGAAAGGCACAAAGTACACACATTCTCTTGCTCTCTCACTCTAACACGCATAGACACACACACACACACACACACACACACACACACACACACACACACACACACACACACACACACACACACATGTACGCACACAAGCAACCACACACCCATTCATTGACAAGACAATAACAAACTTGCTCACAAAAACACAAACACACACACACACACATACACAAGCAATAACATAAACACAGAGATAGACATAAACATGGACACTTTTGGGTATAGACTGTGATTTGCTTCTAACTAGGGAATTCTTGGGCAACAAATGCCAATACGTAAGTGCCTGCAGTTACAGCGCACTTAACCTTCCCTGAATTAGAAAATATAGCCAAATATAGCCACTAAAAATATAGCCAGTTTCAGCAGTTCCAGGAAACACTACAACAATTGACCCCGCCCCCATCCAGGGATCACTAACAGAGAGTGCCACCACCAAGCTGCTTCTGCCCCCCACCTTAACCCCCCCAACACACACACACACACACACACACACACACACACACACACACACACACACACACACACACACACACACACACAGAGCACACACACACACACACACACACACACACACACACACACACACACACACACAGCCCCTCTGCTTCGCCATCCCATCCCATCCTTCTGCCCCCATGTCCCCACCTGCCAAAATCCTCGACCAATCAACACCTCCCCCTTCCCCTCCTTTCACACGCGTGCCCAGCTGGGTTAAGACGTCCAATCCTGCCCCCTGCCAGCCTGGGGGTGCCAGCCGCGGAGCAGCCAGGCGTTTCCCCCCGCCATCTGCTTCCCTACTACTCCAGCAGGGCACCCACCACCCACCCACCCATCCTCCCTTCATCTCTCTCTCACTCCCTCCATCTCTCCCTCCCTCTCTCCATTCCTCCTTCCCATGCTCTCTTGCTCACACACCTACCACAGAGAATAACCTCTTGGCACTTTGACTATGTATGTGTATGTGTGTGTGTTCTATTATGTTTAGATGCGTGTGTGTGTGTGTGTGTGTGTGTGTGTGTGTGTCTATTATGTGTAGATGTGTGTGTGTGTGTGTGTGTGTGTGTGTGTGTGTGTGTGTGTGTGTGTGTGTGTGTGTGTGAACGCATGTTCTAGCATGTGTGTGTTCTTCCAGTGGGTGTGTTCATGAATGTGTGTGTGACTGTATTTTGACACGTAGCGCTGTGTGCTGGCTGTAACTGCCCTATAGTGCATATGGTATGTGCACATATGTCTGATGCTATACCCATCAATTACTTGCATGCAAACTACGACTCAGACATTTTTACATGTCTTGTTGGTTTTCTCCATGCTTAGTAATTTTATAATTCCACAAGTACACAAGTGGGATTAGCGTTCCAGATATCTTTGCAATGCCGTTTGTTACAAGCATACCTCTCTTCTCTGCACTGTATGCAAATTCAGCCATCACAACCATAGGACTTAACATACAGTATGGTATGAGGCCATGAGTTAACAAGCTGACATTTCTCTGTTTCGCAAGCCTTGCAAAGAGTAAAGGTCATTTTGAATTGGTCACAGGGTTAGTCTTTCCTGCGGTATTGCTATGAGGCGTGTATTTATTGTAATATGCAAATTTTTAAACAGAGAATAGACGTTATTTTATTCTTGTACTGTCTGTGTCACAGTTTTACTGTCACACTTTAACACCAGTTCTTCTTGAATCCATTTGGAAACATTGCAGAGAGGTAATATTGAATCTGCTGTAGCTAAATCTATAGCTATTCACACACTGGCAAACTTAAAAATAAATGTTCAGTATACAAAATATTTCTGATGTACATTTGACATTTGTTACATACACCATACTCACAAACATGTGAACGACATTTGACCTCCTCAGTGAAAGTATCACTTCCCCTTATGTCTCCATTTCCTGTGTTACACAAGCCCTGTTGCAATTTTAACCATCAAAACAACAACAGACACATGCTCTTCTTCCTCTTTTTTTAAAGTTTATTTTTGGGGCTTTTGTCTCTGTTCAGACAGGATAGTACAGACAGACAGGAAATGAGTGAATGGGAGAGAGGGAGAGAGAGAGAGAGAGAGAGAGAGAGAGAGAGAGAGAGAGAGAGAGAGAGAGAGAGAGAGAGAGAGAGAGATGGACACAGATCGGGAAATAGCCTCGGGTCGGATTCAAATTCAGGTCCCCAGGTTTATAGTATGACAGTCCGCTGTGCCATTGCAATGACTTCACCTTCCTCTTCACCCCTGTGTCCCTACTGTGACATCAATACTGTGTCGAAAGCAAAACAAAAAAGTCATCAGGAAATCTGCATTCCTTTCCACACCAGCTGGCAGCTCCCATCATTTCTATCAAATGTAAACAAATGCAACAAATTAACCTGATACAACATGACTTTTTAATTCATGTCACTATAATTTAGTCAGCCTTCATCAGTCCCTGTGTACTGTATGGGAATCTCCATGGTCTAAGAAGTAAATAGTGGTGTTTAACCTTTGATCCGTCAGTGCAGTAAGCAATGTTTGCCCTCTCGTCTTGTCTCCAGTGGCTGGGCCAGTTGGTGAGCAATGTTCTTATTTTTCCCCATTTAGCCCACAGGTCACTGTGTTCACCTTTAATCTTTGCCTGGGGAACACTGCGACCTTTTCCTCAAAAGCCACCAAGTGACTCACACCACGTGACAAGAACATGCATCCTATATGTCTGGGTCTGATATGTGTGTGTGTGTGTGTGTGTGTGTGTGTGTGTGTGTGTGTGTGTGTGTGTGTGTGTGTGAATGCCTGCACACAGACAGATAGACAGACAGACAGACACACACACACACACACACACACACACACACACACACACACACACACACACACACACACACTTTATCACTCATTCTCACACACAAACCCAAGATTACAGAGCCTATCATTGCCTAGACATTTAAGCTTAAGGTGTTTCTTGCCCTCAACGGCATCTATCAGGCCACACTGTCTGGAAGGCACTACCTTAACCCTAACCCCCTTAACACAGGATTTAAAGGCAGAGACTTGAAGGGAAGGTGCCTGTTACGGCCTGGCTCGTTTGAGACCACAACATAAAGAGGCAAATGGACAACAGGATAACAAACAATAATTTTATTGTAGAATATTTATAAAAATAGCAACGTTACCAAAATGTCTAGGGAAATGAGTGGGAATGGTGGTGTGCTGTATGCACGTATTGTATAGATGGAAGTCAGTATGTGAGAGACTAAATGAATAAACACAAAGAGAGAGAGAGAGAGATAGAAAAGACAAAGACAAAACACAAGTGGAGAGACAGAGAGAGACAATAGAAAAGACTATAGACCGAAATGTAATGGTTAAAATGTATGATCTTGTGAGAACAATACATGCACATTAAATGATGTGTATGTCACTGATTGCAGATGTCATGTCATGTGGTACCATGTTTGCGTGGTGTTTAGCCAGACATACTGGTGGTTTAATCATTGGAAAGCTGATCAAAAAAGATCTGTATAGTGTAGTTAGAAGCAGAGGGAAACCTATCCACAGTGCTCCTGTGTTTATGTGTTTATGTGTTTATGTGTGTGTGTGTGTGTGTGTGTGTGTGTGTGTGTGTGTGTGTGTGTGTGTGTGTGTGTGTGTGTGTGTGAGCTCAGGTGCAAAGCCGTCCTTAGGGTGAAGATCATAAAAGTGTGCTGGAAAAAGCAAAGGAATGTGTTTGTGTCAGTTTATGTGTGTGTGTGTCTGTGTGTGTGTGTTTGTGTGTGTGTGTGTGTGTGTGTGTATATATGTCTATGTGTGACTGTGGTGTGAAGAAAACCAGCTTAGAGAATAGAGACTAGCAGGCCATCTCCCCTGGGGACAGAGACAGGCCCTAACCCTTCTCTCTCACACACACACACACACACACACACACACACACACACACACACACACACACACACACACACACACACACTATGATGACTGTGGTCACTATTTTGACAGCCTATCTGCTCCTCTGCACTGAAGCTCAGCGGCTCAGTGTGTGTGTGTGAGAGAGAGAGAGTGGACTTCCCACCACAGCTAAATGCCTCTAATGCCCAGGAGGCTCCAGGTCAACACCTCTGGCCACACACCCACCTGCTTCAGGCCACACTCTTAGCAATTACATAAACCTGTCACAAACGCTTCAAGAGCACATACTGTACCTGT
>JAODXP020000016.1:26409370-26414370 GCA_027497455.2 Sardinella longiceps | reverse complement strand
ATCTCATTGTTTTTTTGTCATTAACTCCTGAATGCTCACCACTGCTCACATTCCATTTCCTTCTCCTTTATCTCTCTCTCTCTCTCTCTCTCTCTCTCTCTCTCTCTCTCTCTCTCTCTCTATCTATCTATCTCTCTCTCTCTTTTCTCATCTCCATTGCCACCCACCCCTCTCCAGATGTTATTAGGTATTTACTGAAGTCATTAGAGGCCTTAATGAGCTAGCCCGCGTGTCAGTGTGTGTGGGTCTCTTATGAGGTGGTGCACGTCTTTAGAGTGTGTGAGGCGTGTGTCTGCACCTGTGCCACAAACTGAGCTTTGGTTGAATGACAGAGAAAATCACCCTGAGAGAGACTGAACTACAATTAAATGTCTAGGTCCTGTTCGGCTGTCAACTCTGACCCTCTCCCCTGTAAATTGCAGAGAGAGATGGACAGAGAGGGAGGGAGGGAGAGAAGGAGGGAGAGAGAGAGAGAGAGAGAGAGAGATGGAAGTTAGAGGAGAGTGAAACAGGTTGAGAGCACAGAAAACACGCTTAACAAAGAGAAGATGGCTGTTCAAGGTCTCCTGCAACCTTTTTCTTTATATCTATCTCTTTTGTCTCTGTGTGTCTCTGTCTTCTTCTAGAAGAGATGTGTGTGTGTGTATGTATGTGTGTGTGTGTGTGTGTGTGTGTGTGAGGGTGTGTGTGTGTGTGTGTGTGTGTGTGTAGAGGGTGTGTCTGAATGGTCTCACAAGCACTCAGCGCACCTTCTGTCGATCCCAGCAGCCTCTTCTCCCTCTCATCAGGAGTCCATTTAGGAGGACGACGACCCCCCCACCCACCCCCACCCCTCCTAAAAGACCCCTCACCCCCCACACCCCTGTCCCATCCCGCACCACCCATTCTTTCTCCTGATTCCACCTGTCCATTTGTTAACCCCATCAGCGCCTTCACCGGTAACCCCAGCCCAGCCAAGCCAGACCCGGGAGGGGGGGTGGAGGGGAGGGCAATGTGAGAAATCAATAATTTCATTTTGACACTGTCTCAATTTTCAATTAAAGATGAGCGCCGCTTCCACTGTCTGCTCCAGCAGGCCGTCAATCAAGCCCCATCAAACCTTATGTGTGCCCCTAGCCCATAGATCCAATCCAATCCGTCTACACACACACACACACACACACACTGTGCGTGTGCACACACACTCATACACACACCACCAACCACCTCTGTCTATACACACACACACACACTGCGCGTGTACACACGCACACATACATGCACCACCAACCACCTCTGTCTACACACACACACACACACACACACACCTCCAATAATACTCATAAACACACACAGATGGAAACACTCTGAGCCTTGCACATAAATCCACAAGCACAAGGGACCGCTTCATCCCTGGGTTGCCTGGGATCAAAATATAGAGATAGAATCAGGAGAAGAAGCTGAAAAGGAAGGAAAAAGAGAGATAAAATAAAACTAGAATCTGTAAAGAAAAAAAAAAGAATGACATAATTTTTCGACATTAGCGAGAGAGAGACAAGAGATGCTTTGCTTCGCTATTTTCTAGCCCATCGACCGCATCTGTCGCCGCAACCGCACTCTTGTCTCTCTCTCATTACCCACAATGCCAAGCGCTTTCTGAACCGTCAGCAGGACTGGTGGACGGGGTGGGCGACTCCCTTAATTAAACTAATTAAAGGCGAGATTAGCGCAATCCAATGGTGCTGACGATGTGCCCCCACAACGAATGGATCCTCCATGTCTGCGCTCAGCTCCGAGAGGGGGGTTGGGCTGGTCGCTGAGTCGCTCCTCAGAGAAAAGGCAATAATGTGTCTTAATAGCCATGTGTAGCGTCTGTACATTTATGCCTGAGGATAGTCACCAAAACTACACCTCACACAGAGAAATCATATAGTGATTATTTAGACCTCAGGCAAATGGAGGTTTTGTGTATGTTGTTTCTCCCGTCTCCTGTCTGAGTTTGTTCTTCTCTCGAGGCACAGTAGGAGTAGACGAGGAAAAGGGGGAGCAGGGTGTGCAGAGAGATGGGGGGATACCCGTGGTCACAGTTTTTTTTTTTTTTCCCATTTATTGAAAATCCTCCTTTTTCGTTCCACATCAGAGACGAAGGGGGGAAAATGAGGAAAAATCAATGGAACGTTGCAGAGAAAAAATGAAATCAGCAGACGACTCTAGAATGTTTTTTTTTTTCCTTTTTGTCGATACCACCAACCCACCAGCTTGGCTCAGCCACCTTCATCTTTTGCGCTCCTTTCTATACCTCCAAACTAAACCTGAACTCGTTGGTTGTTCATTGAATCTGAGATTTATAATCTTTTTTCCTTCTTCTTCTTTTACTGTGCCACAAAGTTAGCGTATAAAATGGCATATAACACAGCGTGACACAAAAGCCTGTGCTTGTGGCGTTTCCCAGGTGTTATACTGGAGAGTATATATTAGAAAAATCAATGCCACTCCGCTTCTAGTGACAGCCTCCCGCAGTAAGGGATTGTACACAATTTAACAAGGGGCCTCGTAAAGCGAGGAAATAGGGTTTGTTTTTGTGTGTGTGTGTGTGTGTGTGTGTGTGTGTGTGTGTGTGTGTGTGTGTGTGTGTGTTGTGTGTGTGTGTGTGTGTGTGTGTGTGTGTGTGTGTGTGTGTGTGTGTGTGTGTGTGTGTGTGTGTGTGCTTGTGATTGAAGTATGAGGTTGAGAGAAGGCTGTTGGGTACACTATGGTCCAAATGAAGTCTGTCAACCACTGTTTTAAAACCAAATAACTGCCTTATGCAACCATGCAATATATGTCTTGTCTGCCCAGCATTTATGTGAATGAAAATAAAAAAAAATAATAGCATGTTTTCAGTCCATTTCAGGGACACTCACATGGCTCTGCTTGCTTTCAGGTATGGGAGATAAGGGATGGACAGAACAGTGATGTTGCAGTGGAGGGATGGATGAGGAACTGAACAACACTTCTGGGAGAGGGAGAGAGAGAGGGATAGAGAGATGGGGGAGGGATGGGAGGGAGGGAGGGAGGGACAGACGTGACCTCTTCTGGCCTGCCTGTCCGCTCCTGTCAATCTCTCACTTTAACGGCTTCATCAGCCACGCTTCCTTTATCATCACACGCTCCGTCTTATTCATCACTCGGATTCAGACGCACCTGTGGCCATCGCTCGCTTTATCTCTCTCTGTCTTTGTCTGCGTGTGTGTGTGTGGGTGTGTGTGTCTGAGTAATATATGTCTTGCAATTGGACATGATTGTCCTTTTTTCCTAATTTGTGCACTGTGTGTGTGTGTGTGTGTGTGTGTGTAAGGGTGACCAAAGAACACCAAGGGACGGGCCCCGATTTTGGTGGTCTTACATGTAAAAGAGAAGAAAACCCACTTTGTCCCTGATTTTTGAAGCTAATACATTACTTACTTTATTAATATTCACTGTAGAACTAAGAATGATGTTTTTCAGGAAAATTGGCCTGATTTTCATTGTAAATATCTGGTCACCTAAGTGTATGTGTGTGTGTGTGTGTGTGTGTGTGTGTGTGTGTGTGTGTGTATGGTTTTGTTGTGTGTGTGTGTGTGTGTGTGTGTGTTTGTGCATGTGTGGATGTATGGCTGTATGTGTGTGTGTGTGTGTGTGTGTGTGTGTGTGTGTGTGTGCATTTATGGTTGTGTATGTCTGCATGTGCGTGCATGTGTGGCTGCATGTATGGCTGTGTGTGTGTATGTGTTAGTGCATGGCCATTCATCCTCCTCCACACAGCTGGCGGTGTAAGAGCGTGTGTGTGTGTGTGTGTGTGTGTGTGTGTTGTGCGGTGCTCCCAGTTGACAGCTTGAGTGTTGTGCTGTGATGTGATCATGTCGGGGGTAATCTGGGGGAGACGCTGGTGGGCGGAAACAGCCCCTCAGAGACGACGCCAGAGACGAGGCGAGGCGAGGTGAGGTGAGTGACCAACACACAGAGGGCAAATTTACAGCAAAGGTGACCTCAACGCCCACACACACACTACAGAGGGGAGGAGGGTGGGGGGAGTGTGGGGTTGGCGTGGGGTGGGGTGGTGGTTCCCTTATTACAGCGGCATCAGGGGGCAGTTTGAGAGCAATTACACCCCCTGGCTCATAACTCTAACTCCTCCAACTGCCCCCCACCCCCCACACTACAACACCCACTCCATCCTCCCAACCACCACCTCCCAACAGCGGCAGCAGCACCCATCTGTAATGGAGGACCTCTCAACCTGGACAAAATGGCCTCAGCACCAGTGACAGAGAAAATACCATAAATCACTGCATTATGTTTGTGTGTGTGTGTGTGTGTGTGTGTGTGTGTGTGTGTGTGTATGGGCTTTAGATGACCCAGACCCCATGTGGTCTTTGTGTGTGTGTGTGTGTGTGTGTGCGTGTGTATTTGTCAAAGAGGATGGTAAGCCATTGTCGTGGAACATCAGTAACTGGGAAATCCTGGATGGATTGCGGCAACTATAGCACCATTGTTATAACACCGATTGTGTGTGTGTGTGTGTGTGTGTGTGTGTGTGTGTGTGTGTGTGTGTGTGTGTGTGTGTGTGTGAACGAGGGAGAGTGAGCGGAAATGAAAAGAAAGATTGGCGGTGTGTAACAGAGGTTCAGGAGAAATTGATAGGCTTGATTGGACACATACTCTGTAATCGAAACAAGGTGTTGTGTGTGTGTCCGTCTGTGCACCCACTCACAACCCAAGTGTGTGTTAGTGTGTGTGATTAATATCCCAAAGATTGGCATCATTTGCCATGGGTGCTTTAGCATGGGTGCCACTCACGCAGATGTATGGCTGCCAGACAGAAGGGAGGAGACACAGGAGATTATAACCATGACGACCCAAGGCATCAACATCCTATAATACTATTCATACAGTAACTGACAGCCAACTCACTTCACTTCAGGCACATACCTGTATACACATACAAGTACACACACACACACACACACACACACATACACAGAGAAACATAGCCGCATAGC
>JAODXP020000016.1:26401870-26406870 GCA_027497455.2 Sardinella longiceps | reverse complement strand
CTTATGAGGCTATGAAGCCTCTATCATCAAGTTCCAAAACCCCTCCCAGCCCAGCCCACCCGCTTTCACATGCGTCACCTTACCATCATCTTATTCAAAATAATCACATTCATAATCAAATAATCACATCCTTGAGCAATTGCAAAGTAATGAATGAATGAATGAATGTTTAGCCACAAATGCCAGTTCTCTGCCTGAGTTAACAATGACAGTAAACACAACAAAATACACAAACACCAAGCAACGAGAGGACCTACCACAACAAACCTGTTTTTATGGTCGGCACTACAGTAAAAGCTTCATCTAGGTATGCAAACATCCTCCTCTGCCACTGTTTGATGAGCTGAGTTCTTAGGAACACCCATACACTCTCCGTCACCTCAGGGTGGCTATTAGCCTTGACATATATTTAAAAAGGAATTATCTTAAAGACATTTATACTTTGCTCACATACAGTAGTATGCAAATAACAACAATGTTGACAAGGTAATGGGTTAGTGCGTCAGTCAGTCGCTTCAGGCTCTGGGGGAGCCAATGATCCTGTCTGAAATGCACACGTATGTAAAGTATAGCTGCTTTATTGATGTCAGGGAAGCCTGTGTGAACAACTGACGTCATTGTTGACATGTGGAGTACAACATGCAAATTCTCCCTCTCAAGAACAGGATGGGACGTGAATAAGGAGGTCATCCTAAGAGTCCTCAGCGTTGCTTTGGCTGTTTGATGAAGCGTGTGTGATCCGTGAGAATGTTGTTCACCCTAATGCACTGTCACAAACATCCCCAAGGCACCTGTACCTTCAGTACTGTTAAGAGTAACATTGCTACTGCTTATGTCCAATGACTGGTTAAAAACTCTGATGTTCAAGAGAACCTATGCAGGATCCGGTGGCGTCATCCAGTAAGCTAACAACCAAACAAAGCAGTTATTTAGCGTTTCTGCCAATAATCCTCCATTTAGAATTGCATAGTCAATGGTGATCGCCGCTAACAAAATGTATCGACAGTTGAATGCGCTGAGAAGTCTCAAATTGCGTTGTAATTCAAACAGTAAACTCTGGCTAAGTCACGTGACCTAGCTTGCTTGCTAACCAAAACTTACGATAGCCGGGACGCGCTCACTGATCTTGCATAGGCGGTATCTGCCTCTAGGAGGGTCGGACAATCTCGTGAAGGGGCTCGTTTTACTCCGGAACATGTCATTTATCAAGTCTAGTGAGTTCTAGGCAATTTACATAAAGGTGTAATGAATAGGAAACGTCGAAATTTTACCTAAAAGTTGCATGTGGTGGCTTTCAGTCATCTGTTAGAGAATAGGACAAGGACCTATATTATTAAAGTATTATCACCCGGTGGAATGAAATACTGTTTTCTGATTGGCTGACAGGGTGTCAGTGAATTCTTGATAACAGGACATCTTGTCTTCACCACCGTTCCATATCAAAGCTGTTTAAAACGGTAACAACGGTAACGGTAACTACTGTTCGTTTGTCACAAAAGTATTATGGTGGAACAGACTTGAAGTAGAACCCACTGCATACTCAACCTCTACATAATATACTACTGCTGTGTGCTTAAAGTAGCCGACGTGTCAAGTGTAGCAGCTTTAGCATACTGTATCCAGACTGGGCAGGGGGCTGTGCTGTGCTGGGACTAGGCTACTTAGAGTTAGTGTGGTCAGACCCAGGGGAAGGGTGCAAACACAGGTCAGCCTAGCTGTTTTTAATGCCTCAGGCACCAAGTGTAAAAGACCTTATTTCATAAACACATTCTGTTAGGACACATTCTGTTCTATGGTAGGCATTAATTAATTAATCAGGAAAGCATGTGAAGCCATAATACCTTTTAACCACAATAAATACCTTCAAAATATACAAGAAAGTACATTCCGTTTTGAAAAGCCAAACCAAAACCCTGGCAACAGCACTCAGCAACCTTGAACAACAAGGGACATGGGTTGATTGACTTGCTTTAAACGCAGGTGTACACGCCATATGTTTACAAAACCTTTATACACTATCACCAGCAGAATTCTACGAATCTAGATTGATGTAGAAATTGGTAGTCTGTTCAAGGTTGTGCGCATCTCTCTGTCCATCTCTCTCTCTCTCTCTCTCTTTGTGTGTGTGTGTGTGTGTGTGTGTGTGTGTGTGTGTGTGTGTGTGTGTGTGTGTGAGTGTGTAGCACTGTTTCACAGATGGGGCCTCTCATTCCTATTTGCCTAGGCTCAAGAAAGTGATGAAGCCACACAAACACACACACACACACACACAAACACACACACACACACACACACACACACACACACACACACACACACACACATTAGCTGCCACAAAAGGGGGACTAAACGGCGTCTGCCGCCTCTTTGTCCTCCTCCCTCACATTGGGCCCACATCTCAATTAACCAATCACGCTCTCTCGCTCTTCATCCACACAACTCCCATAGACTCATGCCTCTTCTTCATTATCAGCCTTCTGCTCTTTCATCTCTCTATCCCTCTCTCCCTCCCTCCATTCCCTCTTTCATTCTCTCATTACTTATTCTCTAATTCATCTCTATCTCCCTCTGTCCCTCTCTCCACCAACCCCCCATTCTTTCTGTCTTTCATTTCTTACTTATTCTCTAATTCATTCTTTCTCTCTTTCTTTCTTGACTAATCAGTCTCTCATCTTGTTCTTTGTCTTGGCTGGGAATGAGTTGTGAGTGAGTTTCCAGACATCTGACTGATCAGCAGCATGTCTGCTCAAGGAAACATTCACAACTAATCCAATTTGCCAGCCCTCCGATCTGCTGTGTATGTGTGTGTGTGTGTATGTGTGTGTGTGTGTGTGTGTGTGTGTGTGTGTGTGTGTGTGTGTGTGTGTGTGTGTGTGTGTGTGTGTGTGTGTGTGTGTATGTGTATATACTTGTATGTGTGTACATATGTATGCCTGCGTATATGTACTGTATACATATGTGTGCTTGTATGTTTGTGTGTGTGTCTGTATGTGAATGTGTGCTTGTGAGTATGTGTTTGTAAATTGTGTGTGTGTGTGTGTGTGTGTGTGTGTGTGTGTGTGTGTGTGTGTGTGTGTGTGTGTGTGTGTGTGAGTGCTTGTGTGTGTGTTTGTGTGTGGGGGGGGCTTTTCTGCTGACAGAAAGTCTGGATGGTAGAATGAGAGAGAGAAAAGAATGAACAAGAGAGGAATAAAGAAAGCGCTAACAACTGAAAGAATCAATAACTGGAAGTGTGTCACACACACACACACACACACACACACACACACACACACACACACACACACACACACACACACACACACACACACACACACACCTGGTGGTGGAGGTGGGCAGCATTGTGGCCTCCGTGGTGGAGGTGGTAGAAACACTCCCTCTACAGGGAGACAGCTTCATAAACTGCCTCCATTATTGAGAATGACTCAGATGGACATTTACTGAACACTGCAGGCTAGATTGAGTCCTGGAAGTGATATATATATGTGTGTGTGTGTGTGTGTGTGTGTGTGTGTGTGTGTGTGTGTGTGAGAGAGAGAGAGAGAGAGAGAGAGAGAGAGAGAGAGAGAGAGAGAGAACAAAGGTGACTAGCGATGTATTGCAGCGAGGTCATAGATGTTTACTGGCCTCCTTACAGCAATAATCACAGAGCTGAGGAACAATCCGGTAGGAGAGTATTTCCTGTGACCTCTGCTCCAGTGTGTTATTACCCCACTCCTAATGGCAACTGTGCTAGCTCAGCTACACACACACACACACACACACACATGCGCACACATACACACATGCATACACGCGCACACACACACACACACACACACACACACACACACACACACATACGCACACACACTGTCAGTTGAATTCCTTGGAATTTTGTTTTCATTGGAACCTTTGCACAATTCTGGGGAATTCTGTTTTCTGCAGATTGTTTTTTTTTTTCTTTAAGATGTTCTACAGAAAACCGTCAACGCTGGTTCCAACCGCCAAAGTCTACATCTGTCAAACCCCATTACTGAAAACATTTACAATGGTTTGCCACAGGTCAGGCTCTAGGACATCTACGTACCTACAGACCACAGTGAAAGCAATGAAGCCTGAAGACACAATAAACTGCAGGTGCTTCATTCCTCCCCCATTGTGGCAGGTTTGTTTTTTTACTCACTGTACTTTTTTACACAAACTTCTTTGACAGCTTGGCACAAAGTAGAACAAAAAAAATAAATAAATAAAATAAAAAAAAATATCAGTCAGAAAATGAAGTTATTTTGTCTTATTTGACAGTTATTTGCCGTTATTTTACTGAGCGAGGAAGGGCCCTGTTTGTGACTTTCAGGTAGGCTAGCTAACATTCCTTCCTGTGTGCAGGCGGGCGGGCGAGAACTGGGAAGTGGGTCAGGTGCTGGAGTCCACATAGTGCAGCGGTTGGGTCGCTCGGGTCGCTGGGCTCCCAGCCATCTGGCTCCAAACACCAGGCAGAGGAATGCT
Organism: Sardinella longiceps; assembly: GCA_027497455.2. Taxonomy (NCBI): domain Eukaryota; kingdom Metazoa; phylum Chordata; class Actinopteri; order Clupeiformes; family Clupeidae; genus Sardinella; species Sardinella longiceps. The sequence goes on along the minus strand of JAODXP020000016.1, from coordinate 26,402,382 downwards.
AACACCTCACACCTCTCTGGGCGTTGGCCATAGCCCTCACAAACAGGGCTGGTGTGAAGCTCCTCTCAGAGGCACGGCACACACACAAACACACACATACATACATATACACATACATACACACACATGTAAAACACACACACACACACACACACATAGGCACATACATACACACACACATACACACGTACATGGCCTCCTTGTGGCAAACTTTCATGCTGGGCTCACCTAAATAGGACAACAGAGAGAGGAAACTCTCTCCACACACACACACACACACACACACACACACACACACACACACACACACACACACACACACACACACACACACACACACACACACACGTGTGTGTGTTCCCAAAAACATTTGCAGTAGAAAAATGCTGGTTCACTACAGTTAGATTGGAATCCTTGTCAATGGTTTGTGGCAAAACCCCTGACTTACAACCAACCAACATTCCTTCTGTATCCTTATGTGTAGAATATATAAATCACATGTACTTAGGGTG
>JAODXP020000016.1:26388875-26401770 GCA_027497455.2 Sardinella longiceps | reverse complement strand
GGCTTTGGATGCCTTCATCAGGAAATAATGAGAATGACACAAAAGTGAATGTTGCCTTAATATTAAAATAATAATATTATGAAATATAAGTCTTTTGTAGTAACACTTGGCTACATGTCTCATAATGCCCGGCTATGCTTACTAAGTATGATAATATAAATTCCTGGAATTAGTTATTCCATCCCCATAAACAAGTATCCAAAATAAATCACATCATGAATATAAGTTAAAATATTGTAAAGGAGTATGTACTCTTCATGTTACAGTATAGAGTAAGTCCATGTCAAGTCACATATAACTGGCACAGGATAGGCTATTGTTAGTATATACAGCCTAAACTTTCAGGGAAAACCATCCTGGCAAACAGCATATACAAATATATGATGTCTACCTTCTGATACCGACGACAGAGTGTGGTTGCCAAGTTGTGGAATTTTTGCTGGTTCCACCGCATAGCCATTAGAGTTAACATGTCTGTACGTCCTACAAACACAAAAAAATGTATTAGCATTCAACAACTCCCTGCTATTCTTCACAAAAGGGCATGTTTATGTACAAAGCACACCTTTTTGAGTAATTGTAAAGTATTCCTTTGTGCAAAAATACTAACCTCAATTATTTTACATCATCAGTCAGGATGTGCAATACAATATCATACTCCAACCATGGATCACAACATAATTAGAGTATATTTCAAAGGTTAGTACACCACTCTCATTTTTCATGGGAGATTACAGAAATAAGACTTTGATACAACTTAAGCTAGTAATTGTACAGTTTATTGTGGTAGTGCTTGCTAAGCTTGGCAGACCAGAATGCTATAACCACTATGCTTTGTATTAGGGAAGATACACTTTCATAACCAGCTGTTTCAACTGTCATGGCTGTATGTTGAATTATTTACACAGAACAAATCTATACCGCTAAACAAGCAGTATTCATCAATAGATATGACAGAATACTTGAAAAGTAAGAGCAGTTTTTGACATACTGTATATACGGTATATTTATTTGAAAAATTTTCATAACTCTTTTTAACTGGGTTATCTCACCTGTTTTTGACATGTGTTTTGTTTGAACTGCAATCCTAGAGAGGAAGGCATTGCACTGTTCAACTTCTTCTCCCAATGTTAGGCCAGCCCCGTCTTGATATGCTCCACTCCACTTAACCTTTGAAATTTTCAAATAGGTACAGTAGATGACAATCATACACTGTTGATGTTAAGTCAATGATTTCCAAACACAAAGACACTAGCCTAAAATACTAGATGCAATTATAGTGGAAGCCATCTAGCGACTCTCTGTTTACTGGCAAACTGGAAAACTGTGGAAAACTGTATGGGTTATTCTATGGCGTAAAGGAGGATTTGAAAAGCACCAGATTAATTCGCCCCTGCCAATGGTGCGTCCCCTGACCCAACATGTTAATGTGGGTTTGGCTTGTCAGGCTTGAGACACACCACATATCCCCATTGACATGGGCTTAAAACACCTTTTAGTCTCCATCTCTCCTCACCACCTTACAGGCACCAACACTGCAACACAGCTTCAGCCTGTTTTGCAACCAACCACCGTCACTTTTAATTTACTGACAGGATCAACTGACAAACAGCTGACAGATCATTTCAAAACATTTCCCTAGTATTTCTATAACTCAGTGAATCCTTCAAACCTTACCTCACATTTGAAGTCATGGGCCTTGGCATGAAAGACTGACAGGAATGGCTTCATTGAAAGGAGATGTTGTAGCTCTGGGCAGCTTTTCACTACTTTCATCAGGTAGGGCCAGTATTTGCATGTGACGTCCATCGCGAAGAAAGTGATTTCCATTTGACAGGCAAGTTGATTTTGCAAGTAAAGTGGATATGCAAAGATTTCCCCCCTGAACATATTTATTGCTTGAAGAAAAACTCCATGCCGGCACACAGCAAGCTCCAGTCCCTCCTCGTCCACTTTGCCTCTGGACTTTGCTGATGTTTCCCTGGCAGCAGTCCATTCCCCCCCACACACACCTCTTCCAGAGACCTAAAGTACAAAATAGAAAATGATTGATTTAATTTGATTCTGTGGAAAGTTATTGTGGTGTTATATCTATTGAAGTTGTGGAACCTACATGTTTGGTGGTTGAATGAATATATTGGACAAATGTCTCCACGTCCTCATCCTTCGCAATAAATACTCCCTCAAATAAGGCATTTCCCTCTGATCTAAATAAAAGAAACATGCATAAACCTTCAAGCTAAATAAAGAAATATTAATAAAACAACAACACAGATGATAAACATTTGAGTAAGTACCTTGCTGCATTCTTAAAGCGATAATGCTTCCTATTACCGTCCACAGAAGCAGCTAGCATCTTGGGGGTACATGCTGGACATACAAAATACTCCTCCTTGCATTTTCTGTCCATTTCAAACCTTGCAGCCTCCCATTCAAAGAAACTTTGTCTGAAAGTGTCAGCACAGATCTTTCCAGTCTGTGGAAAAAATGGAAATAAATAAGTTATAATTAGCAGTCACAGGCTGATCCAATCCTTTAAATTTAAAAACCTCTAGGCAGCTCTTTTTACCTGTGTCAATGCACTATCTGTGCTGTATCAGTAGACTACAGTAATAATGCATGTTAGAATGCTGCTGTTACCAATAGAACTACATACACTGACATGTTGCTGCCTTAATTTATCTATTTTGATCATTGATGTTATTCCTGTCTTTTCTTATCCAGTCCTCTCTGTCTTAAACTTACCATAATCATAGCATACTGACAAGAGAGTGATAAACGGAATTCTGTTGTTCACAGTGACAATACATTTCTCTGAATAAATGAAGCACTAGCACATGAGCTTAGAAAACATGGCTATTATGTAAGGGATAATGGCCGCCGATGTGTCCCGATATCAGAAGAATAATGGACGATGCGAAGGCAAAGAACAGCCCGACGGCGAAGCCTACTCGAAGTCCATTATTTTTCTGATATCGGGACACCTCGAAGGCCGTTATCCCGCTTATCACCCGGTTGCAACTAAAACGTATAGATGGTAAGCACGTGTTTAAAACCTAAAAGAAACACGTGGCTCCGTTTAGAAAGAAGTTATCCTGTTCGGTTGGGGTACTATTTTCATATGAAAGAAGATCCGCAGGCTGCATTCTAAAGAGCATTGATATACATGTAGAACGCTGGTGAAACTTTTTTAATCCTATCAATGCCTCAGGTGACCTGTTATCTAGAAATAACCTGACAGCCAATCAGAAAACAGTATTCCATTCCACTGGGTGATAAGTGATTGGGAAAGGATTAGTTGATTTTGTGCTGCTGTCAAAATATACATCTCTATATGAAACATGAATTAGTAGTTATTATGTAGCAGGTGAGAGTGCCATCATCAAATAATGTCATGGTCCTCCTCACAAAACAATACTCACTCGGCCAAAGCGGGAAGTTCTCTGGTCTAGCATTTTCAAAAATGCCTGGAAGGACAGTCCAGGTGATGCCATTTTCAGTTCCTCAAAGGAAAAGAAAATGTCTGTGGCATACATGGTGGATACGTTGAGGGTAGCTGGCCAGTAGTCACTGTATATTAGGTCATCCACTCCTGCTGCCCAGGTCGCCTGGCAGACCCCACAGTGGATCTCAGGTAGGCTTAGATCAAACCGTCCTGGAAAGATTCATGATTTAGTACATGGCATTCATAGCAACATACTGTAACAGGACAGCCAAAGTAGGAAATGGAATAGCTGTTGTGTGTTCCAGATCTTTTTTAACAAAGCGTCAGGTTCAGCTACAGATAGTTTGACCCTTGAACACCTATTCTTAGCCTGCCTACAGGAAATAGGAACGTTTGTCTGCCATGTCTACTTTGTCTGCCATGATAACAGCCTGGTACTATTCTTTCACGTTGTGGCTAATATTATTAAATAGCTGTGTTTACAGTACATTTCATGCAACCTTATGACAAATTCTGTGGAAAAGGATAATTAACTTGACAATGGTAGATTTCACTGATTTTCTTTTTTTCCTTTAGAATTCCTTCATAAACTGAAGGCAACAGAATATAGGGAGATGGGATGGGATCAAGACCTGTTGGAGATTCAAACCTTACAGGGACTTAAAGTAAAGGGAGGCTGAACTGCATGTGTTATTTAGGTGTAAACATTCTAGATCTACACTAGGTCTATAATATGTTCTAGATGTTCTAGCATACCATTAATTGAAATCACAGACAAGGATTTTCCAGCCTTGACATGTAACGATCCTGGTGGACAACTGCAGATCTTCTCTGGCATCTCCAACGGTACAAGGCGCACTAAGAGAGAAATTATAAAGGTGTATAAATTATATGCATTATCACTGGAATGGACTGGACATACTTTAATCTGTACTCGGTTGAAGAGTATTAGATATTTACAGCTTTTGTTCCCAAATGATTTAACACAAAGCACACTTATGTCAGAATGGTCAGCATTCAACACAAACATTTCTCAACAGCTAGTAAAGAAACTGGATCAGCTGGGACAGAAAACCACCCTCTGCAAATGACTCCTGGACAGTAGGAAGTCCAGGCAATCAAGATAGGAAACATGACCTCCATCATCATGTTTATCAATGGGGACCAAACAGAGAAATTGACCAATGTCATGAGAACGGCTCAAAAGATCACCCTGGACTCTTCCTCCCTCCATCTCTGACATCTACAACACTATGCCACACTTCATCCATAGTGAAACTGTATGTTGTCTCACTATACAATATTTATGGCTGAAATGACAATAGAAAAACTTTGAGTAAGTTTTTTGGATCTTTTTTTATCCTGAAATCCCAATTTATTGTTACAGACCTTATAGTCAATCGAAAAATCAATCCCTGTGGAACTTAGTTAAGCAACCAGACATGAACAAATCTGAGATCGAGACCGTTCAAGAAACTACAACTTACCACAATGACAAAGAGCCCCCTCCACAACACAGGTTGTGGGAGGCAACGGCTGAAAAAAGCCTGCAATCATGGTATCCCTGTTGTGAAGGACCAGTGCAGAGTGTTTCTCTACATCGCAATCTGCACACAGAAATGAGTGTGGCAGGCAGTCATGGCACCTGATAACAGCCGGTGTGGTCCCACATTTCTGGCAAACCCGACTTGTTGTATTCTGTCGGCCCACCATGGCATTAACCAGCCGGGGTCTCTCCTTCTCCCATCTCTCCGCAGACAGACTCTTCCGGAAACTCCAGTCGGTGGAAGAACGTGGTCTTTCCTGCACAGGGTCATCCTGAGACTGCAGAGCAGGGTCATCAAGAGACTGCTGAAGCTCTTGGAGGAAAGATTCTGAAATATATGCAATATAATATATTACATCAAAAGCATCAACACACATACAGGGAGTCTACAGTATTACTTTATATTCATAGTCATAATCAGTCACCAGTAGAGACACAAACCATAACATACCGATGGTATCAATCTGAAAAGAGTCATCAGCACTGGTCAATTCCAAATCTCTTGATTGGTCTCCACGGGCCTCTGTGGTCTTTTGGTTACCACCTGTGCTAGCTGGTCTGGTGGTGAAAACCGATGGCTTGCGACCTGATCTGGGCCTGCCGTAGATGGGATTGCCCTCACTGTCCCTCTTGAGCCACTGGACGGCGTGACTGGTGGATGGGGCAGCCTCCAGAGAGGGCAGCTGAAGATCCTCCTCATCAATGAGATCAGACATAGCTTTCTGAAAATCTTCAAGCTCCTCGTCACTCATGATGAGACAAACGGAGAATAAATAAATACAGAAAAAGACACAAAAATGAACAAGGACAAACACAACAGACCAAGACAAAGGACAACAAACACGTCAGACAGACAGATGACAAAAAAGGAGAGGGAAAGCGATGGAAAATTGCAAGAGAAAGACAGAGAGAGATTTTTTTTATTATCATATTTTTTTAGATAGCAAAGGGGGAGAGGATATCCAAAGGGTGGGTGGAAGAGAGGGGAGAGAGAGAGAGAGAGAGAGAGAGAGAGAGAGAGAGAGAGATGGCAAAAAGGTGGGAGATAAGCAAAAGCGAAAGACAAGAAAGAGAAATGTGGCTCTTAAAAGTGCCTTTGGTTGTTCCGTTTAGTGGAGGAAGAAGGGGAGTTGTCTAAAGACCAGTATCAAGAATTCTGTTGAGAAGAGACACAACAAAATAATCAGTTTTCATTTTAAGATGAGGGATGTCTGGGTGGGATTTATGACCTTTAAGCCTACTGTATCTAGCTTGAAATTATGTTGCATGCTTACATCAAAATGTAGTTGCCACAAAAAATAGTCTAAACTAATATTAATATGACATACCACGATACCCCCAAGCTAGCGAGCACAGGTACTTGCTAGCCACTATGATGTTTACAACTTCTGTGCATTCTATTTTCATACAACAAACTATATTAATATTATGTCTGTCTCTATATAACAATAGGGTTAGAAATCAACGAACAAACTAACATATTTTTGGGACATAACATTTTCATTTTGGACAAGCAAATGTTTAATAAATCCTTATTCTCATTTCTCCCATGTACTTACGAGGAATCGGGGAACGCAATGGTGTATGGGATCGGCGCACAGTTAATGACGTGGGTGCACAAAAATGCGCCAAAATTAATCAGAATAAAAAATATCAAACCTTTATATTTTTTTCCTTACGAAAAAACTATTACAAATCGTTATGAATCAGGATATATATCGAATATAGACTTTATATTTTAATACGTAATTTCCCATAATGCCACTCTTTCAGTTTAATATTAACAATTATTAATGTCATAAAACACAATATTCAAAGATATCAGGTGGTATTCAAAGATATGTCATTTGATTTTTTTGCTCCAACTTTATTTTAGTAAAGTCCAAGAAAATGTATTTCACTGTCTTTATTGGGATGGTTTTAAACAATACAAAAAAATAAGCATTAGACAAATTTCTACAGTGGACTAAAATTATTTCACAGTTTTCGCCCCTACTGATGCGCAAGATCGATTAAATAAGCTATTACAATTCTACATTTAAACATTTCGTTGAAGATAGGTCTGGCTTCCGGGCAAAAACGGAAACTGAAGCTATTACAATTCTACATTTAAACATTTCGATGAAGATATGTCTGGCTTCCGGGCAAAAACGGAAACTGCAACTGTCAGCGGGTTCTTTTGTCGTCTTCTTCACGAGCTGTAGCCGGCTGCGTCGATAGTCAACGCCGAGGGGCACCTTCTGCGTTGGACCCTTGACGCTAGGGGACCTGACCATGCGTCGTACGTTCGACGAGTTGGGAGTGAGACCGTGTTGTATTCTCAGAGGTACTTAAGTCCAAAAAACGTGCTTAGCTCCATACATTTCAGCCAGCACTAAGCAATTTTTTAAACATTTGACAAGCAGCACCAGGGCCGGACTGGGACCAGAAAATGGCCTGGGCATTTTTGGCTATGACGGCCCACCATGATTTTATCAATCAATAATCAATAATAATTTCATGGCAAACTTAAATAACACTGCAGCACAAGAAAATTATAACTAAATTATGACAGCACCGGCCCAAAATGGCCATCGGCCCACCGGGCATTGCCCTGTGTGCCCTATGGCCAGTCCATGCCTGAGCAGCACCATTGTCAACGGCAGTCCGCATGCCTGCTTGTCTGCCAGCATTTTATCTTTCAGATTCCTTTGCAGTAAGAACTTTCAGTGGCCTTCTGCTATTGTCTTGGCTGTTGAATGAGTGAAAATCTTGTGGATAACTAGTGAGGACCCTGACTGACGCACGGCGTGGGCGGCCTACGCCAGAAGTGCCGGAACAGCGGTGGAAGCGAGTATTATTGATTTGACTGATGCAGTACAAAGATGAAACCACAGACTAAAATTATACACAATGATATGTACTCTCTCTCTCCCTCTCTCTCTCTCTCTCTCTCTCTCTCTCTCTCTCTCTCTCTCTCTCTCCGATACACCTACACAAGAACGCAATCAAGTCAGAACAATGTGAGCTGAAGGTAAAGTATTATTCATAAACCACTATAACCATTGACAGTTGTTTTCCTATTTTAGTTGGATGAGGTGCCGGGTAGATGCGGCTACAGCCTCATCTCTTACTTACTCATCTTTTTAGATGCCAAAACCAGTCTGTTTTGATTTGTTTTGTTTTGTTTTGTTTTGCTTTGTAAGCTCTGTAAGGGGTCCTTTATGACAGGAAATCCTAGTACTGAGGAGGAATGTGCTGAATGCGAAAGGTTATTAGAAATTCCTTGGAGAAACAATTGAAGAATGAATGTGTTCATAAGAAGCTCATTGCCTGGGGCCCATTGGCCTTATGTGTTTGAGTGAGCCACATTCAGCATATCATAACCGCAGAGTGTTTGTGTGTGTGTGTGTGTGTGTGTGTGTAAGTGTGTGCATGCGTGTGTGTGTGTGCGTGTGTGTGTGTGTGTGTGCGTGTGTGCATATGTGCGTGTGTGCGTGTTTGTGTGTGTGTGTGTGTGTGATATTAATGTACTGTATGTGTGTTCTGAACTGGTGTGTTTATCTGAGATAACGGATAGAAAAAAAACATACAGTATGACCCTCATTCAGTTCATGTCACTCAGTCATACATAAACCCATAAACACACACACACACACACACACACACACACACACACACACACACACACATTTATGATCAGTAACACTGGCAGCGGTGCTTCAGGAGGTGTACCTGTGTTGCATAACATTCCTAGCATTTATTACAGGGAGTGACTGAAGTTCAGCTTGGGAAAACAAACATGTGTATGCATGTGTGTGTGTGTGACTGAAAGAACAAGTGTGTGTGTGAGAGAGTGTGTACAAGGCGTGGTGTACGCTGGCAAACAAAGTCACAACCAGTGGCTTGCCAAAGAAAGCAGGTCCCTTCACAATCAAAGAGTTTTTTGCCGACACCTGAATTTTCATAGCATAAACACGCAAAAGCGCGCACGCACGCACACACACACACACACACACACACACACACACACACGTGCACACTTACACAGCCAATAGTCCTGCTTGCTTTGTAAAGATGGGTCATAAATCATCATTGTTGTTTGCCAATATAATACAATAACAGTGTTTTACTGTAACACTGCCAACAGAGCGACACATCACTCTTCCGGTGTGTGTGTGTGTGTGTGTGTGTGTGTGTGTGTGTGTGTGTCTGTGCTGATGCTTAACAACACTGTACTAATATGGTCAGAGTGACACATCACTCTTCCAGTGTGTGATGACTGTGTGTGTGTGTGTGTGTGTGTGTGTGTGTGTGTGTGTGTATGTGTGTGTCTTTGTGCTTCTGCTTAACAACACTGTACCAATATGGTCAGAGTGACACGTCACTACTTCAGTAGGTCTATGGATGGTGATTGAGGCTGTAAGACTCTGAGGATTATCAAGAACAGTAGATGTGTGTGTGTGTGTGTGTGTGTGTGTGTGTGTGTGGGTGTGTGTGTGTGTGGGTTGAATAATTAGTTTGGAGCTGGAGTTCACTGTGTCCAGAGAGGCCAGCCAAAGTGCCCTTATATTGCTAACAGGAGATGTGTTAGCTGAACTTGAAAACTGCTGATTGGAGTCAGTATGTGTGTGTGTGTGTGTGTGTGTGTATATGTTTCAGTGTGTGTGCATGTGCATGAATGTTTGTGTATGCAGTGCACACATATATTCATGTGTGTGTCTGTGTGTGTGTGCACGGTGCATGAGTCTGTGAATGTGTGTGTGTCTGTATTTGTGTGTGTCCGTGTGTGTGAGCTGTCCTTTCCTCAGTATTTGTCATCTGCATCTGTGTGTGAATCTGTATGTAGTCCATGCTATGCTCAGCTGGCGGATGCATGAAAGAGAAAATGACACAGTGTATGCACACCTTCAAAGGGTTCCAGGAACTGAGACTGACACGTCAACCTCGGCCTGCTGGGAAGTGTAGTCTTGCGGTGGATTCCTGAGAATTTTCCATCTCAGAAAAACACCTGGACTCCAGCTCCCACAGAACCTCAAGGTCACGGGTGTCATCCATGATCCCTGCAGTGCACAATAAGGAAGAGGTTCATACCTCATGTAAATATTTACCCAGACTTAATATATTCTTAATACATATACTTGAAGGAAAGCTCCGGAACAAATTCAAGCATAGCCCTGTTGAACAAACCCAAATGCTAAATGCACCAGTTAGCGAGTGGAACAAAATAATTTGGAACAGCATAGACCGAACATGAACACAGAAGCAAACAAGCAATTTACACTGTATCAATGGAAACTGATTATTAGAAACCGAAAGTAAGATTTGAAGTAACGTTGACTCAATGTCAAGTGCTTCACGTTCGCGCTTGGTCTATGCTGTTCCAAATTATTTTGTTCCACTCACTAACTAGGACATTTAGCAGGCTCGTTCATCAGGGTTATGCTTGAATTCACTCCGGACCTTTCCTTTAATATATGTCATATATTAATAAAATGGTCAATGTACACATACTTTCACAAACAAACAAAAAAAACCCAGAAAAACAAAAACAAAGAAACAAACAGTTGATGCACACATACTAACTGTACATAGACAACACATCACACCAAATAGAGACAAATATTCAGTGTGTGTGTGTGTGTGTGTGTGTGTGTGTGTGTGTTCTATTTGGTGCGCCCTTGGATGTGTCTGTATATTAACCTGGATCAGAATGTTTATCTTCCTCAGTCAGGACCTCAGTATGATCTTACTACTGGGACAAGAAGTGAATATCAACCATTGGACATGTGCTCTCTCTCTCTCTCTCTCTCTCTCTCTCTCTCTCTCTCTCTCTCTCTCTCTCTCTCTCTCTCTATTTCAGGTACCAACTAATGATGCACATTTGTTACCTCAGCTTCTCTTTAGAGATGCCTGATCCCTTCCAAGAGGCTCTGCTGTGGGTGCCAGGGGTCCTCTTCCCCTCTGGAGCAGGGTTAATGAGGTGGCAAAGGCGGTGCCTGTCTCAATTTGTCATGGACGCCCATGGTAAGAACAAACCCTTGGGATCCATGAAGGTTCAACGACGGACTGTTGCGTCAGAATATTTACAGTACACACATTCTCCCTACCTCTCTCTCCATCTCTCTCTCTCTCTCTCTCTCTCTCTCTCTCTCTCTCTCTCTCTCTCTCACACACACACACACACACACACAGACACGCACACACACAGACAGACAGACACACACACACACATACACACACACACACACACACACACACACACACACACACACACACACACACACACACACACACACACACACTTCTCTTTCAATTCTAATCTAGTCTAGGTACCCACTGGTACAGTTACATCACTTGGTGCCACGCTCTATCAAGGAATTCAGTGATGGAACACGGAGCCTCAGAGTGTTTCATAATGACTAGAGGGCTACACTACAGCTTTCTGCTGGAGAATGGCGGTCAGGACTGGTCAGAAGATATCCATTGGATAGACATAGGGACTCACATATAATTATTTACAGTAAAGTAAAATCAAACATATACTTAATTATATGTGAAAGACTTTGAGGAATGCAATTTCAGGTTAATTCCAGTGAATATGAACCATGAAATGAAAAAATAATATTAACACAAATTAAAAAAACAAATGAATTGATTCAGTTGAAAATGAATCAAAGCATCTATCAAACAAAGCACACTGGCAACATGGCTGAATTCAAACAAAGCTCTATTTAAACATGTAATTACAAGGAAGATGAAAGTCAGAGAATGGAAATACATATCAGCAAATAGAATGGCATTCAGTCAAGTAGATACCTCCACTGAGACCAATGCATTTGTAACAGATTCTCCACAAAGGTGCTAATGTGTTCACCATGATTTCCTGTTGTTTACTGATTGGTTTCTTTGTTCTTTGTGTGTAGATCATGCAGAAATGACTTGGGAGACTTTCGTAAATATCTTTGGGAAAGAAAATTGTGAGGAGAGAGAAAGAGAAAGACGGGGAGAGAGAGAGAGAGAGAGAGAGAGAGAGAGAGAGAGAGAGAGAGAGAGAGAGCCTAGTGAATTTGAGAACTAGCCTAGTGAATTTGAGAACGAGTGATTCCCAGAAAGGGGTACCCACTCAAGTGCTGAAACAGTGAGAAGCAGCCCAGAAATATGTGGCTTGTATTTTCAGAAGGGCCAAAAATGCAGGTGTAATTTTTCACAATTGACAGTGAGCCTGTTTGAAGTGGAAGCCTAAGTATGAGCAGATGTTCCCTTGATAAGTGTTCATGTTATCAATGAACGTGATTACATGCACACCACACACACACACACACACACACACACACACACACACACACACACACACACACACACACACACACACACACACACACAGCTATCGTTATTGAGTTTTCTGTAGTTAGCCTACCTGATTATTCAATAGTCACGTAAACCAAATAAACTGATGTTCTTTCCTGCCAGTTTGGATGAGCTGATAAGCAAATATTGAATCCTGAATGGGAATCCAATGGGCATAAGTGACAAATTGGTCAAAATTGAGTCATGAAAGTTCTTGATGAGCTCTTTCCACAGAAAAAAAAGTATAGGAAAATATAAAGTATTGCCATCCATCTGTGTCAGTAATATGTGTTATCAGCAGAAGAGTAAACATTTTTGTTTTGGTTCTTCTGTAAAGTTGATGAAATGACACACCACCACACCCTTTAGGCTTTCAGTCCTTTATATATATATATAAAAATTATATTAAGAATAACTGTTTTAATTTTATTTTTCATAATCTTCATCACCATTGTCATCATGATCATCACCATAGTAATCATCATAAGAATGAGTAGGATGAAGAGAATACATTTCCCATCATGCACCTATGGCCAGCAATGCCTCCACACACACACACACACACACACACACAC
>JAODXP020000016.1:26376375-26386375 GCA_027497455.2 Sardinella longiceps | reverse complement strand
CTGGTGGAGGAGGAATTGGGTTTTTCATGGACATCATATTGCTAATGTCACAGAATAGGACTACCCAGCAGTTGTGAATCAAAGATGGTATATTTATTTGTTAAAGTAGGGTAGTCTTACTGGGGGGTCTGGGGGTACTCCCCATAAAATTTTGGATTAGTTAGAAGTTTTTTCCTGCATTTTGGTACATTTTAACAGGTTATTATAGCGTATATAGGCTATATTTTTAAATTATCCTATTACTTTAGCACTTCATGTGAGATTTGAAGTTTGATGTTGCACTAAAAAGTAGTATTGCCGGGGCAATACTGGCAATACTGAGGATGACAGCCCTGCTTGAATGATATGTTCAGCTCCATGGTAATAGTAAGTAAGGATAATACAAGGCCCACTGTATGAGAAAAGATTGTTTATTTTGGAGTGTTAATGCTCTGGTGAAATGTGAATGATAAGGGAAAACTTCACTCTAGGAGCATTAGATTCATTGCTACTGTAATTGTCATTGGCTCTCTGTAAATCAAACATAGGCTTCATTCTTGAAATGGAATTATAGAAAAATCCATCTAGATTCTTTCCAGCGTATCAGTTCACTATCCATGCCTTAGATTCTTGAGCAAGGTAGGCTCTTTGCCTTTCAGGCTAATTATCATACTTTTAAGCTGTAGTTTCAGTTATTACCTGTGCCACCTATAGGCCTATGACTTCCAATAGCTTTAGAATCAAAAGAAAAAATAATAATGAAGTTGAGAGCATGTATTTTAGTATTTTATTCCTAGTTTATTGCACAAAGAAGAATGAAGGTGCAATAAGGTTGCATCATATTCCTTTCTATCAGGGGTAGTCCTAACCTCTATGATGTCCTGGGTCAACAGGCACCTTATCTGTCACCCCTATTGCACAGGCATGGCCCTTGGTAATAGAATATTTGGGTAATAGAAAATGTATCTGTTGCTCTTGGTTACTAGATGGAACCCAGCAGCCAATTAAGCCACCAGATAAAGATAGTTCCCTGTAAAAATATGGGCGATCTTTAAACTGAAATTGAACCCTGTATTGCCGAGCAAGTACACCACAAGTGGTACCAGTGAATTCGTCTAGTTGTCGTTTAATTTGATACCAAATACTCCATTGTAGGATCAGATATACCCATACCAAAGCTTCCAAAAGACAATGAAGCAAACCTGTGTCACCCGCGATAATTTTTTTGGCGCTCGCGTGCGCAAAAAAAAAAAAAAAACGGTCCGTGATTTTTAGGGGGGCTGAGCTAAATTTTAGGGGGCTTGAGCCCCCTAAAAGTGGTCTAAAATCGCCACTGCGTGTGTGTATTTATGTGTGTGTTCGCTTAAGAAAAAATGGAAATGAGAGCAGACAGATGGAAAAGGTCGTCTTTTGACATGGTTGGGTATTTTTTATTTCACAGACATTTGCCAATTTCCAGTTTGCCAACGCGTGATCTTTCTTGAGAACCTTCCGTGCTCCACTCTGCATCAGCTGGGCATGGAGCCTAGCTCAAAGTGATCCATATTTGGGTTGGAGTATTTTGTAGGCCGCTTACGCTGAAACTTGTGTATCATCACTGATGCCATGATTATCCCTGTGAGCTGAAATTGATTATGTATCAAGCTTCATCATACAAAAACAGAACTTACATGAAACCAAAACACCTGTGTGTGTGTGTGTGTGTGTGTGTGTGTGTGTGTGTGTGTGTGTTGTCTGCATGGACGTCACTAGGATCCTGAGTCAAAGGGGGCTTAGCCCCAGAGGGGTAATATGTTGATGCGCGCGCCGAAAATTTTTAATAGATAAATTATATTATACAGTGTATATGTGTTTATATTGGCAACTATTTATTACTTGAAGGATATTTATCAGAATATCTCATTTCTTAGGCTATTTTTATTAACAACATTAGTCTAAATCAATTCATCAGACTGGTTTGTGAAGAGAGATGTCTCCATCAATATCTCCATGTGGTGTAAATTAACTAGGCACTGAGCAAGATACAACAATGGTAACAACTAGCTTAGTTCAAATCTGATGATGCAGTCAAATATCTGATGATGCACTCAAACATTTATTCTGCAAAATGAGCATATAATAGCTACTAAAATATATGCTAGGCTATAGCAAATAAATGTCCATCAATGCATGTAGGACAAACTAATCTGGCATAGACTACAGGATAATTTGTATTTCATAGTTCAGTCTTTTGGACAATATGTTGCCTAGAAATTTGCTGGATCAGACTATAGCCTACCAAACTTCAGATAAAACTATTTTTCCTGCTCAATTTGAAGCATAGTTCGTCATCAGTTACAACAAGCTCTCAGTGGATGCAGGCAGAGCTGGAGAATTTACTGAGAAATTTCACATGTACTTAAAGTGGACTTTCTCGTGGACCGTTTATCATAGTACCTAGTACCTAGTACCATTGGAAAGCTTGGAGCTTACTGAATCCGATGGTGTCCGGAGATCGCGTATTTGACGTTAACTCCGCGAGTAATATAACCGCTAAGAATGGATGTAATTTATATACAATGAAAATAATCTGCCCAGCGTTAAGGGGGCTTGGGGGAAATTTAGGGGGGTTGAGCCCCCCAAAATGGACCTAACAACGTCCATGCTTACCATATAATAGGACTTCTCATGTTTCAGACAAGCCTCTAGAACACAAACACATATGTGCTTGCAGACAAACAGATTCCCGCTCATTGTGCACGTAGATTACTCCACACCTGACACACCCCACACACATTCCTCTCACATGCAAATTCAATTGTACACAGAGGTCACATTATTTTCCCAGAAGTTGCCAGAGTGTAGTTGTAAACAACTCTTATCAGCTGTTAAAAATTTAGCCTAGCAGGTTTGCCTGTCATTTCCGGAGCACATTTATCAAACCTGTTGATGTTAAAAACAAGACTGCTGAACTTGTTTGTTGTCCGAAGGAAAGATTAGGTACAGCGATTACTTTTACAGTTCATCATGTGAATAATTACTGATCCAGATTTTCAACATTCTCCCGCTGAACACCCACACCAAAACATCTCATGCCATTGAGGAAAATTCCAACCATAATTCCAGACAACAACAACATTCCAAACCAAATGTTTGTAGAATTCCAGAAATTTGTAAATACATTCAAAGCTTCATAGTAATTTGAATGAAAAAATAAATAAATAAATAAAATAAAGTATAGGCCTACATTTAATCATACTGGCTTTCATGGCTGTTCAAATTGGCAGTGATCCATACCAAGGAGAAAGCCGGTGTGATAAGGACCACAAGTATATTGTCACATCGTAAAAAGTTTGCCGGGGAGAAAAATGCTGACACCTTTGTGCATCATCAGGATGACTATGCAAAACACACCTTGGCTAGGTATACACCTTTTAGATTTTGGAGTGGTATCCCTCAGGGTCATGACTTCTTTCACATCATATTCTGCTCCCTCAATACAATATCTCACCACACCCATGATGTGCAAGATAAGTCATGCCTCTTAAAGCCAAGGTTTGGAGGAACAAGCACTTTATGTTGAGTCATTGGAACATACAATCTTACTTTCGATTTTTAATGTAGTATGCAGGGCCGCTGCTAAGGTTTTGGAGGCCCTAAGCTTAACTGGTCAGGGAGGCCCCCCCCCCCCCCCCAAAAAAAAAAAAAAAAACAAAAGCAAAGACTTCGAAGTTCCAGCAACCAACCGAGCCTAAATTGAGCAACATCATTGAACGTTAAGTTAGCAAAACAATTAACGTTAGCCTAAACGGACTTACCGGCCAGGGATGCACGGGCGTCTTCTTTTTGCTTCTTTTTCTTTCGCTTTTCAGCACCAGATTCATGCTGTCTCTTCATTATTAGATGTCAACGATGTTGACACATTTACTGAACATTTGCACAGCAGAATCTTGCAATTTGCAGTTTTCTAACGTTGTTGCTTGCTGCTTCAATCAAAGCCGACACAACAAACTCAAAGACGCAATTTGGGATGTACCATTTCAGGGAATAGGGGTGGGTAGGACTATCTTTGTATATTAGGCAAAACTGTTAATTTGCTTGAATTGTATGATGAGTTACGCAATTTTTAACAAAAAATGATGGGCCTATTCATTACTAATTCATATATTTTTGCAATGTAACTATTATCATGACATTTTTTAGTAAAGCTCAAAATTGGAGGCCCCCCGAGGCCCTGCCAAGTGGTTGAGGCCCTACGCACCTTGCGTACTCTGCGTATGGGGAACGGCGGCCCTGGTAGTATGTTGCATTGACTAATACTGTATAAAGTGCTCGAGGCAGCAGGCTCGTAGAACACAGCTATGCTTGAATTACTCCTAACTTTGACTTTAAATGATATTGGGCAAGGGTTTGTGGGGGGAGTAGGGGTAAATGGTGTAGATACTCATCTTTTCTTTCCATCAACAGAAGACACATGCAGTCTTTCTGCATTTATCCCCAGCTTATTCAGTATAATATTTATTTATTCATTTATTTATTTATTTTTTCAGAAATGAAACTAAATAATCAAATCTACTGTATCTCTCTTTCTGCACGTGTGCACATGCATGTAAACACACACACACACACACACACACACACACACACACACACACACACACACACACACACACACACATCCCCGCCCACACACATAGAAACACAGCTTACAATATAAACAGCAGCTATATTAGGATGTGGTCAGCCTCAGACTTCCATGCTAAATGCTTTCATGTCATTATGGGCTCTGCAGTCAAGTGCCTCGCAGTGCTAAGCTAATAACCAAACAAATCAAAGCAATAGCTCCATATCCATAATGCAACACATGTGTGCGTCATCAGGCTTATTAGTAATTCATAGGGCCATTAAAATTCACAATTGCTTTTAATCACAATGTTTATGACTAATAGGCTATATCATGATGTAATTTCTGTCATACATTAATAACCATGCTAAACCTGTCATAATAGCATACTGTATATATTGCAATCATATGCAACAATTTCAGAATATGAGAAAAGTAGATTGATAGTCGTATTCCAAATCCCATTGCATGAAATGCAACAAACCTATATAGGCAATAGGGCGAGTTTCTGTTCTCTATCGCATCGAGACCATCTCTCCACTCCATTACATATTTCATATGTACCGCGGTGGAGAGATGGTCTCTTCACTCAGAGAACCAGAGTTACAACATAACCCAACGTCCAGTCTTTAGAAACAGGAGCATTGGGATGTCCACCGCGCTCAAAAACAACATGTACAACCCTTATGATTGTTACAGTATGTTCTGCTGCACTTATGTGGCCTCTTGCCACCGTTTCATCCCATTGGAAAAGAAAGGGTCAATGAAGGGTTTGTAGGGGAAAGGACTCCCCCCTTCCAATGGATGGGCTTGGTTATTGAGCCCTATAGGTGCATTAATATACATACAACTACTCTCTCTTTCACCACTTGGATGATGAGACCATGTGGTACAGTAGATGTACTCATTTTGAATGGTAATGGGATCTCTGTGGTGACATATAATGATAATGGTATTTTGCAATTTGATCGTACAGTTCCAGTCATTAAGCAATAAGCAATATTGTACGTGCTCTACTAGCCTAAATGTGTGTGAAAGGCAACAGTACTGGGGGGATCTCTGCCAGTATAATTGTGTAAGGAACTGGTGCAAGCCCGGAGCACATGATGAAATAGCACTCCTGTGATCCTAAACAGGGTTACTAGGGTAGAGGGAGATGATTGACCTAGAGGCCTGAATCTTAATGAGCGAATTACTATTGTTCTTCTAGCCTATGTGTGCTTTTGGGTCTGACACTGACTAATATAATGAACAATACACAAGGAAGGTTAATGAGGTTGACTTCAAAAATGTGTTTTGATATCTTACGGACAGCAAGAGTGAGGGGGGTGAAGGTCAAATCAAATTTAAATTGAGGCTAGTAATCACTGCAGACTTTCAAACAGATCGCCTCAAACCCTTATACATTATACTGATCTTTATTAACCTTGGGTGGTGCAACTGTAATTTTAAATTTACTGTTTTAATGTCCATTTTATCTCAGCTGCCAAGCCAAATTAAAAGTAGGCCCTAAATAACTATATTCTGTGACGGCGTCGAGCCATATTTGCTGCGTCTCTAATGGAACAAGATCAGGGCTAATGATGACCTCACTCCTTCATACGCAGTGACACTGGGAACAAAACAAAGTTCCACATAGTAGTCATCGTTCCATGTCTCTGATTGGGTAAGATGGAAACAAACAATTCTGCACTTCAGGGGTATATTCAACAGTGTTACATTTTGCACCGGTGCATAACGTTAGCCTAATTGAATAATGAGTTTGCCCGTTACGCTCCACACCGGTGCGCAACATGCTTCAGAGGTAGTTCACTCTCGTTTGATGGGTGTGTGAGAGGTGTTCACCAATCAGCATGTAAGTGTATTGGACCCTATGAGATTTAAAGCGCTAGTGCTAAATATAAAACAAATTCATGTTGTGTTGGATTGTCCTCTGGTGACAGCAAAAGAATAGTCAATATTATAATTGTGTTTCATTCCTAACAATGATGCATTATTTAAACCGCTGAAGTTGTTGTCTAGTTCAGCTATTTCTAACACCTCAGGCAGAATGGCCCTCCTGGGCCTCCATTGTTGCTGCACTGACGAGACACAACAGTTTCCTTCATATCATTTTCAGTTCCTTTCCATCCTAACTAATCGATGAAGAGCTGCGTCCATCCATCTCATTGGTTGGTTTGGGGGTGGAGGGATTGTTTATGGAGTACATTATGGAGACAGAACGCCACAGCACAGCTGGATTGGGATCAGTGAATGACAAGCAGCGAGGGAAAAGGACCCTTGTGTTAATCTTTTAAGAGGATCACCTCGCTCTGCTTCAGTGAACCACGACCACACACACACACACACACACACACACACACACACACACACACACACACACACACACACACACACACACACACACACACACACACGAAAGACTGACACAGTTGTGCTTTATTGCTGTACAGGTATTTATAAAACATTTTAAAACAAAATATGTAACATACATATCATTTTTTTTCTCCATTCCCTTCACCCTTCCCCAACCACCCCAAAAAGCATGTTTGCATGGAAGTCATGAACATGTCTATATAATTTACAAATAATAATAATAATAATAGTAATAATAATCAATTGAAGAAATAAAAAAGGAAATTAAAAAACAACACTATGAAAGGCAACATCCATTATGGCAAATATACAAAATGTCTGCAAGAGATTCTGCTGGAAGCAGATGGGGGACGTGTGGAGAAAAATGTTGACCTGTCAGTGTGTCACTGCTTGTTGGTAGAAATGGCTACATCTCCTGCTCATATTTGCCTGTTCCTCTATACACATTTACTCATCCACTGACTTCACCAAAGACCACCAAGGGTGACAACAATTGGACAACTAGCCTACGGTCATCTCATGTTGGAACAATAAAAACTCCAGTTAAGATAATCAGGCTTATCTGTGGGAGAAAATGAGTGGAACTCCAGGTGATCTGACCACATGCTTCCCCGGGGACTTTAAAAAAGGTTGCGCTTGATGGAGGAGGACTGGTGACAAGAACTGAGAATATTTAGACAGCACCGATAGCAATGGAAAAGCATACTGGGAAGAATGTCCAAAGAGTTCTACTGAATAGCACAACGGAACATGGGGACTGCACACAGAGAAAGAGACAGAGAGAGAGATGGGGAGAGAGAGAGAGAGAGATTGAGAGTGGATTGACTGAACGCTCTCATGCACCACAGAAACATGATTTTCTTTTCATTATGATGAGACAAATAAAACCATTTACATATCTTTTTTTTCTTACCATTTGTTCTCTTATGCTTACAATACCAAAAACCAACACTTTCACTGTTTATAATTTGTAGAATTTTCTAAATAAAGTGTACTTTTTCCCTTTGCGAAAGAATGCTATATTACCCACTATAACCCTGTTTTACAAGAGGGTGTACCTTAAATACACTGGGATAGATGTGGCCCTTTAACCTGAATAATTTAAAGGTCAAAAAGGGCCAGTTTGTGCTATTCATCACAGTCATCACAGTATTGTACTGATCAGGACACCAGCTCTATCAAATATAATATTCTGTCACACATGACCAACTGTTTATAAACCCTCTATAAATGAATGCTGGCACTAGCAGGATGTGCTTAGAGGTTTGTGCTGACAGCACGGTAATAAAGGGCTTGTAACTACTTGAGGTTGAGGTGGAGCACGCATGCAGCGATTGCGCATACTTGAGCTTATGAAATAAGCCTGAACTGTGTCTGAACAACCCATTTCGCTCGTGCCAAGGTCGTGCTGGTTTAGGTATTAACTGTGAATATACCTGGATCTGAAGGAACTGAGTGTGGAACGGCATTTATGACTACTGGGTGTGTGTGTGTGTATAACATAGTTATTACACACACATCCTCCAGTCAGTCACTGGGCCGTTTGAATGCTGTGAGTGTATTGGCGAGGGATTGATTCCCGTGGCAGGAAAGCAGCGAGGGCCAAAGGCAAACAAACCCAGCAGGAGACACTCAGGAGTTCTCGCTCGCTCGCTCCAGGCAGAGCTACTCCACTGCACCACTGGAGAGATCTCTATCTCCCGTGGGATTGGACATTGTCACAGTCAACAGCACCGTTGAGCGCCACTAAGACAAGCACCAGAGATGCACGACCTTTGGGAGTATGACTTGACATCACTTCCTGTCTGGCATGGTGGAGTTTGATGGAGCATGCGCACTACGTTAATCAAACAGAATCTCAGTCGCATGAGCAGACAGGGTAAGTGCTCGGGTTATCGTTCTATCAAAAAACACCCTGCTGACTGGAAAGTATTGATATGTGTATACGTAAGTCTATGACAAGTATAGCAGAAATACGTAATAGGGGACGATACAGATATGCCCAAATGGTGAATCTCCAGTGCCACGTAACTCATCACCTTCATTGTTCCCCTCACATTACACAGTAACACAGAGCTGTGTCTGACACAGTAGTCAGACGGTTAACATGAACTCTTTTTTTCAAGGTGCATTTGCAATGTATTGCAAAACGGACAGAAAGTTTCCTTCCAGTGAAACAGCAGTGTTTTTCTGCCTCACAGCAATGATATGCAACTCAAGTTGACACTTCTCTGCAATGCTGGAACGTTACACAGAGTAAAAAAAAAAAAAATAAAAATAAAAAAATAAAAATAAACAGAAAAATCTTCTTTTCTGTGAACATTAAAGATAAACTGCTAAGGGGTTAGAATTCGGAATCATTCATTCATTCATTTTTTCTTACAACCCCCACCCTAAAAAGAGAGAAAAAGAGGGCAAAACATTCAAATTTCAAAAATACACCCCTTGCAGTCAACATATCTCTTATATATCATTGCAATAGGCCCTCACATTCATTCCAAGTCCTTGCATTCATGGGAGACAATCCATTGATCCACTCCCCCACCGACTGATAGATAAACTCCTAGCCTTGACCTTTCACTGATCCCATTGCTATATGCATAAAGCAATGTGATTACACACTACTGACTAAGCTCCAGAAGGATGACCCCATGATCAGGCCATGGCAAGCCGGGTTTGGGTAGGTCCTTGTGGGATACTGATCCAGAGCACTCATGGTGACAGTCTTTGAGTGGGTTTTGACAAGGATTGTCCACAAAGTTATGGGAAGTCTTCATTTTTTCTTAATTTTTTCTTTTCTTTTGTTGTATGTGCGTATAAATTCTGGATGAACTCGATGAAAGATCTTGTTTTTTTTTTAATGCATATTCTTATTTCATCTCTTCTTTTCAGACAGGCAAACTTTTTTTTGTATACTGAACAACAACAACAATAACAGAAAAACTGAAAGAGATTACCAGGTTGGTTACCAGGCAACTGATTGGAAGGGATATTGTCTGTACACTTGAGCTTGGTCATCATCTGAAGTCAAGTTTGATTTGA
>JAODXP020000016.1:26368875-26371375 GCA_027497455.2 Sardinella longiceps | reverse complement strand
CCCAGTTAACAATTGGGATAGAAGACACACACACACACACACACACACACACACACACACACACACACACACACACACACACACACACACACACACACACACACACACACACACTCTACACCTCGTAGGCAAATGTCCTCCCTTGTCAACCAAACACACACCCACCCACAGACACATTACTCACAAAATCACATTCACAGATATAGTGATATCACACATACATACATGAAGTCCATACATAAAATACATATAATATCCATATGAATGGTGGTGGGGCAGTACTATTCCAATTCCACACATAGCAGCACTACCAGGCACACACACACACACACACACACACACACACACACACACACACACACACACACACACACACACACACACACACAGTACAATGTAGTGTGCACCATCTCCATCCATACATCCATTATCTATTTATCCCTCCCCACCCCACCCCACCCCCATGCACCCACCCCACCCCATCCCATCACTGGCCTTATAAATAACCAACAGGATCAGCAGCCTCATTCCACCTTATCGATGGAATATTCAGCAGACTTCCCTTTTGCAATTCAAATGAGATCAATGGCTTCCCTGGCCAAATGGTTGGGGCTTCTGAGAGAGAGAGAGAGAGAGAGAGAGAGAGAGAGAGAGAGAGATGGTGTAAAAAGCCCCAAAGCCTCTCTGTGGCGTGTGCCTTCAAGGCCGTTTCGGGTGATGGTCACAGCTTTGCTGCCGTTCACACATAAGGGTAGTGGATATATAAGATCAGGTCTGGGGTTAGGTTATATGAAGGGCACACAACAGTACATAACAGCAGAGTGCTGCTCACGCTAAAAAATATCAAGTCTGTGACAACAGAGGGAGAGAAAATGCCGCAGAAACGGTTGGTAGACCTGAATGCAATCCCTCAAAACAACAACGCAAGAAGAAAATAAAAAAGGAAGAAAAACATAAACCATAAATCTACCTCTGTTCAAAATAATTTAGTCAATCTATCTTCAAACTCCCTGTTTTTCCCTGTTTTTGTTTTGTTTTTTTAAACCAAAGGGGCTTGAGGATCATTTTACCGACCGCAAGCCCATCTGAAGTCCATTTGAAGGAGGTGTCACCGTAAACACCAGCCTTGAGTCTACATACATTAAATCTTCCACTAGCCACTGACCACTGACTTATGAAGGTGGCCCTCTGTCCTATCATCAGGAGGGGGGGGAGTGTGTGTGTGTGTGTGTGTGTGTGTGTGTGTGTGTGTGTGTGTGTGTGTGTGTGTGTGTTTGGGGTGGGGTTGGTGGTTGGTTGGGGTAAATGTCCACTCACTCCCCAGGGGCCCCAGCCAGGGGCCACACCCTGTCACTCAGCATGCGAATGCTAATTCGGCTTCGATTGTGGCCATTCTTTCCCTGTCAGCA
The DNA here is from genome assembly GCA_027497455.2 of Sardinella longiceps. Classification (NCBI taxonomy): domain Eukaryota; kingdom Metazoa; phylum Chordata; class Actinopteri; order Clupeiformes; family Clupeidae; genus Sardinella; species Sardinella longiceps. Next base: position 26,369,966 of record JAODXP020000016.1, on the reverse strand, counting down.
CGGGCGAAAGGTCAGTAGAGAGGGGACGGCCTGGTCTTGGGACAGCAGGGTGATTAATACACACACACACACGCACACACACACACACACACACACACACACACACACACACACACACACACACACACACACACACACACACACACACACAGAGAGAGAGGTAGAAGAGGATGCTCATACAGTATAAGACAAAGATTCTTCATTGCAAATACACACAGATGTCCCGGTTACACTTTATTTGAAGGTACCGTCATAGGACTGACATGACACTGTCATTAACTATGACATGAAGTTGTCATGAATTGGTCATAAACTTTATACACCTGTCATGACTTCTGTCATTAAGTGTCACCCGGTATTTGTCATGGTTAGGGTTAGGGTTAGGGTAGGGGTTAGGGTCTGTCAGAAGTCATGAAAGGTTTATAAAGTTTATGACAGATTCATGACAACGTCATATCATGGTTAATGACAGTGTCATGTTAGTCTTATGATGGTATCTTCAAATAAAGTGTTACCGACGTCCCATTGAGAGGACAAGACTAGCAGCGATCCAAATAAAGGGATTTCTAAGTGTTTTTAATATTTTAATTTAGCTACTTTTCAGTGTATAACAATATTCTCACAAAGGCTACAATGATATGACAGAAATTTTGCCAACATCCCATGAAACATTTTTAACTTAAATATCAACACAGACTGCTTAACAAACATTGCCACATTTTAGCAGATCGTTTTCTCCATGTTTTGCAATCAATTTCATACGACGCACTTAGATCCGATCCTAAGAGGATATCCGGTATTTTCCGCATGGAAAGAATGATTAGCTGATGGTGTGTGCGTGGCCTAAAGAAGTGTGTGTGTGTGTGTGTGTGTGTGTGTGTGTGTGTGTGTGTGTGTGTGTGTGTGTGTGTGCGTGGCCTAAAGACTAGCCCCTCTATGTGCAGCTCAGCACTGTGTGAAGTGGAAACTTGTTCAGGGGGCCTAACTGTAGCCCACAGTCAATCAATGTGATCTTTCACTGGCACTAACGCTCTGGAGAAACACACAGATTAGAGAAACACTGATGGACGCTGGAGTGGACTCAAATCTGT
>JAODXP020000016.1:26341375-26348875 GCA_027497455.2 Sardinella longiceps | reverse complement strand
GCTCAGCGCTCGTACACGTGTGAGTGTCAGACTGCGTTACTGCTAACGTCCTTGCCCGAGAATGAGAATGACAGTGAAGCGCTAGCGTGTTGCATTAATCAATTCCCTACACGACAATCACATACACATGACAGGCATCACCGATGACAAGATTTGCGCGTGCAGCAAAATCCGATTGGTGGAAGGCAGTTTCCCATTCAAAACCCATGAGGCAGGACTCTGAGAATACAGAGGGTCTGGACTGGGAGTGGGGGTTGCGAGACCAGACTTAAAATAATGGCATGTCATAAAACATATATGGCCTGAGTGTTGTTGCGGCGGTAGTTTCCCACGGGACCTGGAAGTTGTGACGTATTTATTCGGTGGGTTATTGAGTAGTAGCTGGAAATGACAGCTAGGGAGTTTCGCTCGCTGAAGGCGAGGCGAGGCTAGGCTGGAGGCTGTGGCCTTTTCTGCATGAAAATGGAGGGGGGCGAGAGCGGCTATAAAAATATCCGGGGTCGTAAAACACCAAGGAAAACATGAGTGATGTTATTTGGGATTGGGCATTCCCAAGATTTACAAGGCCTTGAAGTCCAGCGCATTGCTACATTTTAGCATTATGTTCTTAGCTTAGCGACAACAAGGCATTAATGTACAGTAGCTTATGGAGCAAGATCGTCTGTAGGACGAACTGCCAGTTCTCAGCATGACAGCTAGCCCCATGAGGTCATTTAAGACATTAATGATGCATGCCACAGCCCTTCCTTTCACTTCATACAATCCTGGAGATTGCTGTGGATTTGCCCTTACAATGCAAACCGCCTACATGCATTAGCCTACAAGGTGATGACAAATGCATGAAGTGAATAAAAATGAAACATTACATTGCTTTCATCGTAGTCGCTCTGCTGGACTTGTTAAGACACTGATAAAGACAGACATCTTACATTGCTAACTAGTACTTATAGTGCACAGTAAAAGGAGATAACGGCTCCGTTTCAGAAGAGTTAATAGTTCCCATTTAGAAATGGGCTTAAATGCCACCATAGCAGGGCTCACAAGAGGAGGCATGCTAGCGTTTGCTAACTGTTATGGCATCCCATTGTTACCCATTTTCATTAGTGTCCTGATCTATCGATTACACAGTAAATATCGTAAAATAAATAAAGACTTCATCTAGAACCTTTTAGGGGTTCTACACAAAGAACCTTCTTCAAGGTGCTCCAGGGAGCACCAGCCATCAGCTGCCCCCCCGTTACCCTGTTGAAATTGATGGTCATTGTTTGGCTAGCATAAAGCCATAAAGTATGCTAGCTGAGTGATCCGGACCCCTGACCTCAGTGTTGGCGCAGCATTAGCGACGGAGCCATAAACCCCATGGCTCTCATCTGCTAAAGGTCACCCATGTAAATGAATGGCCAGTGTCAGTCCTGTCTATGAGAGGGGGTGGTGGTGCAGTGTGTGTGTGTGTGTGTGTGTGTGTGTGTGTGTGTGTGTGTGTGTGTGTGTGCTGAGGGGGCTGGCTAACCAAGACCTCTGTCGCACATCATGCTCGATGGCAGTTAACCCCAGCTGGCATTAACGTCCCCCATTAGCTGCACAAGGGCATGCAGTCCAAGGTGTGTGTGTGTGTGTGTGTGCGTTTATGTGTGTGTGTGTGTGTGTGTGTGTGTGTGTGTGTGTGTGCTGGGGTGGACACCTGGGTGGCGTGATGCAGAGGTGAGTTGGGAGCAAGGTTAAAGGGGGAGGAGGTGTCCAGGGTGGACCTCAGATAAAGGCCAGGCTTTGGGCAGGTGTATGTGACAAGGGTGGAGAAGAGGGAAAAAACCTGCTAGCAAATCACTTTTTGGACACACACACACACACACACACACACACACACACACACACACACACACACACACACACAAATACATACACACACACTCACTATTTGAAAGGGGGTTGCCCTGTGCTCTTCAAATGATTGATGATAGAGAGGTAAAAGTTGCTCTCTACTGTACACACACACACACACACACACACACACACACACACACACACACACACACACACACACACATGCACAAAGAGCAGAGCAGAAGGCTAGACAAGGCGTGGCGAGGGTCATGTTGGAGTCATACACATAAATCCATATGATGGAGCAGACACTGCGCTAAAGCGCTTTTAATTAAAACAAAGGTTAAGGGCATGGAGTGATCAGAGGTAGGGAATGGCAGAGTTTATGTGCGTGTGTGTGTGTGTATGTGTGTGTGTGTGTGTGTGTGCACATGGGGGTGTGGTGGTGTGTGTGTGTGTGTGCGTGTGGTTGTAATATCATAATGGAAATACACCAGGGAATATCATAATGGAAAAGCAAGGAAACACATATATTTTGACACAATGTAAACAAATGTGTACAAACACACACACACACACACACACACACACACACACACACACACACACACACGCACACACACACAAACACACACACACACATCCAGGCCATTTAGCGACTGATGGATCCGGGGTGCCCTCGAATGACTTTCACTCCATCTGCAAGGACAGTAACACCCACCCAAACACATAACATGGCAGCCATCTAGGGCTCTTGGCCGTCTATGGCAGTAGACTGTCTAACCATCACATTCATAAGCACTGACACTATCCTCAAATCAACCATGAAGAGAAAATATGAATTGTGTGTGTGTGTGTGTGTGTGTGTGTGTGTGTGTGTGTGTGTGTGTGTGTGTGTGTGTGTGTGTGTGTGTGTGTGTGCGTGTCTGTTTGTGATGTGACAAAAACTGTGTGGTTACACCACCACTCTCCTAAAACAGATGTTGGGAACAGTCGAGTGCTATTTCGATGCTGTGACTAACTTCACGGATTTCTAATGGGCTGTATTGAGGTTTGGGTTTAACCAGCCAATGAGTTGATGCTTTTTGACAAAGCAATGTTCGGTTCCCACAGTCGGGGCGAAGGAGGACCATTGCATAATATACAGCAAATGAACAAAAATAATGGCAGAAAAAAGAGAAAGAAGGAAAGAAGGAAAGAAAGAAAGAATGAAAGAAAGAAAAGAAAAAAGAAAAGAGAGAAAGAGAGAGAGAGAGAGAGAGAGAGAGAGAGAGAGAGAGAGAGAGAGAGAGAGAGAGAGGCTTAATAGAACATGCCACTTTTTGAGTAACATCGTGTAACAGTACTTCTGTGAATAGATGTTTGGGTAAATTCTCTTTGATTTGGCCATCAATTTCTTTTCTGTAATTTCTTTCTGAGTACTTTCAGTAGGCAAATCCTCACGATCAAGCAATTCGAATGAATGGAACTGGTTATGTGGCGGACTAGCAACATGGCTCAAAAAGTTTCTCCATGGATCATCAATAAACAAAGAAAACCAAAAACCACAAAGCCACATAAGCACTACAGAATGGGATAAGTATTCAGTGGCAGCACACCCACACGGACTGCATTGGTGGTGAGGGGCGAGTCGACGCTTAAACAAATTTCCTCCTGACCTACTTTTAAGCTTCTCTTGTGTACTGATGCAAGGTCACTGTATTAATACAGGCTCAACAGGTCTAATGCAATCAGCCCTGAACACCGTGTCCTTAAGCAAGGCAGGGACAGGAGTGATAAGATAAGATAAGAGACTGGACATGCTTGTGTCATAGTGGATATGTGGGCCTTTATCAGCTGGTACAGTCAGTGGACAGCAGGCCAACTGTACACAAACTCTGCACTGTAAACCTTTAATGTAAATACAGTACTGAAGTCAGTGATGTCATACACGGTTAACTTTGAAATGTAAACAAACAGAAGTACACTTCAAAGAAAACTCCAGGAGCTATTTCCAACCCATAGAGTGGTTGTTAGAGGTCACTGAATGCTGCTAGTGTGGGAAAAAAAATTGAAAGACATTATAGGTTGAAAATGACCGTTAAATTTATCCTTAAAATACTGCACACCCACCCAGTTTTACACATCACACACACACACACACACACACTCTTACCCGTATCGCGCATCTTGCGCCCGGGGGTGGACTTGCGCAGGAGGTTGCGTCCGGAGCTGAAGAGCGTGTTGAGCTCGTCCAGGGGACTGGTCAGCGGACGCCCGTTGGCCGGGTTGAAGAGCAGCGGCGACGAGGAGCAGGAGTGGGCCCTTCGTGGCTCGGGCCTCGATGACGACGACATCGCCGGACCGCCTTTCACCGGCGAATACGGTGGCTTGCCTCCCCCTCCTCCGGTACTGGAGCTGACCCCGGCGGACAGGGGAGGGGTGGTGAGGTTGGTGCTGCCGCAGGTCGCGTCCACTGAGCCACTGTGCCCACGGGTCAGAGCCAGGAAGCTCGGCTCGGGCGGGAAGGGGAAGTGCGACGGCGGTCGGTAGGGTGGAGGTGGTCCGGGCTGTGGAGCGGCGCTGATAGGTGGAGCCAGTGCTGGGGGAGGGGTCAAAGGTGGCGTTGACCTATCAGGGAGCAGGACAGATAGGCTTGGGGAGGAGTCGGCCCGTTGACGGGCGTATTGCGGAGAGAGGGGGCTACTGCCGCCCTCCTGGCTGTAGTTGAGGTTGGTCTCGAACACGGGCAGCTTCTTGACTTCCAGCGGGGTGAGTGGCGACTCGTCGGAAGCCGGCGAACAAGTGACCGGCGACGGGGGGAACACCAGAAGCGGAGGACGATGTGGGAGCAGGTTGGGAAAGGGCGCCGGAATGTCGCAGGAGACAGCGTCTTTGGCGCCACCGCTACCCTGCTTGGGCGGGAGAAAGGCCGAGAGATCGCCTCCCCCCATCCCGACCCCAACCGCTCCGGTGCCTGCCACCCTCTTCACTTCCATGGCGTGGACCAGAGGTTCCAGAGTCTCAGGCCGGACGGCGAGTCCTTGAGGCTGCATCGTCGTCACACAAACCATCGCTGTTCCTCCCGCCGACCCCACTGCCGAGCCTCCCTCCTCGGGCAGGAAGTACTTCATCTCCTCGTACACGGCTTCGCCCGTCTCGGGGCTGTCTGTCTCAGGCAAGCTGTGCGCCCGCTGTTGCGACCCCGTGCCCACCATCTCGATGTAGACGTCCTCGTCATCGGGACAACGATATAGACTAAGTGTGGCCGGAGCGTGAGACCCGTCCACCGAAGACGCCCGCTGGTTGGCGGCCAGGCAGTGAGGGTGGTGGTGTTGATGTTGGTTGTGGTGGTGTTGTTGGTGGGCCTGGTGTCCAGCTCGGGTCAAGCAGGCCAGCTTCATGTCGGTGGGACGTTGGGGCGCGGGCGCGGCCGAGATCTCCTCGTAGGAGCCCGTCAGTTTGGTGTTGGGGCTCCGCTTGGGTTTGGGAGGGGGGATCTTCTTCATGGTGCTGTAGTCGTCACTGTGCGGCCGCGGCTTGGACAGGTCTGCTGCTGAAGACAGGACATGACATTACAGGACATGACATCACATCACAGGACATGACATCACAGGAGGTGTCAAAATCAAAGTCATAACTCCACTGATGAAGTGCAATGGGGAATGTCTTATGGGAATATAAATATAATATAAATAATTATAACTACATCCATTTTCAATTTACGCCACTAGTAAAGCTAAGTAAATTAAAAATGAATAATTCATTTCTTTTCAATAATTCAGCTCTGTTTGTCTTTGCAGTCAAATAGCATTCTAACTCAAGATGTTTGCTAGTTTAATAAAGTGATATTGTATCGGGGAAAAAATGCAATGAGTGTTTTAGAACCTACTGCATATTTATTAGAAGCTACTGCATATTTATATTTCTACTGCATATTTATATTTTAGTGTGTGTGTGTGTGTGTGTATGTGTGTGTGTGTGTGTGTGTGTGTGCATGTGTGTGCGTGTGTGTGTGCATGTGTGTGCATGTGTGGGTTTGTGTTTGTGTATGTGCGTGTGTGTGTGTGTATGTGTACGTGTATGTGTGTGTGTATGTGTACATGTGTGCATGTGTGTGTGTATGTGTGTGTGTGTGTGTGTGTGTGTGTGTGTGTGTGTGTTTGAGGCACGTACCAGACAGGTCGGAGGGGGACAGCTGTGTTTTGGGGGGACTTCCTCCCGGAGAGGCCTGGCAGCCATCGATGGGACTCTCTTTGGGGGCGATGGACAGGCCCGCGCTCACCGCCTCATACGACGCACTCAGACGTGTGTTGGGGTCCCGTTTGGGCTTCGGTGGAGGCTGTTTCCGTGGAGACGAAGTCCCTCCGACCCCTCCTCCTCCGCCACTGCCACCATCATCGTTGGAGTGGCCCATGACGGGCTGCAGGGGGGCAGGTTTGGCAGTGGGGTGTACCAAGTTGTCCACTTGTAGGGGGAGTGGCACAGAGCTGGAGCGGAAGTGGCGGTGTGCTCGTCCACACTTCTCCACGGGCCTGAAAAGAACACAACCAGGTGAGCTACACATATAAAAACACTTTAGCGGCTGTTCACACTGAACACGCTTTTCTGCTTCGAAAACGCAAGTGTTCTGAAACAGTGAGTGACAAAAACATGCAAGGTCGAAAGTGATAAATGTACGTCTTGTTGCTATGACAGCTAGATTTGGCTAAACCGCTAACTCCTTGACTTAGCAATGACCGGCAGCTAGGCAATGGGCCCATTGTTGAAGAAAACGCAACCTCAAAAGTTAAACTATTTTCAGCGCTTGCATTGATTAGTCACTTGCGGTTTTTTTTTTCACCTTGCGCCTAGCGCTTTTGTACGCGAGGCGCGTAGCAACGGCCAAGTTGCATCGTTCCATAGGGATACAATTGAAATTGAGCGCCTGGAGGTGAAAAAAGCGTGTCAGTGTGAACGCCCGCTTAGGTAGCACTTTACTTGAGGTTTCAACATAAGAGTGACATAAACATTACATAACATGCATAATAGACTGGTTCACAACTTACTAAAATAAATGCCTCTAGAAACCTACTACATGGACTTTTTCTGAAAATACATCCAGTCTATATGAATATGAATTTTAATAGCACCTCAGAATGAGTATGACTGTTATAATTATATAGTTAAATGGCATTAACCTCTCCCCCTCCTTCCCTTCTATCCAATCTGTCTCTCCATCTTCCTCTATCCTGTTTTTCTCCTTGCATTCTTTTATTCAGTTTCAATCCAGCTGCAGCTCATACCGTACTGGGGAACCAGAGGCAAGGAGTCCAAATGCTATTGACTGTGAACTTCTCTCAGGTGTCCAGACGTGTGCTTTCACTCTCTAGGAGCACACAGCATAACACAGCCTAACAGCCAGTTAGTGGAGTCCTCACCTAACACACCTGACAGCTTGGCACTGTAAACCCAATATAGTGAGGCTGTGTTCTTTCATATTCTTACATAACTCAATATTCAAGGTTTTCTCATTTCCCAGAATTTCTAACACACACACACACACACACACACACACACACACACACACACACACACACACACACACACACACACACACACACACACACACACACACCTTCTTTGGCATGAGGCATCAGGACCAAACGCCAAACTAGCCTCTTTATGGCATTACTTGTTTAAGACTAAGCAGCTTGGCCT
>JAODXP020000016.1:26326375-26328875 GCA_027497455.2 Sardinella longiceps | reverse complement strand
GACGGAGAGAGAGAGAGAGAGAGAGAGTGAGAGATGCAGGGATATTGGCACAGCGAAAGAGTGAGAGAAATGCAGAGCTACAGGCATAGAGGAAGACAGGGCAAGAGAAGGATGGCGAGAGAGATGGTGAGAGAGAGAGAGAGAGAGAGAGAGAGAGAGAGAGAGAGAGAGAGAGAGAGAGAGAGAGAGAGAGAGAGAGAGAGAGAGAGAGAGAGAGAGAGAGAATAGACGTACTAGCCCTACCCAGGGAGATAGTGTGCCCACAGCACTGATTGGTACTGTACCATGGCACTGGACCATCCCTTTGGACAAACAATCAGCCAAACAAAGACTCACCAACACGGTGGAAATGTACATTCATATTATGGAGAGATTTGATAAGCACTGGGATAGCGATCTGGTGATGTCTGATACCTTTGAGGATAAAACAAAATAAATAAACATGGATGCTTCCCGTACTGTCTGTAAAGCGCCGCGAGACAATGCACTGTATTTGAGCGCTCTACAAATAAAATTGAATTGACTTGAATAGAATTGAATAAAAAAAAAGAAAAGAAAACACAGATTAAGGCTTTATAACAGGCAGAGTAGGGTAATTTATAATCTCTTTTGGAGACTGTGGCATCTGTAAACTCTTGCCTAAAATAAGCAACCCGTTTGTCTGTGAAGAACAAGAGCTCTTATAGGTGCCAATTGGAACCAGATGGACAGTGGGACGGACTTGACGACCAACCGGCTCCCAGTTCAACAACATTTCTGCCTCACCACTGCATCTCCCCTCAGAGCCCCTGTGAGCTCCATGAATGAGGGATTTCTTCCGGTGGGACTCGCCCTACAAAGGCTTCATGTGTTATGGGTAGCCGAGCGTGTGTGTCTACTGGGGGCTCCAGTTGAAAGGTCACACTTCTGTTTTCTAAACCTACATTTTCACACTGCTATTGATCTCAGTGTTCAGTGTTCAATGGTGCCTAAGAGTTTATAACAGTCCCAGAAGTCTTTCGTGGTCCATAATATAAGCACAGTAGATCAGAGATATGCAGGCACATAGACAAGTACAAATATGTCTGTAAGATAAATAAGACTCTTCTCCCATTGGCAAGTCATGAGCTAGTGACCTTTGCACTGGCTTTGGGGCGAGAATGGTAGGAAAGAGAAAATAAATGAACCTCACATATGGGCATGCATTAAAAAAAAACGAAAAAAAAGCGAAGAGCACATTTGTTCAGGCCCAGCTTCGATATTTCTCATTTCGGTGGTGAATTTATCATTCGGGCTCTGGCCGTGTCATACGGTTTCCAAAGCACAGGGCTGTTCGATGGGAATGGTGTGGGGTTGGGTGGGGTGGGGTGGGGGTTGCCTCGGGCTCTTAATCATCGTGACACCCGCCGGTGGCCGGCGCTGACTCTCTTCACCTTGCTCAGCAGGCTTGCGGCAAGAGCTTGTGTCTAGACGGAGCTTGGCCTTCTTTTGGGGACTTTGGGCACGAGAGAGAGAGAGAGACAGAAAACAGAAGTGATTCTGCAGCGGCAGCAGCATCAGCAGTGGCAGTGGCGGCGGCGGCGGCTTGGAGAAAGTAGTCCCCAGAAAAACGTTAATCTCAGACAAGTCGGAAGCAAGAGCATGTCTGTGGCACTGTCTAGACACACAAGACTTTTAATGGGGATGACTAGGAGAAAGAGGCCAAAATAACACACACATACACACACACACACACACACACACACACACACACACACACACACACACACACACACACACACACACACACACACACACACACACACTGATTTGATTCAATTCTTGCATGCAGATTCTAAAGCTTCAAAAGATGCCTAGCTCACTAATCACATGCAAAAACATGGTCAACAACAACCGTGCTCAAAATTCCTCTAGACGCAGAAAATAGACTCAATGAATGCTTGCACCACACACAGACACACACACACACACACACCCCTTCACACACAGAAAAAATATAAATGCTTGCACCACACACACACACATACAAATACACACAAACAAACACACATGCAAACACACCCACACCTACACAAAAAATACCGCCCTCCCACACACAAACACAAACACAGACAAAACAGACAAAAAAACAAAACATGAACAAACACGTGCATGGCCAGCGGCGTGCGCGATAGATAGCCCCATGTAAACAGAGCTGTAGCAGGCAGGCGGGCGGGCGGGTGTGCAGGCGCTGTGGCTGTTGGTGATGAATAGGGTGAGGGTCAGGCGGCCGGCGCCGGCACAAAGCCCATGCAAATTGGCCGTGGGTCTCAGACAAGGCCCTGGCAAAGGTAAAATAAACAACAAAAAGAGGGGCAGCATTTCCATCACAATTGTCGCGCCTGCTTTGGGGATGAATGTCTGGCTCTGCTGCCTGCTACTACTGCTGCTGCTGCTGCTGCTGTTGCTCAACCAACCGCTGACGTGCTCTGTCTGGCCTTGGCTATTGTGATGCAAACACACACACACACACGCGCGCACG
>JAODXP020000016.1:26317658-26318775 GCA_027497455.2 Sardinella longiceps | reverse complement strand
TGGTGATATTTCCATATTCCTACTGTTTCTATTTCACATCTTTGTTTGCCATTTGTCATTATTTTGCTCGAGCGCAGCAGCAGTACAGGCTGTTCATCACAGCCAACTCTCTGCAGGGAACAGGGTGCCCCTGTGTGTGTGTGTGTGTGTGTGTGTGTGTGTGTGTGTGTGTGCCCCCACAGACACCGTGAGCGCCAGCATGGGGTAATGTTACCCTGTGTTATGGTCATAATCACACAGACACACAGCTAAGCTGCAGCTTATGTAAGCTACTGCTGCCTCTCGCCCTCTCTCACCCTCTCTCTCCCTCTCTCTCTCTCTCTCTCTCTCTCTCTCTCTCTCTCTCTCTCTCTCTCTCTCTCTCTCTCTCTCTCTCTCTCTTTCTCTATCCCTCTCTCTCTCTCTCTGTCTGCTATTTTTTCTGTTTCTGTCTCTGTCCCTCTCTCTCCCTCCCTCTCTCTGTATGTATCTGGTTGAAGGGGACAGAGCGGGCCTGAGGACTGACACCAGGCCTTACGTAAGCCTGTGTCCCCGTCAGGCAAACCAGACAGACACACAGACAGACAGGCAAGCAGACAGACAGGCAAGCAGACAGACAGAAAGACAGACAGACGGACAGACGCCACAGCTCTGACACAGGGGACACTACGGACCTGCTGGGAGCTGCAGATGAACCAACCTCCCTTTCTAAATCACACACACACACACACACACACACACACACACACACACACACACACACACACACACACACACACACACACACACACACACACACACACACACAGACACAGACACAGCACACACACACACACACACACACACACAGAGACACAGACACACACACACACACACACACACACACACACACACACAGATTCACTCATAAAAGTGCACATTCACTCACACTGACACACACAGACAGACAGCACACACACACACACACACACACACACACAGACTGACTCACTAACAGAGGGAAAGGGGAATGATGTGAGCAATGAGAGAGAGAGAGAGAGAGAGAGAGAGAGAGAGAGAGAGAGAGAGAGAGAGAGAGAGAGAGAGAGAGAGAGAACTGAAAGGTGCACTGGGATGTGGATGGAGGGAGAGGTAGAGA
>JAODXP020000016.1:26302658-26305158 GCA_027497455.2 Sardinella longiceps | reverse complement strand
TTGCTATCACTGCGGTAGGCATTCAAAGCGTTTTTTAATGCATTTGGTCATTTGGTTTAGCGTAAGAGGGGTATGGCAGAGAATAGCATCTGACAAAAACATTTTTTACAGTAAGAGGAGGCAGTGTGAGTGGCGGTGTGGTACATCATTGGCTGTGATGTCATTTCCTGCTTGAGATGTGACTCATGTGCTAACCCACCTGCTCAAAGCTGTTCTTCTGGAACTCCTCAAAGCCAAAGATGTCCAGGATGCCAATCTCAAGTGCAGGGTCTCTGTTAACGACAAGACACAGGATGATCAGAGTGGGTGCTTGTGTGTGTGTGTGTGTGTGTGTGTGTGTGTGTGTGCGTGTGCATGTGTGTGTTGGTGTGTGCGTGTGCATGTGTGTGTTGGTTTGTATGTGTGTGTGTGTGTGTGTGTGTGTGTGTGTGTGATGTGTGTGTGTGTGTGTGTGTGTGTGTGTGTGTGTGTGTGTGTGTGTGTGTGTGTGTGTGTGTGTGTGTGTGTGTGTGTGTGTGTGTGTGTGTCTTAATATTCTTTAGCATTCCTTTTAAGTCTTTTTTGTTTTCTCTTTCGCCGCATCACTCCCACCCCAGACAGTGAATCAGCGTGACAGGACAGCGACGGCATCGCCGACTCATCGATCTCTGATGAGCACCGTTTACGTGCTCGCCAATGTCTATTATGTCCTTTTATCCAGCAGCAGTTATGCGCCCATCAATGTTTATTAAGGGAGGCCTCGTTCCCATCAGACACTCATCTCCCCGCCATGTCAATAGACTCGCTCTCATTTGATAGCGCCGTTAACGCCACGCACGCGCCCACAGCAATGTCAATTCCTCTTTTTATCTGACCGTAAGGCACGCTCAGTGTCCGTGGAAGGTTTGTGTATCTGAAAGCAGTTAACATCCCCCCGTCAATGGCTATTATTACCTTGCGTGTTTAGCCAAAAGGGCTCACCTGATATCGGAGGACATTTACGGCCTTTATCTGAAAGCCGTTCAATGTCTATGGCCCCGGCATTAGAGGTCATCGATGTCCTATGGTGAGCACTAATCCACCATCTACACAACTCGCATGTCCGGAGTCAGGCAGATACTTTCCTCTGAGTGTTTACAAATAAACAAGCTCTCATAAATATAATAGTCTGCCATCTGACAATATGCTAAACTGAGCATATAAAAACTGAGTGAGGGGAGAGAGGGAGGGAAGGAGGGAGAAGGAGAGAGAGAGAGAGAGAGAGAGAGAGAGAGAGAGAGAGAGAGAGAGAGAGAGAGAGAGAGAGAGAGAGAGAGACAAATGAACACAAAAAAACAACAAACAAACGAAGGAAGGCTAGTAGGTCAAGCACACAAACAGTAGTTGGAGAACAGGACAGTTAAGCGAAAGCCATAGGATGCGTCCCTATATCGAGGTCAACATGGCTGGAATGTCAGACCATGTCCTCTGTGAATGTGAGCATTGAGAGCCTTACACACACACACACACACACACACACACACACACACACACACACACACACACACACACACACACACACACACACACACACACACACACACAACAACCTTTGCTTTGAAACTGTTACAGTTACTTAATCATGGCTGTGCATCCAATTGGGCCTATTAGGGGTCCTGGGAACTGGCTAACCAAAGATAGGATGTTTTGTACTTTCTGGTCTAAAAGTAGGTTAGATACTACAAGGAGGACATTAGTGTGTGTGTGTGTGTGTGTGTGTGTGTGTGTGTGTGTGTGTGTGTGTGTGTGTGTGTGTGTTTATGTCTGTGTGAGTGGGGTTTGTGTACTTGTTTGCCTGTTTACTGTGCAAGCATGTGCTTTTGTGTGTGTGTGTGTGTGTGTGTGTGTGTGTGTGTGTGTGTGTGTGTGTGTGTGTGCATGTGTGTGTGTGACATGGTATGGCATGTGTGTCATCCATACCCTCACCCTGTATTTCTCGACTGACCATGAAACAAACTGCATTAAGCATTCCACGGCTGACCCTGGCTGACAAGACTCAAGGCAGTGTTGTTCCGAGTGCCACCTCCTCCAGCCTTGGCCCAGGGCACTCATGGGTTTGCTATGTAAACTATCCCAAAATGCCAGTCACAGGTGAAGTCTCGGTCACGGCTATCAGCTGAAGGTCCCGGCAAAAGACCCTGGTGTCTTTGCATTGCCCGACCCCGAGTCTTTCCTCACTCTAACGCCAGGCACCACAGTGGCGCAGACATGGCTGCAACTGATGCTGTAGCTGTGGTTATATGGATAATAATCTGTTTAGCATTCCAAATGTTCCAGAATATTCCAGAACATATTTCAGTTGGAGGTTTATGAATGTATCTCCTTGGATACTGTTCCATAGAATGCTCCTCAGAATCTCTATAATCTCTATAATGAGATTATTCACATGTCCATGTATCCGCACTCGACTGCTATGTGCCTATGGTTGATGGTTGTCTTACCGGTGTGATTGTCTTATTCCCTAAGTGTAAATACCCAATAC
>JAODXP020000016.1:26280158-26295158 GCA_027497455.2 Sardinella longiceps | reverse complement strand
AAGCAGGGAAGCGAGGCTTGGGCAGGCCAGAGAACTGCACAGACACACACACACACACACACACACACACACACACACACACACACACACACACACACACACAGGCTATAGCAGGCAAGGGGAAGCTAGGAGAGGCTAAAGCAGGGAAGGGAGGCTGGGGCAGGCCAGAGCAGACTAGGGCAGTGTGTGGCAGGGGGATGGGAGGTTAGACTAACTTTTTAGCTTTTTTTTAGTCACTCAAATCGCCTAACTTTTACAGCTGGTAGCTTTTGTAGCTTTTGTCGCTCTTGCCCCATAGAAAGTGAATGGCTTCCAGCTATTTGACAGCTTTAGTCTCTCTTGGTGTGAACGCACAGTAAGAGGGGCTCTTTTGCACAGGTCAGGGCTTCAGCGCAGCACTGCAGATTCAGCTGACTAACAGTGACATGTCAGGAGAGTGGAGAGGGAGGTCAAAATCAGTTTGGTCACGCAGCCCCCACTTACTGTACGGTAATGACTAGGGCTTTACACACACACACACACACACACACACACACACACACACACACACACACACACACACACACACACACACACACACACACACACGCACGCACACTCACTCACAAATGTAATGACAATGGCTTCATGCTTTCTTCGTGTGAGCTCTCTTGTGCGTGAGCTGAGTTTGCAAGTGTGTGTACAGTATGTCTCATGAGTAGTGTGCTTGAATGTGTGTGTGTGAGTGTGTGTGTGTGTGTGAGAGAGAGAGAGAGTGAAAGAGTATTTTGGCTGGTGACATGGGCCTGGTCACGCACCCCTGCACTGTTAGATAGGGGGGTTGGCGTGAGACGGTCTGAAACATCATCTCCTCCAAATTCACTCTATTCAGGTCAATGTGCATCTGAGTGACTGGCAATGGCATGGCAATCACAACACACACACACACACACACACACACACACACACACACACACACACACACACACACACACACAAGAAGACCAAGAGTTAACACCAACAGAGTGGGAGAAATGTTGAAGTGGGAGAACTAGACAGTGGAGTGAGAGGAGCTGTTCCTAGGTTATCCTAGAGAACACTTTTAAAACTACATCACAACACAACCAAAAACGATGGAATCACAAAAGATGTAGTCTATAGCTACACTTCACTGCAAGGACCTCAGAGAATACACTGGTTTCTTATGCAGAGGAGTGCAGTGTATTCATATTTATACACAACGCAGATATGGTTGCTTTGCTATATTACACATCCCAACACAGGCACACACACACACACACACACACACACACACACACACACACACACACACACACACACACACACACACACACACACACACACACACACACACACACACACACACACAGACAAACACACACACAGATACAGACACAGACACAGACACACACACACACACACACACACACACACACACACACACACACACACACACACACACACACACACACACACACACACACACACAGTAATATTACACATACTGTACACACAAACACACACAGACGCAGAGACACACACACCCAAAAACCCACTATGACCCCACTACTCCAGCACATATACAGAGACACACACAGAGACATATACACACTCACATCCCCCCAACCACTATCCCCCACCCCCTCCACAAACACACACGCATAAAAACAAACACTCATGTATAAACAATACATGCATTATATACTGTACCCGCATACAAATACAGCAAGACTATACTTTCTCTCTCTTTATTGTTTCACAAACACACACACACACACACACACACACACACACACACACACACACACACACACACACACACACACACACACACACACACACACACACACACAGGGTAGAGAGGAGCCGTGATGAATAAGTAAACATGCTGAGGAATGAGTGTGAGTGAGAGGTCATGTTTTGGTACAACAAAGACCGCACACATCATGGCGTCGTACAAAATTCATCAACGCGGGCAACATGTAACAACCCAACAGAGAGGTAAGGAGCGAATGAGGAAGGGAGGGTGAGAGAGGAAGTACGAGTCTTTTCTCACACACAACCACACACACACACACACACACACACACACACACACACACACACACACACACACACACACACACACACACACACACACACACACACACACAGACACACACATCACACTCACACTCACCTCTCTCTCTCTCTCTCTCTCTCTCTCTCTCTCACACACACACACACACACACACACACACACACACACACACACACACACACACACACACACACACACACACACACACACACACACACACGCATTACCCATGGATGGCTGAGGTTTGTCAAGCCCAAAACCAGTCATCTCATTTGAGGGAGTTAAGTGCTTTGGAGAGGCTTAACACCTTGTTAGGCCTTAACTAGGTAATGGGCCCCTATCCGCAGCAGCACCTCCAGGCCAACACTACAGCTCTCACAGTAATGCAGCAATGCTACGCTACACGCTACCGCTAATGAGTGGCTAATGGTGATCCAGTCATTGCTTACTCTAATCGCATTTCATTCTGTGCTAATTAGGCTACAGGCTAATCCTTCCGCCACAATGTTGGCCATTTTCTCAGCTTTTTTTTTGTTTGTTGGTTTGGAACAGGTTTTTTTTTTTTTTTTTTTTCCTCCGGAGGTCATTTTATGTTATGTAAGGCCGCTGGTGCTGGGGTCTGTTGACGCAAACACTGCTCTGAAGGGTGGCTCTGTCAGATTTCTTTTTTTTTTTCTGAGGAGAGGTGTTTGTGTTTTGTTTCTTTATGTGTGTGTTTTCCACTCAGACTGCCCTGTCGGTGAACACACACACACACACAACCAAACACACACACACACACACACAGACACACACAGTGGGCCCTCAGTAAGGTCTAAGGGCTGTCAGACTGAGCCTATACTCATAGACATACAGGAGCTACTCTTCTAATGGAGAGTGGATGACTGATAATAGCCAGCTGTAGGCTGTCTACATGTTTTTTAGGGTTATGGCTGTGAGCAACACACACACACACACACACACACACACACACACACACACACACACACACACACACACACACAGGGCAAGAAGAGGTCAGGAAAACATATGTCTTAGTGAGTGGTCATCTGCTATATTGGAGCATGACCCATGAAGTGGCCTTATGTATAGACTGAAAAACAAAACCAAAAAACAACGCTTGAACACTTTGTTTTGTTCTCAAACTATTTCCACTATCCTACAGTAAAAAAACATTATGAGATGCTAAAACAGAAACCTTATGGGAACAGATCTGATGGTAATAATGGAACTATCCTGATATAAATGTCTATAAGTGGTTCCCTGAGTGTGTGTGTGTGTGTGTGTGTGTGTGTGTTCATCTGTGTGTGAACAGATGTGAGGTACAAGCCTCTTTCCTCGCAGACAGACCCTCCTCGTGTTAGTGTTTCCGTGTGTGTGTGTGTGTGTGTGTGTGTGTGTGTGTTAACCCACCTGTGTGTGAGCAGGTTGTTGAGGTACAGGGCGCTCTTCTCCTCAGCAGACAGACCCTCAGCCATCAGGTGGAAGATGCTGAAGTTCAGCTGCTGCCGTGGTGGGCTGGTCAGACGAGACTTCTCTAACATGTATGTGTGCACGCGTGCTGATGACACACACACACACACACACACACACACACACACACACACACACACACACACACACACACACATTGGTATTAAACATCACAACCATACATGCATATACACAAGATGTGTATGCGTGTCTGTTATCTTTATAATCATTTCCACAGGAGTTTACGGTTTTATTTAGATGATGGGGATCAATGCCAACACAATGATTAATCCAGTGAATAGTCACATCCAAGAACAGTCTCTGCCACAAATAAGCTTAATTTAGTCAAAAATAACCTTATTTTGCATTTTGTGTTACATTAATGTAGTTTGGGCCCAGCAAAAACTGTTTTGGGTGTAGTATTACAGTAACTGTGCTACTTGTCTCCCTTTCTGTGCAGCATCAGCGCCCTCTATGGGTCTCATCTATAACTTCATGTCATATGATTTCCTGCAGGATAGTTCAATGCAATGGTTACAGTACATGTCATTCTCTTTAGGGCCCATTCGTGTTCAATGGGGGAAGACACATTCATACAGTGCAGTTTATATTAAAGGAAAAACTATGGATATTTCCTATATGTGTGTGTGTGTGTGTGTATGTGTGTGTGTGTGTGTGTGTGTGTGTGTGTGTGTGTGTGTGTGTGTGTGTGTGTGTGTGTGTGTGTGTGTGTGTGTGTGTGTGTGTGTGTGTGTGTGTGTGTGTGTGTGTGTGTGTGTGTGTGTGAATGTGTGTGTGTGTGTGTGTGTGTGTAGACAAAAGCAAACAAATTAATTTAATCAGATAACGGATTTTGATTCTGAGGAACACTATTCAGGATTTCTGAAATTGTGTCAGTCTAAGAACTAATTAACAGATAATTTGACTAGAATGAATGAATCCCAGATCTAGCTATGGGGTTCCTGAGTGAGTGTGTGTAGCAAGGTGGCAGTACCTCTCAGAATGGTCCTTCTCCTCTCACAGTAGTGGACGGTGAGGAGCTTGATGAAGCGACTGGAGTTGGGGTTCATGGGGGTCTTGGCATGGCCAAAAGCCTCCAGCACACAGTTCACCTGGGCAAGGACACAACCAGCCAACACACAACGTCAGATTCATCAATGAAAGGGGAAATAAAAAGATTGTAGAGAGTATAGATTAATTGTATTTTTTGCCCAGCAACAGCACATTCAAGGCAGTACAGCTTAAAACAACACTGCCTTAACCCTAACTCTAACCCCCTCAACCCTCATCCTAACTTTAATAACAAAATCCTACATTTGAGGTGTAGTACTTTGAAGGGAGTACTGCCTGGAAGGAACCGTTTAGGGCAAAAAAGATCAAAGACTGTATCGCTCTCAACAGATTTTGAGAGTCTCGATGCAAGGCCTGTGAACTTGTGTACTTTATCTGTAAAAAAGCTAACTGTTCTTGTGACTTCACCTTTCTCTAACAGTGTACAGGGTACATGATTAACAAGACAGATATCATACAGAAAGATAATGTGATATAAATGTCCATATTTGAAGCCTGGGTATAATCAGCCCCTGGGTCTACGCTTCTCTTTGTACAAGAGCCTGGGATTCCGACTTTTGAGAGACGATTGCTTGCCAGAGATGTTTAATTTGAAAAAGACTGGATCAGCCCTTCACTGATATAACATTCTCAAACTGCATTTGCAAAGTCTGTTGATTGGCTAGGATGTGATGCATCCCAAGCTAACGAGGCCAATGGCCAGAATCCCAGACAGAGTACTGAATCAAGCAGAATTGCGTGGGAAGGCAATAGCCAGGCTACCATATTTGTGAAGCTCAACACATTTAATCATGAGAGCAATGGTATAACAGCTGCACTGCCCTTGTTACTCCACCAGGGGGCGACGTGAGACAAGACATGAGTGCAGCATCTTCACGCCCCCCTCCCTGTCGACACACTGAGCTGGTGACCCAGATAGGCAGGCAGCCGTGGAGCACAGGGCTTCTGATAGAGGCTGACAACGCTCGCTGCCTGCCTGCCTGGCACAGTGGCTCGACTCACGCTGCTGCTGTGCTACCGGCTATACTACACACTCCACTCGTTCAGACACATGAGCCCCGCCTGAACCCCCAATTACCTCAACACTGCCCTACGCGTAACCTCTGTCATCCATGGTTTTATACACCACCAATCCCTGGCTATATCAGTAACCACCAAGTCTGTGATAGCAGATTTGTTTTGTGCTGTGTTTTGTGAGTATATGTGTGTGTGTGTGTGTGTGTGTGTGTGTGTGTGTGTGTGTGTGTGTGTGTGTGTACGTTTATGTGTGTGTCTTTGAGTGTGTGTGTGTGTGTGTACGTTCATGTGTGTGTCTGTGTGTGTGTGTGTGTGTGTGTGTGTACAGTACGGGTGTGTGCGTATGTGTGTGTGCGTGCATGTGTCTATATTTATTAGCAAGCTCATGGGTGTTGGTGGTGTACGTATTTCTGTAAAATGGCAGCCATGTATTTTTAGTAATCCTAAAACATCCCTAGTCCCCAAAGATTTTTGTTGGAGTCTTTCATCAGACCAATCAGACTGTAGTCAGAGGGCAGGAGCACACACGCACACACACAAACACACACACACACACACACACACACACACACACACACACACACACACAACGCACACACACACACACACACACACACACACACACACACACACACACACACACACACACACACACACACACACACACACTTGGTGAGACTTTGACTTGTGCCACCTCTGAGAGAAATATGCTGATGTGGGCGTACAGAAAAGCGGATCAGCGGGCCTGCTGCTGATCACCGTGGGTCAGGTGTGAAGCCACCGGCAGAGCTGCTGAGGGCAGCATTATAGCACATCACTGAGAAAGATTAGATACCATTTATTTCAGAGAGGAGAGAGAGAGAGAGAGAGAGAGAGAGAGAGAGAGAGAGAGAGAGAGAGAGAGAGAGAGAGAGGGGGGGGGGGGATGTACAGTATGTACAGTCAAAGTAGAGCTTCTTTGAATTTTTCAGTTTTCTCTAGTAACTGGGGACTAAATGTGACCTGGGCCGAATTCAGCTGTCGTAACTTTTTGAAACATTTTGCCACCCCATTCCTCCCTAACCGTTTCGCCATTCTTTTTTTTAACATTTTATCATCTTGAATACGAGGCAGATGTCCTTGTAACTCACTACAAGTACGATTTATGTTTTTTACCCTGTTGGAGGGTTGATAAACTTGAGCCATCATAATAGACACAAATCATGATGCCCCCTGAGCCACCACTATAGGGGTACATCAATGTTGCATTTATTTTGCTCATGACAAGACAGCACGGTGGAGGCTTTGCTCTCCAAATAAAGTGTTGTGTGCTAGGCTAGGCACTCCAAAATGCTACTTATGGAATGGTGTGTGGATTCATAAAACATACAATGAACTGTGTAGAAATATCAGACACCCAAATGTCATCACTAATGCACCCTCTCTATTCTGAAGTGAATCCGGGGTAGCATCATAATTTATGACTGTTGATGTATCAGGTACTGGAAAACGATACGGCCCAGGTTAATCAGCTCTGTAACAAGGTAATGACCATCACCCGTAGAAATGAATACAAAACCATTCGCATCAGAACTTCTTAAGAATGCAATGAGATCAGATCACAGGTGACAGGACCACTGGCTTGAGTGTATATCTACACATTACTGCAGAAACACATTGACTATACAGTGTGTGTGTGTGTGTGTGTGTGTGTGTGTGTGTGTGTGTGTGTGTGTGTGTGTGTGTGTGTGTGTGTGTGTGTGTGTGTGTGTATATTCTCATGTTAATGTGTGTGTGCATGTGTATGTGTGTGCATCTTACATGCTTCATCCTAGGCTCCAGGGCAAAGCCTTTGGGACTGGACCGAGCTGCCAGGTGCTTCAGGATATGCTTACAGGCTTCTGTCTTCCCAGAACCACTCTCACCACTATGAGAGAGAGAGAGAGAGAGAGAGAGAGAGAGAGAGAGAGAGAGAGAGAGAGAGAGAGAGAGAGAGAGGGGGGAAAGGGGGATAAGGCAAATACAGTTATAAGAGTTACATGAGAGTTTGGCAGCAGAGTTGGCAGAGTTTTTCGTCTGGCTGATGAATAATAGATAAACGAGTGGTGAGTGCAGAGACAAACGAGAAGAAGAATGAACAGATGAGGAGAGGAGTGGAGAGCGATAGAGCTCGGCAGAACAGAATGAACAAATGAGGAGAGAGAGGATAACGATATAGAGCTCGGCAGAACAGCCAGGCAAGACGAGGCGATAAGGGCCTGATGACTCATCAGAGTTTTCTACAGGCTACCAAAACTCTGCCCAAGAACATTCCATTGATCTCTTTCCCTTACTCTTTCTCTCCCTCTTTCCCCCTCACTCACTCTCTCCCTCCCTTTTTCTCCCTCCATCTCTCCCTCCTCCTCCTTCTCTCTCTCTGCTTTGGTGCAAATGAGTGGATCTTTATTTCCAGGAGTCTTCATCCTTCAGTGGCCCGGGCTGAAAAGTTTTTTTTTTTTTTTTTTTCATATCGGTGACGGACAGCTGACAAACATCAAGTTCTGCTTCTTTGCTCACATTCAATATCTTATGTGTGTGTGTGTGTGTGTGTGTGTGTGTGTGTGTGTGTGTGTGTGTGTGTGTGTGTGTGTTTTGCCTCCATTATTCATGAAGCAAGTTTGCATAATTCTGCCTGTCAGGGTCATTCCATGCTTGACAACATCACTAGCAGAGTGGGAGGGGAAATCAGGATGACTGGCAGCTTAGATTGGCAGAAAGAAAAAGAGACAGAGTAGAGAGGGACACAGAGAGAGGAGTGAGAGAGAGAGAGAGAGAGAGAGAGAGAGAGAGAGAGAGAGAGAGAGAGAGAGAGAGAGATGTCATATTCATCTTTTTAATCAATCAATCGAATCAATTATATTAATCTATGCTGTTGTCAGAAATACTTTGCCCATGCAGGACAATTTTGTCACGCTATTAAATCTGATTAGATTAAGCAGAATTGAGATGAGGAAAAAGGGCAAATGAAAGAGAGAGAGAGAGAGAGAGAGAGAGAGAGAGAGAGAGAGAGAGAGAGAGAGAGAGAGAGAGAGATGGATGGATGGAGAGAGGAAGGGATGGATGGAGAGAGAGGGCTGCTGCTGCTGTTGCTACTGTTGCTCGGAGGTGAAGTCATCTGGGCCTGGTCCACATCTGTCAAGCAAGCCCTCATGTCAATGCTCTGCTCTGCCGTTCTCTCTCTCTCTCCTTTTCTCTTTCCTCTGCTCCCTTCATTCCTCTCCTCTCCTCCCCTTTCCTCTATCAATCCATCCCTGGTTCTTTCACTCACACACACACACACACACACACACACACACACACACACACACGTCTCTCCACTAGGGACTCACCCTGTCATCCACACCCATCTGGCCCCCTCCTCTGCTCCCTACAGCCCAGCTGTGGGCTTCAGGTTCTGGGTCAGACGTGCCCACCACCTGCCCCTGGTGCACCCAGCCTGGAGCCCCACCCTCAACAGAGGTAACTTCAAGGGGGTTTCACACACAGATATCAAATTCTGCTCAGGGGTTTAGGGGACTTGTGCATTCCCTTAAACAGCTGGCCTTACCCTGAATTTAAAATAAATAGTGCGCTAGTATCTGTGTGTGTGTATGTATGTATATATGTATGTATGTATGTATGTATGTATGTATGTATGTATGTATGTATGTACAGTATGTATGTATGCTTGTATGTGTATGTGTGGGTACTAGTGTATATGGGAAAGCATTTATCTGTCCTTCCTGGCTTGTGTGTGCATTAGTGTTTGTGTGTGAGCATAAGTCTGTGTGTGTGTGTGTGTGTGTGTGTGTGTGTGTGTGTGTGTGTGTGTGTGTGTGTGTGTGTGTGTGTGTGTGTGTCCTCCCTTCACCTGAAGGTGCTGTGGCGGTGATGAATGACCAAGGCGGAGAAACACATTAAAGCGGCTGCCAGTTCCGCTCTGGCTCAGCACATCCGCACCGGAATGCCGTCCGGAACGCTGCTGTTCCCACTTAATTGCAATCAGGGTGAAAATGGCCTTGGTCCAGCGGAGGACAAAAGGATCAGGCACCTTCAACGCCACCCCAGAGCCATTAATCTCTCGGCCAGCGTTAAACAGGACTGGATTCGCACTCTGCAGTCTCATCAATCTCTCTGGGTGCGTTTAAGATGACCTGGCCAAAGCTGGGTTCATCTAGGCAATGGCCTTTATCAAAAAAACACTCTTAGCTTTAGCCACAAATGGAGCTGGTTCGAGTAATTAAACACTCCCAAATTGAATTCATAGGGAATGAATTAGATGAATGTAGCTGGAGAGGATGTGTTGTGGATGAATGGGGAGCATCTTCCATAAGTTAGCTTCTGATTGGTTATGGTTGATTGCAATGTAGGTCAATGAATTTATGTAGGGCGATGGATTTATGCAGGAGGAGAAGATAACGAACATTCATCAACTAAAGACTGCATTAATATTACACTAAAATATGGGCAAGACTGAGAAGCCATAGAGTGGCCTCTTGATTCGTACAGTAAATCCATGTGTGTGTGTGTGTGTGTGTGTGTGTGTGTGTGTGTGTGTGTGTGTGTGTGTGTGTGTGTGTGTGTTTTTCTACATGATAAACTCTAAATTCATTAAGATTTTACTTCTATAATTTTGTCAGTGGAAAGAGTTCATCAAAAGCCTTTAAGTGATATTACATATAACTCGATTTTGAACAAAGAGCGTCTTCTTGATGCGTACAGTAAATGCATGTGTGTATGTGTAGCCCTTAAGTACAGCACTTTAATGTATGTATATGTGTGCATCTGAGTTATAGAGTGAATACTGTATAAGGCATATGCTAATGCAGTGAATGTATTGAATGTATATGATGTTGGCTGTGCTATGATTGGTGGAGGGAACAGCAGGGGAGTGGTGTTGGGTACTAAATGCTAGTTTGATTGACAGGCGGCCAGTGTCACCTGATGATGAAGCACTGTGGGCGTCGCTCCTGCAGCATCATGTGATAGGCTCTCTCGGCCGAGGAGAAGATGTGGGGAGGGAGGGACGAGCACAGGCGACCAGTGGAGCTCAGGTACAGCTGACTCACCTGAGACACAGAGAGAACAGGGGAGAGACAGGGGGGATAGAAAGAGAGAGAGAGAGAGAGAGAGAGAGAGAGAGAGAGAGAGAGAGAGAGAGAGAGAGAGAGAGAGAGAGAGGAGGGGGTTGGTGGTAGATAAAGAGGGAGATAGAAAGTGAGATAATCACAAAGGGAGAGAAGAAAAAGCGATGAGATTATAAACTCAAAAACCCTTACAGGTATTGCTAGAAGCTCAAGCAGACACACCTACATGTATCAGCATGTGTTCTCACGCTCCTTACATAACACTGAGTGATGTGTGACTTTCTAGCCCAAAGTAAAGTTTAACGAAACATCTTACAACACCTGCTATTGCTGTCAAAGAATTTCAACTACCTTCTTTTGCAGTCTGTATGATTTCAGAATTTCAGACCGCTATCAGTGTTGCCCATTCATCTGGAGACATGAATGTCTGTGAAAATGAACCACCTCTCTCACTGTATGATTGCTATTATTGTGACCTAATACAAAAAGGCTTGCGGTTTTTACACAGGGTTTTATCATATAGCGTTTCTAGTCATGGCTTTGTACTTCCAACTCTTTAAAACTGACCACTTCCTCTGGAAATGCAACACATCGTGAGTCCCTGTGGATCCAGATTTGAGGGTAACCAAGGGCAGTGTGCTGTGAATGTGTATGCGGCATGGTGTGTGTGTGTGTGTGTGTGTGTGTGTGTGTGTGTGTGTGTGTGTAACGTAGGTGTGTGTATATGTGTGTATGTGTGATGGTATGAGTGTATGTGTGTATGTGTGTGTATGTGTGTATGTGTGTGTGTGTGTGTGTGTGTGTGTGTGTGTGTGTGTGTGTGTCTGCGAGCATGCCGCGTAAGCTGAATAAATGCCCAGTTCAGAGGGAGAAACGGAGGCTAATGCTGAGATCTCATTACCCCTTCCACTGAGCCACTGCTGAACACTGACTTACTCAGAGATAGAGGACACCACAAGGACATGGCATAGACAAAGAGAAAGAGAGAGAAAGGGGGACAGAGAGAGGGAGAGAGACAGGTAGATTGAGAGAGAGGCAGACAGACAGAGAGAGAGAGAGAGAGAGAGAGAGAGAGAGAGAGAGAGAGAGAGAGAGTGATAGGTAGGCTGAGAGAGAGGTAGACAGAGCTCACAAGGACAGGCACAGCAATAGACAAAACACCACCGTTAAGATTAGATCAAGGTACAAGTAACGACAGAATGCAGAGCAGGAGAAAGACAGATAGATACACAGACAGACCAACAGACAGATGCACAAAGACAGGTCTCCACAGGACAGAGGAGAGAGAGAGAGAGAGGGGGAGAGAGAGAGAGAGAGAGAGAGAGAGAGAGAGAGAGAGAGAGAGAGAGAGAGAGAGAGAGAGAGAGAGAGAGCAGTGGCTGGAATCCCTTTCTTGTCTACCTTGTCTGCTTGTCTACCATGAGCAGCCTATGTACAGAGCTCTATGCACAGTCAAACTCATAACTGCATCCATCAGCCAGACAAATCCACCAGACAAGTTGAAGTTAGGAGTGCAGGCAATGAGGATTCCATTCCATAGCAAAAGATAAGGGTGTGACCTATAATTGTGGATGACCCTCGACAGATGTCAATCATCTTAACCCCGCCCCAAATTAGTCCCCCCGGGGTTGTCATGAACTCGAAAATGATTGAAAACCTATTTTGAACCAGGCTGTAAATACAGTTAAAAAACATTTTAACTATTGGAATTGTTCCGCTTTTACAGCCAGCCCCAAGCGGATGGCTGTGGTATTGCAGCTTTCCGTTTTAACGTTCCATTTCAGCTTCATTGACGGGTCTGGAACGTTGCCGCTTGGTGTGACCCAGTTAAATCTTCCTCTCTCTCTCTCGGGACTGATTAGAGTCGAGCATATCCTTGTAAGATGACGACGACAGTGATCAGATCAGCTGAATGGATTAATGGCTGTTGGTGGGGTAGGTTTAGCTTGATTAGTTGATCTTGCAGAGAGAGTATCGTTTGGCGTTCTTGCGAGCCAAGCTGGAAGATGGAGGGAGTCCAATAGGGTGGGGGTCTGGCAGAGAGGACTTTTGGATTGTTTTTGGGTTTGACAAGGGCGAAACAGACGTCTCAAGGTCCCCCCTAGACGAGGCGACATATGTCAGTCACCCTGTTGCTGTGCCACACCCCAAACAGACCTCCGGTGCAAGGCAAAGGGGGGCTGTGGGGAGGGAAATGATGCCTGAAATGAGGCCTCAAATGTGGGGTGAGTCGCCAAGGGGGCCAGCCTGTGCGCCAAGACCCAGCTGGATTTCATGAAGCATACGCAAACACACACACACGCTCACACACACACACACACACACACACACACACACACACACACACACACACTTGTGCAAATACATAAATACTTAAACAAAAAAAGATACCTATTGCATCTGTATCTCTCTCTCTCACTCTCTCTCTCTCTCTCTCTCTCTCTCTCTCTCTCTCTCTCTCTCTCTCTCACACACACACACACACACACACACACACACACACACACACACACACACACAGACACACACAAACACACAAACTCCTGGATACTTTTCTAATACATAATAATGTTCCTCCATGTCTTGCTTTCAAATAGACCCTCCCATCTCGGCCAGACCACAGAAATGGGCAGATGGTCATCATGTCATACTTTATTACAGAGCTCTTATCAATGGGCGACACATGGTCCTCATGTGCCCATACCCCGCCTGCCATATTTGAGGCATCTGAAGTGTGACAGATGTGTGTTTTTGGACAGGCACCGTGCATGTGGCGGGAGAAATGTGTGTGGTCAGTGTGAGATAGACTGTGTTTGTGTTTGTGTGTGTGTGTGTGTGTGTGTGTGTGTGTGTGTGTGTGTGTGTGTGTGTGTGTGTGTGTGTGTGTGTGTGTGTGTGTGTGAAGGGAAAGGGGAGTGGGTTGAAGGCTGTAATGCCAAATTTGATCGTCTACTCCACAGGCAGAGAGAGCAAGCGGCGAGTCAGAGTATCAGTGACAGGAAACCAATGAATTATTAAT
This sequence comes from Sardinella longiceps, assembly GCA_027497455.2. NCBI lineage: Eukaryota > Metazoa > Chordata > Actinopteri > Clupeiformes > Clupeidae > Sardinella > Sardinella longiceps. The sequence goes on along the minus strand of JAODXP020000016.1, from coordinate 26,281,414 downwards.
AGAGAGGTCCAAACCCATTTCCTACCATATGCACAAGCTATTTATACACAGACAGTGACACACACACACACACACACACACACACACACACACACACACACACACACACACACACACACACAGTAAAGTGTATTTCCACCAGGTGTGGATGCACACCACTAAAGATTCCATGTACTTCACTTACAAGGGTAGAATAGATGGGGAGCTCCTTGTTTGGGTTGACCAGCAGGAGGATGTGTCCGATGTAAGTCTGTGAACAAAAAAACACAAAAATAAACAGTGAGAGTCTGTTGAGTTGAGTCTGTTGCATTGCTTCGGTCAGGACTGATACAAAACTGTGCCAAAACTGAGACCATGAAGAGGCGAAGGGCACATACTGTAGCCTAACCCCTGCCTGAGATTTCTCCTCTCTCCAGTGACCCATGCTAGGCCTTCTGGCCTCCAGACATGGCAGGGGTCCTAAATGTCCTGAAGGTTAGCTGCAACACCGCTAACCGCTAATTCTTCCCCCAGGGGGTGACTGGCGCTTGAGAGACCAACGAGCTATTGCTAATCTCAATCACCACAGTCCCCCTGAGAGAGCCCCCAGGCAAGATAGCCTAATTGCTAACAGTGCTAATGCCAGGTTATATCCTAACAGACTGGTAAAAAGGGTAGCGTTAGCGATTACGCTACCAAAGTCCAGTCTCCTGAGAGCTTGGTCGCGTACAGATAAAATAGCTAGCAAACAAACAGCTTTTGTCCATCTGTTTGGCTAAAGGTTAAGGTTAATAGCCTAAGGTGCTAGCTGCCCTCCATTACTGCTTCACGGTTAGCCAAGGTGAGTTTATCTTCCCTCAGGCAACAAGATGGCCCAGATGATTATAGACTGCAGGTTACATGCACAGCTTTGCCAACAATAAAAGAACAAAAGTATCACCCAGCCCATGTCAATGACATCCAGAGTCATTGCTGGGTTTCAAATACAGTAGATGGCTTCAACAATGGACAAATGGTGGATTCCCATCCCCCTCCAAAGGCTTATTCCCAATATCCTGATGGGAAAATATCCCATCATCTCTAACTACTATCATCATCTTCTTCCCCCAACAGCCATTTTTACTGTGGAGCCAGCGAGCCCTCGCTCAGTATTGAACCCGTGGAACAATGTCCAGCTCTTCAGCATGGCGGGAGACAGCCGGCCAACAAAGCCACTGCAGCCACCACCCTGCTGAGGAACATATGGGCTCTTCTCCATCTCTCTCTCTTTCTCTCTT
>JAODXP020000016.1:26260158-26265158 GCA_027497455.2 Sardinella longiceps | reverse complement strand
CACCGCCGTTCGGGAGCTTTTTTTTTTTTTTTGCCTAGCGCATCGATCATCCTTCCTGCCTGGCCTGTCTGCGTGGGAAGAAGGCTCTGCCTTTTTTTTTCTCTTTCGCAGGTTCCCGTGGAAACCAAATACTTCACTCGCAGTGACTGCACCGACGCTTGCCAACATCTCCCTGGAGAATACCTGCTGTGTTTTCTCCCATCTCTCCCTCCCTCTTTCTTCATCTCTCTCTCTCTCTCTCTCTCTCTCTCTCTCTCTCTCTCTCTCTCTCTCTCTCTCTCTCTCTCTCTCTCTCATCCCCTCTCTTTGTTTCTCCAACACTCTCTTTGTCAGGACACACACATGGAGAAGTGCGGCAGCACCAACCATCCAACTGTACTATATCATTTAAACAGCCCATATAAACTATTACTGTATTAGTCAGCACAGCTCATCATTTAGCAATGAAATGCTAACGCACACAAAAGCACCTGTCACATAGTCAATGGGATTCCACATTTGTTGAACTTGGTGTTGCTAGTCTCGGAGGCTGTGCTAATTTGCTTATCCAGACCATCTGGAATGACTATGACTATTGTTCTTTTTTTTCAGATTCAGACAATGGATGATCCCTTTGTGTTTCCTCAGGCAGAATGATCTTAACAAGTCTGTGTTATACTCTAGGCTATATGCGTGGTAGTGCATGCTATATTTTGCATGAATTGCTAACTAAAATATAATTTATACTTCAATGGTTATTAGAATATTTTTTAATCGCCCACCTAGTAGTTGAGACTCCATAAGAATTCAACAATTAAAAATTGAGACCTACAATGTTTTACAAGCATATTACATCAGAGCAGAGCATTTTTTTTTTCGCTTCACTCACCATCCAAGTGTGTTTAAAATAAAGCCATATGGAAATGCCTTGTTTAACACAGCATTACATCATGTCAGACACAGAAAAAATGTAAAATAATAAATGTACGTTTTCCTCACACCTCCGTCTGTCTCGCTGTGTAAATTCCCAACTAGAGTGAAGAGTGGGCACAGAGGACGTCCCTTAGTGTGTAGAGAGAGAGAGAGTGTGTGTGTGTGTGTGTGTGTGTGTGTGTGTGTGTGTGTGTGTGTGTGTGTGTGTGTGTGTGTGTGTGTGTGTAAGTTAGCAGGTGTGAAACGCAGGGAGAGAGTGAGAGAAGCAGGGAGTAGCATGACAGCTGTCACAAGTCAGGCAATCCAATTTATCATGTGATCCTAAGGGGGTTATGTCTAGTGTCCTCTCTCTCTCTCTCTCTCTCTCTCTCTCTCTCTCTCTCTCTCTCTCTCTCTCTCTCTCTCTCTCTCTCTCTCTCTCTCTCTCTCTCTCTCTCTCTCTCTCTCTCTCTCTCTCTCTCTCTCTCTCACTCTCTCTCTTTCTCTCTCTCTGGTGTCATTAACTGTCACAGTGTGTTTGTTATTTTGATTCCTTCCCATTACGACTCCCCATATACAGTACGTCCTTCTTTCTTTCTTTCTTTCTTTCTTTCTTTCTTTCTTTATTTATTTATTTCTTTCTTTCTTTCTTTCTCCTGCCTTCTTCCATTCTGTCAGGTGGGATACACTCTCCAGTGAGTCTGCCTGAGGGGACTCTTCACCTTCATGCACGCAAACACTCACGCTCACACACACACACACACACACACACACACACACACACACACACACACACACACACACACACACACTCACCCATGCCATTCCCATATGGAGACAGAAGGACAGAGAGAAAAGGAGATGAGCTGGCTCTTGGAGAAAGTGGGTCACTCTTCCCTAACTCTGCTGTAAAGGTAAGGGTAAGGGAAAGGGCATCTCCATGATAAAATGGGTGCGGTTGCCAATGGCAGCTCATCCTTTCGCTCCCTTCACTGCGGTCTGGTTGAAATACGACTGCCATGGGCCGCACGAGTGATGAGGTTAGGGTAGGATGTGTGTGTGTGTGTGTGTGTGTGTGTGTGTGTGTGTGTGTGTGTGTGTGTGTGTGTGTGTGTGTGTGTGTGTGTGTGTGTGTGTGAGTGGGGACAGGAGTGTGTGTGCTGCATGGCGATCGTCCATCACAGAGGGCTGAGAAGACTGATATAAGGACAACGCTCTAAGATTTCAAGCACTCCATCAATTCATTCGATAGATGGATCTTCAACTGTGTGAGTGATAAATGACTTGTGTGTGTGTGTGCGAGAGAAAAAGTGAGAGAGTTTGCATGAATAGCGTTTGCACGTGTACTGTGCACATGTATGTGAGACTGTGTATGTGTTTGTGCATAAGGATACAGGCGGTATATGACAGAGTATCCAAATAAAGCATGCATTGTGTGTCTATCTATTCGTGTCTGTATTTGGTACACATGTATGTCTGTGTGCATTTGTGTCTGTGTGTGTGTGTGTGTGTGTGTGTGTGTGTGTGTGTGTGTGTGTGTGTGAACATCTGTCTGTGTGTGTGTGTGTGTGTGTGTGTGTGTGTGTGTGTGTGTGTGTGTGTGTGTGTGTGTGTGTGCGTGTGTGTGCGTGTGTGTGTGCGTATGTGTATGTGTATGTGTGTGTGTTCACACACTAGTGCACAAAAGAGTAAATTGATGGGCAGCCTGTGAGCGCCTGGTGTCTCTCGGCTGCAGTGATAAACAGCCTTGTCCCCTGAGGCCAGTGGTGGTCATGTTAGCGGCGTTAGCCTAGCTAGAGGCCCAAGCTCCCTTTGCTGACTGATTGACCCAGGCTTTAAGTGGCTTTTACTTTGGACATTCAGACTGCATGGGGACAAAATGGATGACTCTGTGGGGGAGTGTGTCAGAGTGTGTCGACACCGAGGAGTAGCAGCACTTAGATGGCCAGTAACGTTTTTGAATGGCATCGTGGAGCACTTTAAAAATGAGAGAGAAAGAGAGAGAGAGAGAGAGAGAGAGATGTGTAGGTGCTGTCTAAGGTTTCCATAGATACTAGGTTAGAGAAATGGTGTTTTACTTGGGTTTTTCTCAGGAGGGACAATATGACAGTCATCTTCACTGAAGGATAGGGATGATGGGATCACACACACACACACACACACACACACACACACACACACACACACACACACACACACACACACACACACACACACACACACTCACACACACACACACACACACACACACACACACACACACACACACACACACACACACACACACACACACACACACACACACACACACACACACACACACACACACACACCGTCACACACACACACACTCTCCTATCCAGAGTATCTGAGGGCTGATTCCCCTCTAATGGCCCACGTGGCTATTTTCTTTAATTAAGTTCCCCTGGCCTGGCCGCTCTCATTCTCTCTTTTCATGCAGAATAATGGCATCAGGAGGTGACTTATGGACCCATTCGCTGTCTTATTTCCAAATTAAACCAATAAGTCATGAAAGAGCACAATTGCCCGTGGAGTTCAAGTCATTTTCAACCCACACCATCGCAACCCAGTCTGCTTCCTCAGGAAAAGATAATATGCAAATCGCCCGTAAGAAACCCGCTGCGAGAGAAATAACTGCGAGGTCTCACCCCTTCATTATACATGAATATGGCCATGAACCGACAGTTATAAAGATTTAAACACATCCAGTGCCTCGCATTGGCTTTTTTTACTGTCATCAGAAACTCTATGAGATGTCTGGGTTTTGCCCAAAAGGCGTTTTCTAATGTCTGTGTCACGATGATGACAGAGAGTCGTGGCCATGTGTTAATGATTATTTTGGGCGGTAAGAAATGCAGTTATGCACATGGCAGAACATTTTCATCTCATTCGAATTTGTTAACACATCCAGTATTTATATATTTCTTAGTTGAGATTCTGTTTTATCAGTATTCTGATCCCTCCAATGCAGCTGACATTGTAGAGTGTAAAAAGTATTAAAAATTGACTTTGAAACTAGATATTTCATGCATATACAGTACAGTACAGTAGATATTTATACTATATGATATGCTTCTGCTGAAGTTATACTGTACATAGTCCTGTAAGTTCAAGTAATAAGTTGGACCGTACCATTCTCCTCCAGGTGGGCATGCAGGATGTAGCCGCTCTCTGTCCCCTCGGTGGCGTAGTCCAATGGAATGTTCCCGTTCACGTCCTGTAGCAGCACGTTGGCCCCGGCCTTTGGATGCATTGATGGACAGCAAGAGAAGAGCGAGGGATAGAAAGAGAGAGAGAGAGAGAGAGAGAGAGAGAGAGAGAGAGAGAGAGAGAGAGAGAGAGAATAGAAGAGAAAACAACAGGAAAGAGGAGGAGAGAAGACACAAACAAATTGAGTCCCCTCCAGTCCCATTCATCAAAAGGCCAATCAATGATAAACTAGCTCCAATTATGGCTCTCCCAGCGCTAGCGGCCCTCAGCTAGTCCACTGCCCACCTGCCGCTGCTGTGCTATGCTGTTGTGTCCTACTGTGCCGGGAGCAGGGATAAACTCCATTAGCGGGCAATAACCAGTTAACTAACTCATTAAGTGGGGAGCCTGGGGGTGGGTTAATGGGGTCCGCAGGGAGAAGAGATGAGAGGGAGGTGTGGAGAAGAGCGAGGGGAAAAGGTGACATGACGGATGAGTGTTTGTAAGTGGTTGGGGAAGAGTGCACATATGTTTAGGGTCAGATAGGGCTGAGGGAGGCCTGGGTTTAGTGTTGGCTGCTGTAGTGAACCAGTGACAGGCAGAGCTTGTGAAAGTGTGTGTGTTTGTGTGTATGTGTGTGTGTGTGTGTGTGTGTGTGTGTGTGTGTGTGTGTGTGTGTGTGTGTGTGTGTGTGTTCAGATTGGGGGTCTTGCACCAGGAGTCTATTATGCCACTACTGGATACAAATGTGCCGTAATTATTACAGTTGGGTCATGTTTTCACCTAAATAACATTAGTCCACAATCCATACAAAATTGTATGCAAGTATATATTTCAGTATATTTACAATCAACCCCTACAACAGTATCTTTAGCTCAGAATTGGACAAGGAAGGACAC
>JAODXP020000016.1:26252658-26255158 GCA_027497455.2 Sardinella longiceps | reverse complement strand
CTCTGGCGACATCAAGCCTTGAGCGGTCTTTTGTCGCCTTAGTCATAACAACCCCCGCAGACATGCCGATCACTGTTAATCGACCAGTGGGAGTGCTAACAGTCAGATTGACCAATCAGATCTCAAGAGGAGCTCAAGTGCCCCAAAGGGACCAGTGATTACTCCATGCTTCGATAAAAATAGTTGGATGGTTATTATCATCATTTAAGTGAGAATATGTGTCAATGTTTCTATAGAGAGAATTCAATCCATGAAGTGTATGCTGTATTTTTCTAAAAATTCAAATGTGGTGTGTAATCTCAATGTAATTCATTACGTTTCAGACTCTACATGTCCATTGATGGATGACAGGGGGCGTGTCTAACGAAGGGGGAGTCAATTTTGATTGGTTGACGGATCCATTTCTACCTGAAGCATTTTAAAATTTTTCGATGGACGCAACAGAGCTGGCTAAACGGACGGACCCACAATGCATTATGCGAAAGCTCCATGCAAAGTCAACGGGATCCATCGACAGATATGTACAGTCTGAAACCGGCGTTATCAAAAACACATCCCTATATCTATCACCCTATGTTCACTCTTTATATCTATACACATCCCTAAATCTATCACCCTTTTATTATGCGTTGACTGACTGAGAGAGTTTCAGCTCATTAAAACGAGTGGAACGATTTGCTATCCTCCAGCACTGTGAGCCAACTGTGTTGCAATGGGCTGGTGAACTCAGTAAGGACCACTATTTTTGAGCCACAAGAAGTCGAGTCTTTCTATTTCCCACGCCAAGAGACCTTCAGCCGACTGTCAAGTTCTTTCTCTACAAGAGCCCTTATAGAAAACTCACAACATGCTGTAAGGCTTCAGACACCTTAGTGGTTTGATTTCATAACTCTGTGATGGTGAAGGGGAATAAAAAATAGCAAAAAAATCACTTACAACTTGACAACTTGAGAGATGGCAGGCATAGAGTAGCAGGGAGTTCAAATTAAGTTATATAATGAAAAAAAAAACTTTTTTGAAGGCACTGCCTCACATTAAACACGGAGACAGACACACACAGACAGCTACACTCAGAAATAAATAGACACACACACACACACACACACACACACACACACACACACACACACACACACATCACACAAACACAGGTGCGCATACACAAGCACACGCACTTACAGAAACACACAGACGCGCGCACACACACACACACACACACACACAAACGCACACACAGAGAAGGTGTGATTCAGAGGTTGGCAAACACACAGACTGACACATCAGAGGGAGACAGCCGACAGTGCAAGGCCTGCGCTCACAAACTAGCATGTCTGCAGGGGGGAGCGTGAGATGAAACGCTCATCGCCGCGGACGCACGGAACAACAGCTGACACCTCTGTCTGATTACATCCCGAAATAATTAGGACAAAACGCCGCCATCACAACCTAATCTGCCTTGCAAAACCTACCAGAGTTTCATTAAGGGTGAGATACGAACCCACTTGCAATCAACGCTGTAACAGCAAATCATTTATGCTAAGTGGCTAATGCGAGGGCAGATAAAGGGGCTATTAGCTCCAGCAGCTATGGCAGAAATGGCTAAATCAATACGACGATTCCCTTCGACACTTTGACCTACAAAGATTTCATTGGTACATGCATACTGGCAGCGTTTGGCCTGAATACTGAAGACACATTCAATGAATTTCTTGGCTAATTTATAGCTTTACAGTTTGTGTGAGTCCGGTAATGAGCCAGTTGTTTAGTCGACATTCACCAGGGCTCCGCTCTCTGCAGAGGCTGGATTGGCTTAAACAAGCTGGTTTATTAAAGCTTGGCAATTTCATGGCGTCTCCCATCTGACTTTGTCTCTCGCACAGAGGTGCCATTGATCCACCCCGTGATGCACCAAATTTGACATCTTTATTCCTACCCAAGACACCAGCCAGGGATATTTTGACAGCTTCCAAAAAAGAAAAGACAAAAAAAAAGAGAGAGAAAGTGCATTCCACATTGCTGTGGCCCACTTTATTTTTTGGAGCTTGCTGACAGGGAAGGGACCCCGCTGGGCGAATGGGAAATGGCAGTGGAGAGGAGAGGAGAGGATAGGAGAGGAGAGAAGGGAGCCAGGGTGGGGTGGGGTGGGGGTGTTGGGGGAGAGAGACTGTGTCCCAAAGCAGGAATTGCAGGGAAGCGATAAGAGCATTAGCATCAGTGCATTTAGCCAAGAGAAACAATAACGTTTGCCTCTCAGCTAAGATACTCACAGAGAGGGAGAGAGAGAGAGAGAGAGAGAGAGAGAGAGAGAGAGAGAGAGAGAGAGAGAGAGAGAGCGAGAGAGGGTGAGTAAGTGAGGGTCGATGATGGAAGCACTGGAGGAGAGAGAGAGGAAGAGGAGAGGGAGGAAGGATAGAAATAGAAGAAATAGAAGACAGAAGAGACAGGGAGAGATAAAGAAATAAATTGTGACAGAGACACAAAAAGGGGGATAGAGAGATGA
>JAODXP020000016.1:26230158-26237658 GCA_027497455.2 Sardinella longiceps | reverse complement strand
ACAAGTGTCAGCCATTGAAGGATAACACAGTCAGGAGTATGGGGTGGGGGGTGGCTTTGCAATGGGTTGTTCTAATGCTGTGTTGCAGTACAAGAAAAGTGCTGCAGAAAAGGCCTGATTTAACATCCTTTCAAATTGGATTAGGATGAGGACAGATGTGATGGGATAAAAACAAACAATGCATTTGCATAGCCATCCATCTGACAGCCCAACACACACACACACACACACACACACACACACACACACACACACACAGCATCACACACCCCCACACCACACACATCACACACACAGCTTTGTATCCCACACACACACACACACACACACACATACACACCAGCCTTGTGTCCCACACACACACACACACACACACACACACACACCGACAGACACTTACTAATCTCCATTGGCAGCACACAGTCCAAGCCAAGATTGGGGTTCACCCCGAAAATCTGCAATCAGCCTTGATGATTCCTGGCTGTGGGCGATCTACAGTATGGGAGTTCTACCTGGAGAATAAGGCTGAGATGCTAACCTAGTTAGTGCCTTGTGTTGGTAGAGCCAATCCAATCCAGTGTGTGATGGCAGCGCTAGCATAATGACAAACATCCCCCAAGGTGGAGCAAGACGTCATGCCAGTGGAAAAGCATACAGTGGTGATACAGTTAGCGCTGACCTTAAATGCTCTGTGTTGATGCCATGTTTAATGAACGTTAGAGAGAGAGAGAGAGAGTGTGTGTGTGTGTGTGTGTGTGTGTGTGTGTGTGTGTGTGTGTGTGTGTGTCTGACGATGTGTGTGTTCTGTATGTGTGCATATGTCTGTGCAGTATGTAAGTGTGTGTGTGTGTGTGTGTGTGTGTGTGTGTGTGTGTGTGTGGCCATGTTTGTCTGTGCAGTAGGCGTCATGTAAAATGCCTGAGGTGGCCTTTGGTCTTGCGTTGGTGGTATGAGGAGGTTAATGGTGGGTGTAATTGCAGGAAGACGGGGACAGCTATTCCAGCCATGATCCAAGTGATGACCCTCACAGGGGCGCTTGAATCGTAAGTGGTCATTAGTCCTCAACCAGATGTGCCTGCCTGGCAACAGCAAAGCCCCACATGTTGGGCCCACAGCCGGTACAAGGACATAATACATGGTAGAGGACACTACCGCCCACTGCCCACTGCCCACTGCCTTTGATTTTGTCTACTTGCATTTTCATTTGTTACAATTACATGCAAACAAATGAACAGGCTTGCAAAAAAAAAACAAGAACAACAACCTCTGTGGGCATGGCTGATGTCCCAATGGGGCCACCGTAGGGAAAATGATTTTGTCTCATATCGTTTGTATGTATGAGGTGTTGATGTGTGGCGACTGACTCAGCAACTGTGAGTGGGGAGCTCATTATTAAAACCAAGAGAGGGGTGTCCCTGAGAGGAAAAAAGGTTCTGAAAGTCTCGCGGCTCAGTGACCATGAAACCTAAATCAGACTTGCAATGCAATAAGAGAAAATACCATTGAGACACAGAGGAACAAAAGACCAACTCCAGTCCTGAGACAGTCATAGCTCATGACCAAAACGCAGGGAGGAAAAAAAATATTATTTCAGTTACTCCAAAAAAAAGTCAACAAAATATATACTCCTGCAAAATATTCTGCCTCATTTATTGGTGCACACACATCCATCTCACACACAGACTGGTGTAAACAAGGCAGGCACCCAAAAGCATAGTTCATCATTAAGCAGCAAGCCCACTTAAGAGTCATTAACTGCCTGGCTCCTTAATCAAACTATCAGAGCCTCAAGGAGCCTACCTCGCTAATGAGGGCCATCCTCTACTTTCACTTGACTCTGAGGGGGATAGCCCATGGTCAATGAAGCGCCATTTTGAGAATTCCTGATCATCTTTATGACTCCCTTGGTCTGAGACTGGTGCTGTGGTTCAGGGCTTAAGGAGAAAAAAAATCTCCTCTAAATGAAACAAATGTGAAATTAAACATTAAGCCGGCATCAAATCCCCAGGAATCCCCCAAATGCTAATAACGCTAATTAGCTTTTCGGGAGCAATTAAGTAGAATAAGTGCCTAATCCTTAATATTAAGGAATAACATCTCACTTCACGCTGGCTGTGCTCTTGACTCTTATTGGAGAAGGTTAGCAATTAGCTCATGTCAGTTGCAAAAAATTGCACCAGTGCAATTAATTGGCTTGGTGGATGGCGCAACTTCAGAGCCTGGTGTTAGCCAGACCGACGACATCTGGTCTGGCTGGAAAAGCACAAGACAAAGCATTTTCACTGCAAATGAGGCAAGAAACCCACACAACATCCCTCAGTTGATGAAGAGAGACTAACTCAATGGCATATAGCAGAGTCAGCATTGCCACTGTTTAACTGGATGACCAAGAAGACCAATAGAAGAGGGACTTTTTTGTGCTGCTCAAAACCCCTGTGTCACAGACCTGTTCAGGGCCATATGTCTTTGACTCCTCTGTTGCCAGCGGCAGAATCTTTCAACCATATGTCCATATGCTCTCTAGCGTAGTTTCTACACATCTCCCAATCTGACCATTCATTCACTGACAAACATGCTAGTCCTGCTGAGTTGCTATGTGCTGCAGGATTCTGAGAAAGAACCACATATAGCAGCCTGAGCCTTGGGGGTAATTCTGTATCCCGCTTTGAACAAAGCTTTTGTTTTTGCAGCCAACCATCCCATCCCATCCCATCCCAGGGAATCTGACTGTGTGCACATGCTGCAGTAGCCCCAGGCGCTAACATATCAGCCACACAAACACTGGTGCAAACCAAGCAAGCTTTGATGAAAAGGACTGCATATACCGTAGCACCACGCAATGCTGCAGGTGAGCTGACATCCACCCCATGAGGTTGTCTTTGCCATGGCACGAGCTTTGCTGCTGGATGGTTCCACCAGTAGCAAGCTACACTGATGTGGGTGGGTAGAGCAGGTTCTGGAGGGGTGGGGGTGGTGGTGGGGGGAGCAGTAGCAAAGCCATATGTAGCGTTTCCATGGCAACTGAGCACTGTCAGTGAGGTACATCCAGGTAAAGGGTTTTGAGGATATAGTGGAGAGATGGGGTAGAGAGAGAGAGAGAGAGAGAGAGAGAGAGAGAGAGAGAGAGAGAGAGAGAGAGAGAGAGAGAGAGAGCATGGGGGTAGTAGATGAAGTGAAAGGGCATATGACACATCAAGAGAGGGCTTGCCAACCTGAACCAACATTTACCTTTCCCTCTCTCTCTCTCTCTCTCTCTCTCTCTCTCTCTCTCTCTCTCTCTCTCTCTCATTGATGTAACCCATAAGAGGAAGAGAGAGCAGCGGGAGATGGTGAGGAGGATATGGTTTACTGGACTGAGCAATGATCAAACGCTGGGGAGGATTTGGATAAGCATCCACATTCTTGTTGCCAGACACGAACAGCAAAATCGCCTCTCCACCACATCCTCTCTTCCCAGATCCGGTGGTCCACACTGGGGTTCAAACCCAAGGAGGAAAAGAATCCCATCACATGATCACATGGTCACAGCCACACACAAACCACACATACACACACACACACACACACACACACACACACACACACACACACACACACACACACACACACACACACACACACACCACTCTTTTCCCAAAGCTAATCACAAACACGTGCCTTCAGGGTTGCAAAAATGCAACCTAGAGGAAGAAGGGGTGGCTTCTCTGTTGTCTCTGATGCAGAGGATAAAGAGTAGCATCTTTTTTGCTCATCCACATCATCTCAAAACCCAAAGCCATCAAAAGTACAGGCACTCTATTTTCTTTCATGCTGATTTGGTAAGCTGAATACTACTTGTACATTCAACGGACTGAAAATGCAGCTATCTAACAAGAATCCACAGTAGGATGCAGACAGTAGGTCCTCCTCTCGGAGTTAGCTGGTACAAGTCATCAGCTCCAGCTCATTCTGAGAGGCATTTAAAAAGCTGTCTGAGGCCACACTGGCAGGCAGGCTGCTCTGAGAGAAGGGCAGCTGTCCTGTTAGATAATGTTCCCGTGCTTGAGTGTCGCAGTCCAACTGACAGCAAGGCAAAGTGAGCCACACACTGCCAGGAGCCTGCTGCTAGTCCACAGACTGAGCTAAGCTACACTTATGCAGATCTAGGATGAGGGAAAAGAAAAAGAAAGAAAAAAACAAAGGAAGGAAGGGAGAAAGGAAAAATGGAAGGAAGGATGGAAGGAAGGGAAGAAGAGACTCGATTTGACTAGTCCTGACAGGTGGTGAAATCCTCTGGGAGAACCTGTGAGCAAAAAGGACAGAAAGATTGCACTTGGTCTTTCACACTTGCTTTTATTCTACCCTTTTTGTCTCTCTTTCTTTTCCTCTGGCCTTTCTCCCTTCTCCCATCACATCTCCCCATAAGTGATAAGCTATACCATTCACTGTGCTGCCTGCCATGAAATTCAATCTCTCACCCCAGCATGTTCTTATACCTCTTCAATTACCTTCCACCCTCCCTGTTCTATCGCTCTGAGAGACAACAAGCAAGCCCTCTTCTCAGGGACGTATTATCTGATGTGCAGGGTGACACAAGCATGCTCTTCGTCATTGCACCCGTGGGTGCAGTCAGGCATAGATAGGGCCATGTTTCTACAATGAGATTTAAAGACTATCTGATGTATCTTGGGGTGTATGAGAATTGACAACTACAGGGTAAGGTTCCTCTAAAAAGGGTTGAAAGCAAATGAAACAAGAACTCAAGTCAGAATTGGATAAATCCTTAAGAATTTGTGCATTCTAACTTATTTTGTAATTTGACAAATACTGTAGCAATGCTCTGCAATCATGTAGGAATTATCTTTCTCATTCCATTAGTGTGTTAGATGTTGTTCTTATCGAATGCCTCATACAAATTAAAGGGGAACAAAGTTGTCATAACTCACAGTGACAGCCGACATTCGGGCTAGCCTATCGACCTGACAAATAAATGAAAGTTTTATTGAGGCTTAAATAAATTTGTGAAATGAGCTCTGTGGATATAATCATATTTGGATTGCCTGAAAGATTCATTTCTGAATCCTTCTCAGAGAGCAGAGAGAGAGAGAGAGAGAGAGAGAGAGAGAGAGAGAGAGAGAGAGAGAGAGAGACGCTAATTAAAATTACTGTGGCTCACTCCTCTCAATGATACAGAGTAAAAAAAAGAAAAGAAAAGAGAGAATTCAAATTAAATTTCTGATGTCTGGGCATGACGAACGGGGTTCTCAACCGTATGCCTCTTCCACTAAAGTGCTGAATCTTCTGAAAGTCAGTTAACACGCTCATATCATTACACAAGCAATGCTTTTCGGCTTAGCGAACGCCCCTGAAGGAGCGACAGCCACGCTACATCATATAGCTCTGTATTACAGATGTAACAAAGTCCCCAATCGCCCCCCAATCCTGGAAAATCTGTCATTTTTCCATTACTTCACGCCCCCGCACTTCTGCTTTCCTCACTCTCATCACTTCACAGCCAACATTATCCCCTGCTTGTAAAACAGCAGCCTGTACCGGTGACGTCTGACATCGCTTAGCGGAGGCCAGCTTAAATAGGCCAGACTGTGTAAACACGCTCTGAGGGTGGACTTAAAAATAGCCTCGCCACAGCACTGCAGAAACACACATATGGAGACAAGCACCTGCATAGCCTCTCCAGAGGCTTTTTAGCAACTCTTCCTCTCAGATTTGCATTGATCTGCTGCCCTCTAAACTTAAACATGAACTGGATGACTTTTCTCCTTAAATCCCTTACATAAATACAATACCTGGAAGAATAATGATGCTTTCTTTCTTAAACATCAAGCAATATGGGGATGACTGATTATTGCGACTTTAATTCTACATCACGAGTGCCTGATGTAGTGAAATGGTGCTAGTGTATGCAGTGGGAGTTCAAATCTCTTGATGTTGCCCAGCACACCTCACCACACACACATACAATCACACACACACACACACACACACACACACACACACACACACACACACACACCTTAGGCGTAAGCACCATTGTCAAATACCCCCTCACACAAGCTTACTCTGAGCAATTTTCACTCTTTTCTTTTCGCCTATCCCAGGGATTTGAGTGGGATTAGCTTTGCGTCAGAAAGAAGAAACCCCCCCTTCTTCCCGTGGAAGAGCCCGAGGACAAAGCCTGTTGGGAAATTCAGTAGGTGTGCATCTGTGAGACGGTGCTCTGAGCAAGAACGAGGCACACACACAGGGATATATGAGCTCACTGTCAAATTCCCAGTGAAGATGAAGGCTAACAGTAACCATTAGATAGCGCTAGATGGGCCTAAGATTGGCCTTCTGTACAGTATTTCCACACAGAAGCTGTAAAAACAGCACAGGTTTCGTTCGTAAATTGAAATTAAAAAGGCACACAACTCTAAATCATCATTGTAGTACATCCACTGTCAGAAGTGAGAAATGCACTAGCAAGGCAACACATAGTTAGGCCAATACTAAACAATAGCATGGCTAGCATGCTATGTTTCTTATTCAAATTTAACTAAACTTGAAGAAATAGCTGTAGCCTACCTGTATTATAATGTTATTATCTTAACGTTATTATTAGAGAGTGCAGATCTCCGCCAAGGTAATATGGTCACTGACACATAATAAATTCCAGAGGGTGTTCTGAATGGATCACAGGTTACCACCAAAATGTAATGGGTTCTTCCAAATTCATCCAAATCTATGTATAACTTTCCGAGTTATTTTGTACGCAGACAGACAGACAGACAGACAAATGCCGGCAAAAAGCATTGAGCTATACTCAATGTGAACAGTAATGATAGAATCCCTGATCTTACAAGACCGAGGCGACATGGGCGACGGAAGTAATTGACTTTGTATGGAGACCGGTGATTTCGGCGACAAAAGTGGCAGGCAACTTGGGTGACGAAACTTGCGCGACTTGGACGATAAAATCAAGTTAAACTTTGGTTAACTTTATGTAATGAGCTATGATGCGGTTGGGCGATTACTCAGAATGTCGATCTACTGGTGAGATGCCTGTAGAAGAGCAGGATCGAACGTTTGAATGCTAACGTCATGGGCAAATTTGCCCTTTTGGTTGCTGTGCTCAAGCGATGTTTCTTGGGAGTCTTCGGCGACTCTTGGCAATTTATCAGTTGCGGTCTGAACATACAGTTAGTCTTCGGGCTACGTACAGTACTGCATTATTGGCAATATAAACCCAATAATCAGAGACACAGTAAGCCACACACACTATGGGACCCCTCCTAAGGCAGGGTGACATCTTGGAGACCAAACCCAGGTGGGATGCTTATCATACCCATCACACGTGTGCCAAGTGTGTCGAGCCAACTCAATAACGTCTGCGGACCTTTTGGCGTCTGCACACCGGGAATCATATATAAACATGCGGGCGAGATTGATTCTGCAGCTCGGAATTCAGAGCGCACCAGATGGTCTCCATGCTCCACTCTCCTACTCTGGCAATTCAGTTTC
>JAODXP020000016.1:26217658-26220158 GCA_027497455.2 Sardinella longiceps | reverse complement strand
CACTTTGCTTTCTTTCAGTTTCTCTCATTATCTCTCTCTCTCTCTCTCTCTCTCTCTCTCTCTCTCTCTCTCTCTCTCTCTCTCTCTCTCTCTCTCTCTCTCCATCCTTAAGCCCAACAGAGCACATCTTTCAGCTTCCCTGGGCCTCTCTTCAAATTCTCTCTCTCTCTCTCTCTCTCTCTCTCTCTCTCTCTCTCTCTCTCTCTCTCTCTCTCTCTCTCTCTCTCTCTCTCTCCATTTCCCTCTCTCTCTTTTCTCTGTCTTTCCTTCCCCCCTGTGCTGATTCAGTCTCCAAGGCCTGATAAGCCTTAACACAGATTAAAGACATTGCAGAGAGAGGGAGGAAAAAAGGCCATAGACGTGAAATAAGCTGCTCACAGTGAAAGAAACCAATTACCAGCTCACCCCCTCATACACACCAAAAAAAAAAAAATCCTCATGAACCATCAACTCTCAACAGGCTTAGTGTACTATGACAGGAAATGAAAACCAAGACTCATAATTTCTATGTGAGCAAAAAAAAAAAAAGTGATCAATGATATAGAAATGGCCGCCAACACATGTGTGCGGCAAACAAAAGCACCACAATGTGCAATATTACACCTCCAGCATTCCGTCATCTCACCGACTTTAATTAAATAGCTGAGTAATATGAGAATGATACATGAGGTGTGCTGTGCTGCTGTGGATTTAAGGTGATGAAAGACATTTCAGTGGGCGATCCATAAATGTATAACAAGGCCTTACTGCAGTCTTCCTTCTCTTATGCGTCACCATACAAATCTCTAACTTCTCCCACAGTCTCCCACAGACAGACAGAGACAGATCTGAGCGCAAGCTCCCAGCTTCACGCAAAACCTTTTCCGCATTGACACATTTGCCCTTGAAGTACTCATCCCAAGGTCAAACCAGCACCAACTAGCATCCCCACCCATTGAAGAAGAGAGGAAAAAGAGAGAGAGAGAGAGAGAGAGAGAGAGAGAGAGAGAGATGAGAGCCTGGACTCCCCGCTAGCACACAACTCTTCATCATCCCACGCTCTAACCGGCTTTGGACTCAGCCGTCTGCTCTGTCGGAGCCCCCACTATTACCCCCTCCCACATCCCCACATCCCCCCATCACCCAATACCCCCCTACCCATCCATGAGGCCGGGGATGCCCCTGGGTTGGGGCGAGAGACAGAGGGTAACAGAGAGAGAGAGAGAGAGAGAGAGAGAGAGAGAGAGAGAGAGAGAGAGAGAGAGAGAGAGTGTGCAGACGTGTGTGTGTGGGGCGAGGGGGGGGGTGGACTAAGATAATCTGCTGCCGCGGCACCTCGGTCGGCAGGAAAATGAGAGGGGCTGGACGCTGACAATAGCGAATTAGCTTCGCTGTCTCAACACCTCCCCTCACGGGCCCCCTCTCTATCTATCTCTCCTCCACAGCTATGTAGGACAGTAGGATAGTAGCTCACTAGGATAGTGGCACACTGCCGTGCCGCGTCACTCACACACACACACACACACACACACACACACACACACACATACAGCCGTGCTGTGCAGCCCATCGCAGCCAACCGGCCGGCCGACCGCACGTCACACACTCCGAGCGAGCGGAGGATGTGCTTGTGTTTTATAGGGGCCGCGTTGGCGTTTCGGGGTGGGTAAACGGCGAGTGTTTATGGGGGCTTGTAAACTTCTGAATGTCAGGGCCAGACACTGCAGAGACAAGGCGAAGAGGCGAAGAGGCGAAGAGACAAAAGAGGAAGGAAGGATGGAGGTGGAGGGGTGGGGAAGCCATTTTGGAAAGGGATTGACATCCTCCTTTGTGCACAGGGTGCGACTATTAAAAGGGGGTTTGCTAATTTGACACGCAGCCATGATGTGCTGCAGTGTCTGGATGTCAAAATGGACAAACTTAACATGGAAAGCAAAATTGTGATGACTGACATTCCAGAGCTTAGGATAAGCAATTAATGTTACTTCATGGAAAAGTCCATAGAAATGGTGACGCTGTGGAGAGGGGATTAGGCGGCTCATGGAAGACTGTTTAATGGCTGCCTGTGGGGAAGTGTCTTGTCACTGAGATAGGAGATGTCTGAGAGAGAAGATTCTGGAACGGACTGAGAGGAACTGCAATGTCAGAGCCATGGGGGTATGCAAAAAACCACAGCATGTGACAACATGAACTCACCATGAACTCACCATGTTCCCTTAGCCAAACCGCCACCCCCTTCCCCCCATCTATCTCCTGCTCTCTCTCTGCCTCTCTCTCTCTCTCTCTCTCTCTCTCTCTCTCTCTCTCTCTCCCTAACCCCCCCCCCCCCCCCCAAGACACTCTCTGTCTGTTACCTGACTTGCTCTCGCTCTTCTTCTCGTCTTGTTTGCACTTTCCCACAGACCTTGTTCAGTCTAGGCACTGCTGCTTTACTATTTTTGGCCTTCCATTACACCTCTCTCTACATTCTCTCTATCAGTTCTTTCCACTGTTCTTTCCAAGTATCATTCACTAAGGTTTG
>JAODXP020000016.1:26207658-26215158 GCA_027497455.2 Sardinella longiceps | reverse complement strand
TCTCTCTCTCTCTCTCTCTCTCTCTCTCTCTCTCTCTCTCTCTCTCTCTCTCTCATCTTTTATCCATTTTAGTCTTGCCTGCATTTTGCTCATGATGTCACCCACTTGTCACTGATGAGGAGAGGAGGGGGATTTGAGTTATCAGTTTACATTTCAGTCAAATCTTCTACTGTTTCTCTTCTGCACATTTCCCTCTGTTCTCATCTTTTCTTATTCTTTCAAATCCCCCTCTGATCCCCCCACTATCATCTCTTCTCAAAGCCCATTTCACTCACACACACACTCTCCCACACACACACACACTCTCACACACACACACACACACACACACACACACACACACACACACACACACTGTCAGTGTCCTTTGCTCTATCCGTTGGCTGTCTCTACTGTCAGGTATCCAGCAGAGGCTGTCAGACTAGCTGTCACACGAGCCGCCTTATCCCCAGACGTTAGCCAGACTCCCGCGGGAACACAATTCACACACACAATTCACACACACACACCTGCCTGCCGCAGTCACCGGTCAACTTTTCGCCACGCCACCTCGCGCTCTGCCGCATGCTGCAGCATCTCTGTCTCCCTCCCTCTCTTTCACACTCTCTCTCTCTCTCTCTCTCTCTCTCTCTCTCTCTCTCTCTCTCTCACACACACACACACACACACACACACACACACACACACACACACTCACACCTAATAAATGCACCTGAATCCAAATTCATTCACGCGCATTGCTATCGACTACAAAACGGGAGAGAAACTCCGAACATCCATCAAGTCTCAAGCAGCAGGCATGACATCATCTCACACATGATAGGCGGCTTAGGTACACACCCAATAAAACATCCTCACTCTCCTGCACACACCGCTCAAAGCTTACCTATTCAATTATGCCACTCTGACGGCAGAAAGCAAACACACATAGATGCAAATAACAAGTTATTTACTCACAGCACTTGATGAAATGATAATGTGACATTTTTCCTCTTCTGCCTCTGGTTCTTTCCTTACTGATTCGAGTGCTGCAGCTACAGGTTACCGCTCAAGCTGGCGATGCCGGTGCATGCATAATTCAGCGCCTTTTTGCCTGCGATATTTGGTGTAGCGTCGCGTACATTATTTAACGGCAGATCCGATTGCACCGTAGTAGTAGTATCAGAAGTAGTGACAGTACTGAGAGAGACTGTAGCGGTTAGCGGGTATGTCTTGCAGCTCTCGCCTTCTGCCGGTCTCTGTTCACTGCGTCGGAGGAGGCAGCGTATCTGGAGCGCCGTCATTCACACTCTCACACAAGAGCGCACGCACTTTCCCTCGCGCACACACACACACCGCCAGCCGCTCGCCGACCATGACCGCCACACGTGTTATTGTAGCACCGGTGACGGACAGTCTGCTAAAGCCCGCCCAGTACACACCCCTCTTTTCTCCCTCACTCTCCCTCACTCTCGTCCTCTCTCCTTCTCACTCACTCTCTCTCTCTCTCTCTTTCTCCTCTCCTCACAACCAACGCAGACAGCCTGGCATACTTCCTCCCCCATCTCTCTCCTCCATTCTTCAATTGCGCTCGAGAAGGGGGGTGGGTTTAATCGGTATGATTCACTACTTAATGCCGGTGTGTGAAGGGAAAAATTAACAAGGAAGAGATGCGCGAGGATGGGTTGAGAAGGGGGTGTGAAGGGAGAGAGGAGATGGAGGAGAGAGGTGCAGAGATGGAAAACGAGAAAGGGGGAGAGAGAGAGAGAGAGAGAGAGAGAGTGGTAAGCCACTGCAGTGCGGCTCTGCGCCTGCTAGCCTGGTAGTTTAAATACTGTCAAGTGCCTAAACTACCCACAAATTGGCTTTGATAAGATGGCTTCCATTAAAGCTAGGGCACATGGTTATGGCACATTCCGTCTTTGCGCTTGTCACCACCGAGACGTGATTTACACCCATGTTAGGTTAATGTGTACTGTATGTGTGTGTGTGTGTGTGTGTGTGTGTGTGTGTGTGTGTGTGTGTGTGTGTGTGTGTGTGTGTGTGTGTGCAAGGGCTTGTCTGTCATGCTCCACACTGCATAGCAAGTGTGTGAGAATTGTGTCGTCAAATTTGGCTTGTGATGTGAAATGTGACTGATGTATTATAAAGCGTAATTTTTGTACAGCAATGTAAAGCATGTGGTTTCACAGAAATATGGTTTAGCTGGAGAGGTTTAGTGTGGTGTTTGGAGGTGTGCATGTGTGCGTGTGTGTGTGTGTGTGTGTGTGTGTGTGTGTGTGCCTATAGGTCATGGTGAAGCAGATTTGCAATAAGCTGATTTGCATGTTTGAATGTATTAGCTGCTCAAACACTCACAGTATGGCAGTGGGTGTGGGAGTCTGCAATCCTGACACAGTGTTGATTGGTGTGTGTGTGTGTGTGTGTGTGTGTGTGTGCGTGCGGATGGTGCATCTGTGTATGTGTGCAACATAATACATGCACATGCGCACTCAGCGGAGTCTGTGAATATCTTGGCCTGTGCATTTCACTTGGAGGTATTCCCTCTCTCCCTCTCTCTCTCTCTCTCTCTCTCTCTCTCTCTCTCTCTCTCTCTCCATCAGGTATATTTGATGTGGGTTGGAGCAGAGGCATTTGGCAGGCAGTGAGGAGAGACAGAGAGAGACGGAGAGAGAGAGAGAGAGAGAGAGAGAGATGCTGCCATAAATCCCGCCATCCGTATTCAGGTCACACATTCTCTCCATTTCCTGCATCAACAGCCTCCAAAATCCCTACACACACACACACACACACACACACACACACACACACACACACACACACACACACACAAAAGAGATATCGAAGTTTGAAGGATGCATACTGTATGCGTGGAGAGGAGAGAAGTGCATTTGCTTTAGCTAGAGGGCGTGCTGGTCTGGTAGAATAGTAGCAGTAGTAGTAGTAGTAGTAATAGTAGTGGTGGTGCATAATTGATATCAGAGGCAGAGGCTGCTGGAGACTGGAGTCTGGGAGAGAGCTAGAGTCCCTTAGTGATGACCTGTGTGATAGAGTGATGGATGTTGACAAGAGCAAGCACTCAGTTTGCAGTGTGTCCACTGGCAATGACATACAAGGAGATCAAGATACACAGTTTTGTACTCCTGCATCTTGCAGCGATGGATGGGCCAGGAGGGAGACATCCAGGAGGAGGGGAAATGGAGGGCAGAGAAAGAGTGTGTGTGCATGTGAGAATGTGTGTGTGTGTGTGTGTGTGTGTGTGTGTGTGTGTGTGTGTGTGTGTGTGTGTGTGTGAGATGGTTGCAAGGGGATATGAGGACAGACCATAAATGCCATAGCCATCACCATGAGCATATATATGTGCTCTCTCTCTCTCTCTCTCTCTCTCTCTCTCTCTCTCTCTCTCTCTCTCTCTCTCATACACACACACACACACACACACACACACACACACGTGCGCACATGCATGCATGCACCTGCCACCTGAGCACAGGAACAAAGAGGGGGAAAGAAATAAGAAACAGAAGAGAAAAGGAATGACGGAATCGAGTCTATAAAGAGGGGAAGGAGGCAGAGGAGGGATATAAAACATCTTTCTTTCTTTCTTTCTTTCTTTCTTTCTTTCTTTCTTTCTTTCTTTCTTTCTTGCTTTCTTTCTTTCTTTTCCAGATGACTTGATGAAAGAAAGAGAGACATTCTGTATATTTTAACCTTTGTTCTGTCACCTTTGAGTCGTTGAGCTGGGTAATGGGATGGGAGTCTCAGAGACAGAGGTCTACTCCTCAGAGACAGACCCACCCATAGGACCCTGAGCCTGGGCACTGGGCGTTAGACTCTGGCCTTTAGTGTGGATGTGTTGTTCCACTCTGCAGGAGGGCCGGGTTTGACAGGTGGACTGCAGAGGTTACAGACGCTCACAGAGGTAGGGGGTGGGGGTGGAGCAGGCAAGGCATGGCTCTTTGTCTTTACATATCACACACGCACATTCACACACACACACACACACACACGCACACACACACACACACACACACACGCACGCACGCACACACACGCGCGCACACACACACACACACACACACACACACGCACGCACACACACACACACACACACACACACACACACACGCACACACACACACGTGCGCCCAAGCATAAAGGGAAAAAAATACATCCTGCTGCCAAGACAGGTCACCTGAGATTGTAGTTCAGTCAGCCAGTACCAAATGCGTAGTGAGAGAGAAAAGAATGGGGAAGAGATGATGGGGAAGAATAAGGTGAGGAGGGGAGGGTCTGGACTGAACTCACTTCAGAGTAACACTGACTTTTCACACACCACATTCTATTATTTCTGCTCATTAAAGCATATGAGAGAGAGAGAGAGAGAGAGAGAGAGAGAGTGATGTGTGTGTGTGTGTGTGTGTGTGTGTGTGTGTGTGTGTGTGTGTGTGTGTGTGTGTGTGTGTGTGTGTGTGTGCGCGTGTGAAGTATGGCCTCAGGGCTAGAGTGACACTCTGTGATTGGGTTGGGGTTGGGGCGAGGAAAATCTAGTCTTTGACTGTCAGTCTCTCTTGATCCCAGAGAGAAACCAAGGCCTTGGACAGTAGTGTGGTCAGATAAGTTGATGGTGACGTGAGCCTGTCACTGCGCATCAGACACACAGATGTCAAAGAGCCCCTGCACCGGACAAAGACATGAGTGGCAGACTTCCCCTGTCTGTGTGTGTGTCTGTCTGTCTGTCTGTCTATGTGTTTGTCTGTCTCTCTCTGGCCTTGACAGTGGCACAGAAACAGACTGAAGAGCTCAGAGCCTGTCATAGTTAGTAGAGGTTTGGCAAGGGACAGTTTAGTCTCCAAGGGGTTTTTATCCAATAAATTATTTGTGTTCTCATCACACACACACACAAATAGTGTGCGTGCACACTCACAACCATACACACAAATAAGAAAGACAGTGATCTAAATAAATGTTTTGTTTTGTTTTGTTTTGTTTTGTTTTGTTTTGTTTTGTTTTGGTTTATTTTATTATATATTATATATTTTATAGAATTAGAATTATCCCTGGATTTGTGAAGTCAGTAATGAAGATTTGATAGCTGAGGGGAAGAGAATGGAACCTGAGAGAGGTTGAGTAAAGAGACAGCAATGACGCCTCTTCATCTTCCTCTCCCACAAAACTAGGAGGTGGCGTTTGGACACTGAGGCCAGTCAGTCCGCCCGGCACAGAAGGTCACGGACGGCGAGATCGATAGCCATTGCGACGCGTCACTTCACACCCTCCCAGGGTCTCGCTTTTGAATGTCACAACATGTTACTGTGGTGACACTATTCCCCACATCACCCCATCCACCCCCCCCCCCACCCGCCCCCATCACATCTCACATCTTCACTACCCCCCCCCACTCCCCACTCCCCAAATTTGACACCCTAACACAAAAACACAACCCTTGCATTCTCAGGCAGGATCTCTCTGAAGAAGATGTCTGCTTGGATACGTTTGCACTGACTGTCACTGTCAGCACTGGCACACTGCGAGACAAAGACCTCCGTCTCAACTTCACTAATCTCCAGCATCATCCTTTTACATGTGGCTCGTGTTTCTCAAAGGTCACTCTCGCTTACAGCGACCAGCCATGACATTTAGTGGAGATGAATAAGAGACTTACATGTACATCCCGAGCAATTAGTGGACGCGGTCAGAAAATTGAAGCCAGACGAGGTTTCCTTGAAACACTTGAAGATTATTACAGAAGATCGAGGATAAAATAATGGGATGTTTTCTTTCCAGTGACACTGGATGACCTTTCTATTCTCACATGAATAATTGTGATGTAACTTAATGCCTTTGGCTTCGGTTTGCATTCCAAACTCATTTCCATTTAAAGCCAGAAGGGCCATTGAAAGATAACATGGGGCTGTACGGTTTTAATTCAACCACAAATGCAATCAGTTATTTCATTTCATTCACAGATAACCAGCTTCTGCATCCAAAATCTTCTCATCTGATCTGATCCAACAGTGGTTCAGGAACCTGGCTAGCATTGCGTGCTAGTAGCCTAGAGATTGTGGGTTTGAATCTCAGCTATCGCTGTTGTGCCCTTGAGGTAGACACCTAACCCTAAGTGGCTCTAGCCCTGATGTCATTGATAGTTGATAAAATGTAAGTATTCTTTATTCTTTATTTAAAGGTCTTTACAAAAAGAGAGAAAAAAGATCAAAGACAAATGGACTAACAAAACATATCATTTTGGGGGTAAAAAAAACATCTGCTAAATGCAAAAAAAAGTAAAATCTGTGTAATGATGTGGTTCTCTTGGAAAATGGATAAAGCAAGTAGCATAATCTGTGCTATGATTTTCTCAGAGCATCTTGAGGCAGTTCCCTCCCCCTTTGTCTCCTTCCCCTCCTCTAGGAGGTGTGAACCTATGACTGAGTGTGTGAAAGAAAAGTCTCCCAAAAACATCAAGGGGAATTACACTCTGGTTGGCTTCCTTGGCGTGCCCCCTCAAAGCAAGGGTGAGCGTTTCACATGGCGGAGCAGTAGAGCAAAAGTCAAACGGAAAGCAAACAAAAAAAGTGATTTCTGCCGCTTGGAAAAATCGAACTTGGCAGCCAGGAAGCGCTAAGATCGACCTTCTCAGATCAAAGAAAGAGCGCTAAATGCGTCTCGCAATGAGACATTATCACAAGAACGTCAAAGAGGGAGAAGGGGGTTTGCGGGTTAGCGTGGGGTAAGAAAATAAAAAGCTTGGAGGTGAGAGGCCCTGGGGATGTCTGCTTTACTAATTAACAGAGCTTCTGATAGGGATCAAACAGGCATCAGTGGCAGACAGCATGTTTAGCCGTGTCGAATCAGCACTGCCAATTAATGTAGTGCCCATGGCCGGAGGAGGGGAAGGCCTAGCCAGCTATGTGCTATAAGGGGGCCATGCTTGGGTTGGGAGATGCATGAATTAAACATGCCATGTGATCTCTCCAAATCAATTATTCATTTTGTGTGTTTTATTTACATGAATAAATAGCTTTCCAACCAAATAACCCATTTAAGAAAAAAAATAAAATCGAAATTTCCATTTCATTTGCATATTTTTCAGGATGTTTCTGTTTAAAACCGGGAAGCTACAATTGGTGTTGCCAAATAGCCAGAGAGAAAACACAATGCTTTGGACTCAAACATCCCTTGTGATGCATAGTCCTTACTTTATAAATACACAATATCTCATAAATTAATATACAACACGGTATACATTTGTAGGGTGACATCAACCATTGATGTGCCTTTTGGCAAAACCTCTCCATTCTGCGTGTACCCACGCACTCCATTTCATTTCACTCTGCAAAGCAGCATGGTGACCATGGCCAATTTTCTCCCCTGCTTTAGGTATCCAATCACATAACAAAAAGGAAGGGACTAGCTAAGTTTGTAGCATCCAATAAACAGCTCTGGAAAAACGTAAACAACGCTTCCGCTATGAGAAAAGGTATAGGTAGGTCTCCAGACTAATCATCACTTGTGATTATT
>JAODXP020000016.1:26200158-26202658 GCA_027497455.2 Sardinella longiceps | reverse complement strand
AGACCCAACTCCCCTCTCTACACACACACACACCAACCAACACCAACAACAGCCAGGCACCCAAAGGTCCTTCAGGTCCTCCACTGAATGAAATGGAATGGGCACAACAATAACCAAACAACAATATGGACCAGGACGGAGAGTGGATTAGACGTTTTGATTGGCTTAACCGTGACCTTTCACCCTGCTGGACTGGTGGATGCTCAGAGGTCATCTGGGTCAAGCAGAGTCATCAATCATGTGACGAAAGCTATTGGAATGTCAGCACCTCTTCCAATGGTGCCTCACACTCTCGGAAAACAAGCTGTAAAAAACGCTGTTGTTGTGCTTAAAAAGAAGCAGGCTCCCCATGTGAAGCTCGGTGAAATACGAACGTGACAGCATAAATCATATTAGCTCCCTCCGAACCTCTCATACGCTTTCGCCTTCCCTCACACACACACACTCACACGCACAGTCACTCACCCACATGGATGACATTGACAGACCTTCCGATGATGTGCCTATTAAGAATACAATGCGTGAAGATGGGACAGCTCGCACGAAGGGAGGCACTAACAGACACATACATATATACAGACACAAACACACACACATACACACACACAAACCCACATGCCCTTCTTTCTAGGTCTTGTCACCTTTTTAAGATTTACGTTGAGCCGTGCAAAGAAAGAATGGTCGTTTTTCACACCCTGTTTGCATTGCCAAAAAAGAAAGCATCCTCCTTCACATGCACAGTCCTTCACACTCACACACATCTTTTGCATTACACGCTGCTGTCCTTAGTTCCAACCCTTCAACACACACCACGGACACCTGCTTTTGTCCAACTCCATACTCTACACCTATAGCAAAACACACAGGCACTTACTCTCCCTGCGTCACTCTTTCACTCTCATCTCTTCACTTTCCTCTTCTTCTGTCTTTCTCTTTCTCTCTCTCTATTTATCTATCATTCTCTTGCTCTCATTCCTTCTGTTTCTCTGCTTATGCACGCTCCCTCCATTCCCACTCTCTCTCTCTGTCTCTCTATCCTTCTCTCTCTCTCTCTCTCTCTCTCTCTCTCTCTCTCTCTCTCTCTCTCACACACACACACACACACACACATGCACAGTCCTACTACCCATGTGCACCCGGAGAGAAAGGGACACACACCGGGAGGCTCTCCTCTGAGGTGAAACCGAACAGAAAGCTGAGAGAACGGAGCAAAGAGCCATTTTCCCCTCGCAGAGCAAAAAGAGAGAGGAAAGGTGCAGAGAGGACAATTAGCACAGAAAGAAGCAACAACAGTGTTTAAAAGAGAGAATAAATGAAACATGCCTGTTACCAGTGATCCAGTCCTTAGAGAGCGACAGAGAGTGGCGGAGAAGGGGAGTGGAAGAGAGAAAGAGAGACGGAGAG
Organism: Sardinella longiceps; assembly: GCA_027497455.2. Taxonomy (NCBI): domain Eukaryota; kingdom Metazoa; phylum Chordata; class Actinopteri; order Clupeiformes; family Clupeidae; genus Sardinella; species Sardinella longiceps. The sequence continues at coordinate 26,201,254 of JAODXP020000016.1, read as the reverse complement.
AGAGATGGAGAGAGAGAGGCGGGAGGAGAGAGAGCGAGTGAGAGCGAGAGAGAGAGAAACGTGTGCGCTCCTCGCGTACACCTCCGCTCCGCTCCGTCGAATCAATTTCACACTTGCTCACCTCCCCGTCGCCATGATGTCATTCATTCATTCGCTTGCTGTTGCCGCGGCAACCCTGCGTGGCGTGGGGAAGGGGTTTGGCATTTTATGTGTGGTTGCTCCGTCGCTCTCTCTCTCTCTCCCTCTGTTTCTCTCTTTATTTCTCTCTCTCTCTGTCTCTCCCTCTCTTTATTTCTCTCTCTCTCTCTCTCTCTCTCTCTCTCTGGGAGGGAGTGTTGACCCCCCTCTGTTACTGTGGTTGGGGTGTGATGGGGGAAGGTACTGCTGGCACACAGTGAACTGCTTTGCCCTTCATCAGTTAGTGATGAGTGCCTTTCACCTCCGCTAGAGAGAGGTGGTGGTCCCCTTCAGGCATCTCCCCTGTGTGTGTGTGTGTGTGTGTGTGTGTGTGTGTGTGTGTGTGTGTGTGTGTGTGTGTGTGTGTGTGTGTGTTGCCTTATCTCCCACACATCCATGCTGAGGTATACCCCTGCAGCCATGTCTGATTATTCTCCACCCCCACATATGTGCACGCTCTCTCCCTCTCTCTTTCTCTCTCTCTCTCCTTTTCTCTCTCTTTCTCTCATTCATTTTCTCTGATTCACCTAATCAACTAACTCTCACCTGCAAAGACTCCTACACCAGAATAAACACACCCACAGACAGAAAAGTCCCCCCCCTCTCTCTCTCTCTCTCTCTCTCTCTCTCTCTCACACACACACACACACACACACATTATCATCATCACAGAGACTGTATATCATGAATCCCCTCGAGGCATCACATTTCTTCCTAATCCACTAGGAGCCATCCCACCATCTACCTCATTAAAACACCAACACTCTTTCTCTTCTCTCTTTCTCACTCTCTCTCTCTCTCTCTCTCTCTCTCTCTCTCTACACACACACACACACACACACACACACACACACACACACACATCTTTCTCTTCTCTCTTTCTCTCTTTCTCACACACACACACACACACACAAACTCA
>JAODXP020000016.1:26180158-26197658 GCA_027497455.2 Sardinella longiceps | reverse complement strand
CACACACACACACACACACACACACACACACACACACAAACACACACACACACAAGCAGAATTAACTCACAATTGAAGCACAACTCAGATCAGATCGTGAAAGCCTCAATAAATTGCTTTGATCCATTCTAGATTCATCACATATGGCTGACATTTCAACCCTATATTCTAATGATTACTACCCATGCCCATATCTCCTTAATTCCATGCCAAACATGCTTTTCATGATATATTTCCAGGCTAAAAATGGCACTTTGGCCTGGATCTTTACCCATCGTTTCAACATGAAGCGATACATTCACATTATAGCCCACATCACGTTTCATCACACAGTACCATTAAATAATGACGGCAAGAAAAACCCACATGCTCAATAAACCATACACTTCACGGACCGTGATTTCAAAGGAGCCCAGACTGAGACTGAGAGAGAGAGAGAGAGAGAGAGAGAGAGAGAGAGAGAGAGAGAGAGAGAATGATAGATGAGCCCATAGACAACCAAACAGCATGGCGACCACAGATACAGCCGTCTGGGGTGAAACAAAGTGAGTCATGCATCAGAGTGCACGGGTAAAAGAAAAAGAAAGAAAGAAAGAGAGAGAGAGAGAGAGAGAGAGAGAGAGAGAGAGAGAGAGAGAGAGAGAGAGAGAGAGAACTCCAAAAAGCTACAGAGTCTAGCACACTAAAGAAAAGACTCTCTCTCTCTGATCGATGGAGCAGCATTCCGTCACAATGCGTCAAAGTCCAACGTTACTATTTCGAGTGAGGGCCAAGCAAAACCTTTTACTTTTTTCGAGGGTTTCTCTCACTGTTTGGCCTGCATTATTGCTTGCATATGGAGCACGCAGTCATTAACATGTTGAAGCAGAGAGATGGGTACATGTGGAGAGACACTTAAATCACGCTGATCCAATAAGTGAAGCAGACCCACAGATTAACCACTGCCAGACCAAGCTTTCATATTCACCATGGGACAGCTTTGGGGGAATTATGTGCAACCCGCAGCTGGGATATAATCAACAGAGCCACGTAATCATCACCCACCCCAACCCCACAACACACACACCACACACACACACACACACACACACACACACACACACACACACACACACAGCAGCAGCAGCAGCAGCAAAAGTTCGGTAACCTGGTAGCCAAACAAACACGGGCGGTGTCGGCAAAACGACAGTGGGATTGAAGAGGTGCTTGTGATGAAGCTCAGACTCGGCATCATCATCCTCACCACCATCCTCATCATCATCATCATCCTGTCCTCGCTGGAGGCCTGTGGGCTGCTGAGGGAGGGAGGGAGCTTTATAAGGAGCGTCTGCTTTAGCTCTGGCTTGGCCAGGCCTGGGCCCGGTCCGGGAGGGCATTTGCTCTGCTTTGACCAGAGCTTTGGCTCAGGAGCCGGCCTGAAATAACAGGGGGGGATAAATCCCGTAAAGAGGGCGGCTAGGATTCTGGCTGGTTAGCGGCACGCTAATAGCATGTAAACACACACTGCTCCGGGGCTGACCGTGCCAAACCCCAGCAGTGCCAGCAAACGCCAGTGCCTCCGACAAACTCGCTGAACTCACGACGGGAGGAAATTAAGACATTTCCGATGTGGAAGACTTATTAGTGCTGCTACTGTATACGTTTTGAATTTGTTAATCGCCCGTAATGCCTTTAATGTCTCTCAACACTTATTTCAGGCTTCCTTTTGCTTAATCCTTCATCTCTTTCACCTTTCCAACAGATCCTGCAACCTCCTCTCTCTCTCTCTTCCTCTCTCTCTCTTTCTCTCTCCCTCTCTCTCTCTAGCTCTCACTCACTATTTTTCCCCCCTTTCTCTCCCTCTCTCTGTAGCTTTCTGCCTTTGATGGTGTGGTAAAGAGAGGCTGCTTTGATACCTTGTGGTGACAAGCCCTGTCCCAGGAGACGTTATTGATCTTTACACAAGTCTTACCTCCATTGATTCCCCTGTTTGTGTTTGTGTTGAAAGTACCAGCACTAGTCAATGCATTCAACACTTACATTCAGCCGTATTTCTCCATAACTATGAGTTATTACAGTGTCGTATGTGTATCCAGCCAGATAAACAATGATCTTCGAAGCAATTCAGTAAATAAGTCAAATAAAAAAAAAGACATGAAATGAGAATATATGAAAAAGAAAAAAGAGCTACACTATCAAAATTTAAAATCTCCATAAAAGGAAAGCAAGCCACTGTAGTGTCTTTTTTTTCTTCTTCTTCTTCTTTTTTTCTGAGGGAATACACAAAATGGTGGCAGCGAAGTGTGAAGGCATGGCTGTGCTCTGGTTTCTTTGAGAAATATGTGTGATAGACTACGGCGGGGCTTAGAAATGCCAAGGAGTCCAGCAGCAGCAGCACATGCAAGGCTTTTTGAAGGTGGGGACTGGCAGGGTTCACAGCTCAGTTGCTGCTGCGCTTGTAAGGGGAAAAGGCTGGTCCTGAGACACTGGTTTGAGAGGGGTGGATGTGTGTGTGTGTGTGTGTGTGTGTGTGTGTGTGTGTGTGTGTGTGTGTGTGTGTGTGTGTGTGTGTGTGTGTGTGTGTGTGTGTGTGTGTTTGAATATAGTGAATATAGATTCAAAGAGGAAGAAGAGGAGAGCTGTAGGCTTGGAGATTATGTTTAGTGTCTGTGCAAGGGTGATGGTGAATGTGCATATGAGTGTGTGTGTGTGTGTGTGTGTGTGTGTGTGTGTGTGTGTGTGTGTGTGTGTGTGTGTGTGTGCGCATAAATATGAATATCAGGTTCTGTGTGTTTGTTTCTCCTCCTCACCATCTGTTCCATTATGACAACAGCATCACGACACTGACACTGGCAATGTGTGTGTGTGTGTGTGTGTGTGTGTGTGTGTGTGTGTGTGTGTGTGTGTGTGTGTGTGTGTGGACAGGGAAAGAATCGGTTACACCCCAGTGCTTGTGTCCAGCAGGGTAGGCCAGACAAGTACAGCAGTGAACAGAGAATGAACATGTAAAGCTGACAGACACACACATCCCCAAAGCTCTTGATCGTTCTCTAATCCTCTATCTCTCTCACACACACACACACACACACACACACACACACACACACACACACACACACACACACACACTCTTCTCATACCTGGTACATTGCCATCCCCCCATTTTTTGTATCTCTTGGAATGTTGTCTTGCCATTTGTTGCCCATACTAGTCTATTCATATTCAACATCTCTACCCATTCGCTATCTATCTATCTATCTATCTATCTATCTATCTATCTATCTATCTGTTATATCACTGGTATATTTTTCAGTTTTCCTCTCTAACACACTTTCCTCTGCTCTTCTTTTTTTCCTCCTGCAGTGTTCTCTCTGTCACCCTCTCCTCCTCCGGCTCCTGCCTCATCCTCCTTTAACCACTCCATTTCCCCAGCTCATTAAAGATTCCCTCTCTCAAGCTCCTCTTCCTAAATCACTCTTTTCCTCCTCTCTCTCTCTCTCTCTCTCTCTCTCTCTCTCTCTCTCTCTCTCTCTCTCATTTGCTCCAGCAGTGACTGTTTCGGTCTCATTCAGAACACTCTCATTCTCATCGGCTTCTCTCTCATTTCATATTCCGTCTTCTCATCTGTTTCCTCTCTTTCTCTCTCTCTCAATCACGCACACATACCCATGCACACACACTAGCACTCACACACACATACACGCGCACACACACACTCACAAACAGATATACACACACTCTCTCAGTCATGCTCCTGACTTCAAAAAGAGTTACTCCAGGGGGGACTTGGAGTGTGTGTAGACCTACCGTGTCATTATGCAGCAAAATGATCTGCAGCGAAATAGTGAAGTGAGAAACACACACACACACACACACACACACACACACACCCACTCACACACACACACACATACTCTCTCTCTCTCTCACACACACACACACACACACACACACACACACACACACACACACACACACACACACACACACGTAAATACACAAGCACAGCGTAATCTTTCATCTTAGCATAAAAAAACAGCTTTGCCCATGGCGGCCTGTCAGGATCAAAGTGTTGCTCTTAAAGAGAATGTTTAAGTAATCATGTTCCACCAGTAGAATGTGCAGGCACTCCTTTGGCCACACTGAGCTAACAGCACTGAAATAGTAGGTCAGTCAGACAGCACAGCACGCGTAAATGCCCCCATGTATGTGTGTGTGCGTGTGTGTGTGTGTGTGTGCGTGTGTGTGTGTGTGTGTGTGTGTGTGTGTGTGTGTGTGTGTGTGTGTGTGTTACACTTCTCTGACTGAGCTAACCACCTGGTCAAAGCAATAGCTGACCTTGGATCTACATGTCCAGTAAATGGGTCATCCTGGGGCAAGTTAGTTGAATCTGTTGTTAGGATTCTGGTTGTTCAGTGTGCTTGATATTATAACTTTTATATATCATGTTGCCATAATGTAATATTATGGCAACATTGTGCTGTTTGTGTAAAACTAGGGGGACTAGCTACCTAAAAGGCATAGGTGTTATTGGCACTGCTAGAAGATGATAATTGTTGTTTGATGGAAATGTAGTCTGCAAATTTTTTTTTTTTTGCAGTTTGTGGTTGCGATTTCCCCTCTACCCAGAAATGTGTTTACCTGCCATCCAATTCCATTTGGAGATGGAAGCAGAGTAAATCTTTAGACATAAAAAGGATACCTCAAAGAGCAGCTAACACACACACACACACACACACACACACACACACACACACACACATATTTCAAATTGTTGCAACAATGAGCAAATATTTTTGTGGTCATAGAAAGCAAAGGCTTGGAGATGAGAATCCTTGAATTGCCTCTAAAAAAGCCATTCTGACTGTAGCGTTGAGATAGCTGAGGGCAATTTGTCAGCAAAAATGTTTAATTCTGAGGGAACATTGCATTTGGACGAGGCCCATTCCACTCCAAATGTTTCTCTTAGTCATAGCTTGCTCATTTTGGCACCCACAGACACAGAGAGCCGACGAGCTAATGTTACTGTGAGCAACAACGTCTTTGTTATTGCGGCCATAATTTCTGCTCCTCTGCCTTCTGTATCTGAAACAAGGGGAATAATGGCGTCCATTTGGAGGGGAGATATTACAGCACACAACATTGGGCAAATCATTGGGTTGCTCAAATAGTTACCCTTTTGCAGTATAATTCCAATGAGGGGTGAAAAAGGTGTGCTTTTGACACAGGTCCAGTGGGTTCACTTGATTATGAGTGGTTTGAATCTAGCCTTGAATCTACCAGTGTGTATGAATCATGTTATTGTCTTGATGTTATGTGTGCTCAATGTTTATATTTCCAAATGATCACACTGTTGGAGATACAATAATGTGATGTAACGAATCCAATATATACGGTAATATGTCATTTGCTCTTCCCCCGTCTTTGTCTGCTCTGTTGCTGTGAGTGTGTGTATTATGTGCATTTCTTTATGGGAGCATGTGTCTGTGCATATGAGTGTGTGTGTGTGTGTGTGTGTGGGTGGACATTTTGTATCTTGGCAATTGGAGACATTCTGTCCCATGCACCTGCCCTGAGTCACATTCCAATGATTGGTCCTGAGAACTGCACCAGCTGCTACACACACACACACACACACACACACACACACACACACACATTCCCAATCCCAGCCACTCATTGCTGCTCACTGTCATCTCTCCTTTCTCACACTCAAGTTTGTACGTCACCCTCCAGCTTCCCATCACAGCTGCAAAAAAAGAGACACCATCCTCCTGCCCTCCTCCGCCTTTGCTCTGTCATCCCACCCCCACTCCCCCCCACCCCTCTCCACACTGACCTCTCTGTCCCCTCTGCAAGCCCTGACAAGCCCAGACTATGATCATGACCCCCCCCCCCCCATCTCCACATCCCTCCGACCAAAAAAAAAAGTATCCTCCCCCCACAGCAAGTGATGAAGCCAAAAATAGCACACAAGTTTGTAAAAAAAAGGAAGAAAAAAAATACTCCTGTACTACTGAGTCTACTGTAGTTGGCCACCTGTGTTGTGTCAGGAACAGGTGAGGTGCGAGCAGCATGGAAGAATGCTTGTGGTTCCGTGACCTTTGACCTGTCTCTAATCGACCGATCCGCTCATCCTCTGGAAATAGTGTCTGACATGGTGATGAGATGGCGTCACGCCATAAGGGGGCATAGAACTGGTGTTGGCTATATATCAAACTGGAGATAAGCATTTCGGAGAGGATTTTGCGGACATGTTTTCTGTGATTTCTGTGACAAGAGGGGAGAAAAAAAACGAAAAAAAATAAATCACAACTTCAAAAAGGTCTTGGAGAGTCTGGAGAGAGAGAAGGGGTTGGGAGTTGATTTGATACGCTCAGCAGCTGATCGACCAATCATCTGCCTGTCTGGCCTGGCAGAGGAAGTCAGTGGGCTGAAATGGATCCGTCTGGCTAGAGATTTCCCCAGAGCCCAACAGGAAATATAGTAAGCAACTCAGCGCCCCCGGCTCAAAATAGACCTCTGAACACTGCTGGAGACTCCCTCTCTCTCTCTCTCTCTCTCTCTCTCTCTCTCTCTCTCTCTCTCTCTCTCTCTCTCTGTAGGAGTGTGGAAAGAATCATTAGATTAAATGAGATGGAAAGTTCGATGATGTTTTCACTTCTCAGGTTAGAACTTTAAACTGCACTTTAGACCTGATGGTCAAGTTTGTGTGGAGAGAGCATATGGGGGTTGAGGGTGGGAAGATTTGATGAATTTATAAACGCATGTGTGGGAGTGTTAATGACTGTGTGTGTGTGTGTGTGTGTGTGTGTGTGTGTGTGTGTGTGTGTGTGTGTGTGTGTGTGTGTGTGTGTGCCTGTCTGCGTGTGTGGGTCCACATTGTCAATTTCTGACAAGCTAGACAAATGTGTGCATTTACCAGAAGGTATCTAATTTCTTGTGCCTCCTTCAGTACTTCAAAACAATAAAGCCATAGCCATTATCCTAAGTTTAGACAAAGGTAGTGGGAGCTCAAAGTGTGTGCTTTTAGCTTCTAAAGTGTGATTACATTCCCCCAACACAGCACTCAAGACCCACAGGGGGTTGGACTTGGGTGGGGAAACGACATTTACACAAAACTCCCTCATGGTCTCTGTGATGTGCCCCTTCATCAATTCTCCATGGGGTCCTCCCTTTATCACGTACCCAACCCTTCCCCCATCCAAAAACCCCAACTGTGTACCCCTGTGTATCTTCCACTTTCCCCCACAAACCACACACACACAAACACACAGACACACACATTGTTGTCACCGTATCTGGTCGCCATGGTACCAGGGGAGCCATCAATCACAAACTGATTACTGAGCATGTGTGTACATGTGTGTGTTTGTGCAGTGTGTGTGTGTGTGTGTGTGTGTGTGTGTGTGTGTGTGTGTGTGTGTGTGTGTGTGTGTGTGTGTGTGTGTGTGTGTGTGTGTGTGTGTGTAGGTGTGGCACACTGCCCATAAGCCTATGCCCATGTGTTGCTGCAGGCCAGCGACAGGAACGCAGCAGCTTCTGTGCAGTAAAGATGAGTAATGCACCCTGTTGCCATTACTCTGCCTGCCCGCATGCGTGCCTGCGTGTGTGTGTGTGTGTGTGTGTGTGTGTGTGTGTGTGTGTGTGTGTGTGTGTGTGTGTGCTCGCTTCACTAAATGCCTGTGGCTCGGTGACAAAGAGGGAGAAACAGATGTCTGTAGGTGCTAAATCCCCACAAGCGCAGTCTTATGCATCCTTTTGTCTCACACGCCTTTGATGTAAAAGGGAACAACCATTGCAGAGCCACTGCCTTTTTTTTACTTTTAAATAGATGGCAAGACTGCATTGATGTTGGGATAGAGAAAGAGAGGGTGGGGGGCAGGGGGGCAGGGAGGGGGGGTGAGGGTTGTCTAGAGATTGAGGTATAATAAGTTTTTTTAAGGTCATGCGAAGACAATGAGTTATTGATGTAGTAGTCGTGGTACCCATGGTACCCTAGCGAAACGTTAAGTGTGACAAAAAATAAAATGGGGGGAAAATACATTTCTGGAATAATTCATAGATGTACATACGAGAGATGAGCGATAGACAGATCGGCTGGGTGAGGGAGATAAGGAGAGCAGGGGAGATGAAAGGCAGAAAAATCAGAGTGGAGTCTACATCTCTCTCTCTCTCTCTCTCTCTCTCTCTCTCTCTCTCTCTCTCTCTCTCTCTCTCTCTCTCTCCCCACAAGTCAAACGCCTCATGCTGGGATCCCTGAGCCAAAACTTCCATGTAAAGTCAATTGAATTTTGAGGAGGGTGCAGCCCGACTAACTCACACATGTGAAAACAGGCGTGTGTGTACACACACACACACACACACACACACACACACACACACACACACACACACACAGTTTCTCACTCAGTGACTTAAGCAGATGCAAATATATACACCTCGGGTTACAAACTAGGTTATGAGTTGGTTGTGCGTATGCGTGTGTGTGTGTGTGTGTGTGTGTGTGTGTGTGTGTGTGTGTGTCAAATATGCAATATGCTGATACATGGGAGCGGGCACATGTCAGTGATGTGTTCAAGAGTGTGAAGCTGTGAAAAAACTGCTTGACAACCCACCCAGTAAATTCTACACCCCGCACCTCTGCCACACAGACACACACACACACACACACACACACACACACACACACACACACACACACACACACACACACACACACACACACGATACAAAGTGCAGATCAAGTAAAGTGTGTCACCCACTATCTCTAGAAATGGATTTGTTCCAGCTTCCCTCTATGCTCCCCGTGCTCCCATCAATATCTCTTCAGGGGAGAGGTGCCACAGGAAGGGGGGAAGAAGAGGAAGGAAAGAGAGAGAGAGAGAGAGAGAGAGAGAGAGAGAGAGAGAGAGAGAGAGAGAGAGAGAGAGAGAGAGAGAAAAAGAGAGACACCTGGGAGTTGCGGCCGACACCATCTGTGAGCTCCGCTCATTGACATGGAACAGAAGAGAAATGCTGACTGCCACACAAACGCTGACATACGAGGGTGCAAGATTTTCACAAGCGACGCTGTCTGCTGCCTCCTACCCCATAACAACTGGGGTTCAAGCTGTCCTGATGCTGTTTTGAGGTTGCAGAGATAAAAGGAGGAGGGAAGAGAAAGGATGAAGAGAGAGAGAGAGAGAGAGAGAGAGAGAGAGAGAGAGAGAGAGAGAAACGGAAGAATTGTGATAGTGACAGGTATAGATGAGTCGTGCTTTCTTTATGCATGAGGCAATGACACTGAGGCATTACAAGCAGTGGGGGGAAAAAATCTCTCTTTCCCATTCTGGCATCCTGAGAGGCAGTTTGAGTTTATGAGATGTCATAACATTGGAATGAGTGATACATACACACACATAGCTTTGCATAAACCTGCGATGGCGCTATTGTTTCAGCAAACATTATCATTACCGTTGATTGCCTTTTTCTCATAAACACTTTTTAAAATGGATAGATGGTGGGTGGACGATGAATAGATGGGTGATGGATGGATGAATGAGAGATGGGTGGATGAATGAAGGATGGATTGATGGATGAAAGAGAGATGGGTGGAAATGTGGGGGGATGGGTTTTATAAATCTGTGCGTTTTAAGGTTCTTAGTATCATCAATAAATTGTTCCATGTGGCTGGATGGCCAAGGATTTTAGCTACATCTATTTTGAGAGTAGAAACAGATATGCTCTGTGCACAAGCTATAGTCAAACTAAACCCTGCTAAAATCATGTCAATAAAAATTTTACATACATACATCATGTTGAGGTCTTGATGTTGATTGATGTGACTAAGTGTCAATCTTTGCATGAAACCTTTGCTGCTGCCACCCAGATATCTTCTGTATACAACCTTCTAAAATCTTATCTCAAATGTTAAATAGACATGTTGAAGTCTATTGATGTCACTGAAAGTCAGTCACTCTTTGCATGAAAAATTGCAGCTTTCAACCAAATATACTCTGTACACAACTTACAATCAAACTAAACCCTTCTAAAATCATTAAAAATGTTAGACACATCATGGTGAGATCTATGGATGACTAAGTCAGTCTTAATTTGCAAGAAAACATTGCAGCTAGCACCTACAGTAAATATGCTCTGAACACAACCTATAGTCAAACTAAACCCTTCTAAAAATCTTATCTTAAATCTTAAGGAGACACATCATAGAGATCTATTAATGTAACCTGGTCAGTCATGCTTTGCATGAAAAAAAAACATTGCAGCTACCACCCAAATATGCTCCGTACACAAACTAGACCTTCCAAAATCATTAGAAATGTTAAATACACACATCATGTTGAGGTTTATTGATGTCACTGAGTCAGTCATTCTTTAGTCATTCGTCAGTCATAATCTCTGTACACAAACTAGACCTTCTAAAATCATTAAAAATGTTAAATAATCACATCATGTTGAGGTCTATTGATGTGACTCAGAGTCAGTCAGTCATTCTTTGCATGAAAACACTGCAGCTGCCACCCAAATCAGCAATGAGCTCACCGGTCAGAGCAACAGTGTTGTGGGACCGCCTGAGTTTTGACAGCTCCCATGTGCTTTAGCAGGGAGCTTTTGGAGGGCTACACCCAGCACACCCAGCTCAGGCAGCTGGACAATGGACAGCAGTGTGGCCCTTTTCTATGGCAAGCTCAGAGGGTCACAGCTGTATTAAAATGAAGGATGACATTTGACACTTGAGGGAGCAACAGTGCAAACAGGACTGAATACTTTTGAGTTAGTTGCCTGGAGTTTTTTTTTGGGGGGGGGGATTAGTTGTAAACACTCACACATACACTCACTCTCCCTCTCTCTCACACACACACACACACACACACACACACACACACACACACACACACACACACACACACACACACACGCACAGAGCCCTCACAAGCCACCCCACCCTCACGGTTTCAACATCTGGGCGGGTGGCCTGAGGTCTTCTGAAATCAGGACAAACCCCCTACTGCCGCATACAAACACACACACACACACACATATACACACACACACACACACACACACACTCCCTCTCTCTCTCTCTCTCTCTCTCTCTCTCTCTCTCTCTCTCTCTCTATCTCTCTATCTCTCAAACACACACGCATATACACACACTCACACAGGGGCATGCACTCTCTTTCTCTCTCTCTCTCTCCCACTCTGTCTCATACACACACATACCCACTTGCAAGACACAAACTGAAGAATAAGTGAGAAGAATGTGTGTCAGTGGGTGCTCGTAGTAGAATACCAACAACACCAAAAAAAAACTTCAATTGATAAACCGACAACTGAAGCATTTCCCTGTCCTACATTTCACATAAAAAAAAAACAACTCATGAATCACTTGACACACAGATCAGAAGCACCACGTTTAAGTGCTTAAAATACTATCCAGGTATGCATATGGTTCGCATACAGTATGCACAGACATATGGCAATTACTGCATGCATATCATCTGTTGACTTTGAATTCAAACAAAAATTATATTGGAAAGTAATTGATTATGAACGCTGACGGTAATATTCTGCATTTATGTCAGCGTGCCTGGAAGGCTCCAAGTGAAAAGATAGTATTCGCTCAGCTGGTACAGTAGGCAAATATACAGTGTCAGTATACACAGTGCAACAACGACAGACAGCTATCTCTGCTCGCTGACATGATACAGCTGACTCACGGGCCTTATGCCAGTTGTAGCTTCCTTGGCCCAGTTTACAGTAACATACACACGCACACACGCACGCACACACACACACACACACGTACCTCATAGTAACTGACGGGTTGCAGGCTCAGGTTCCTCCTTCCTCCTCTGACTCCACTGCTCCAGGATCGACCACCACAACAGCTTGGGAAATGTAATCCAGAAATCTACTGGAGGAGCCCCCTTTGAGAAACACACAGTCAGAGATCCTCCAGCAAACAGGACCAATGGGCTCTCTTCCTTGTCTTTTACTCACACACACACACACTAGAGAGAGAGACACACACACACATACACTTGCACGCTCCCGTTCACCAACAGGGCTCTGCTCACACACACAGTGAGAGGAAGCGATAGAGTAAGTGAGAGAGGAAAGAGAGATGGAGAGAGTGTGTTGCACCCCCCAGTAACAGCTAACCATTCATCTGTTCCCATAGGCTAAGATCCTCCCCAGCGAACTCATCAGAGGCAGGGAGAGAGGGAGCAGAGAGGGAGAGAGAGAGAGGGGTGGGGGAGAGGGGGAGAGGAGGAAGAGGTGGGGGAGGCAGGGGGTGTGTTCATGAGAGAATGAGAGAAAGAGGGACAGAGGAATAGAAACATGCACATAGAGTTGAGGACGGTAGCAATTATTGTAGGGAATGAGAGAGAGAAAGACAGAGAGAGAGAGAGAGAGAGAGAGAGAGAGAGAGAGAGAGAGAGAGAGAGAGAGAGAGAGAGAGAAACTAAAGGAAACTAAATCTCTAACTACAGCTGTTATGCACATGGCCAACTGCTATAGGAGTGACACAGGAGCCAAGAGTAGATAGAAGAGAGAGAGAGACAGAGAGAGAGAGAGAGAGAGAGAGAGAGAGAGAGAGAGAGAGAGAGAGAGAGAGAGAGAGAGAGCAAGTGTGTGTGTGTGTGTGTGTGTGTGTGTGTGTGGCCAGCGGGAGCAAGGCAGAGGGAGGGACGGGTTATTAATAATGTTCCTCTGATCTGTCCGCTCCGTCACTTGCTTGCCTGCAACCACACAAGAAAGCCCAGAGAGAACCGCAGGTCCCAACAAAACACAGAGAGAGAGAGAGAGAGAGAGAGAGAGAGAGAGAGAGAGAGAGAGAGTTTAGAGTAGGTCAGTGTTAGATATATCTTTCTATCTCTTCTGTTTTCCCGACTCCCAGTTCTTTCTTGTTGGTTGCAGTTTTTTTTTTTTTTTGCCTTCCGCTCGGAGTGGTCCCACTAGTACTCTCATCTGCATGACAAAAAGAGCCGCTTGACCCACTGGGGCCAAACCCCAACAATCACACACATAAACACACACACACACACACACACACACACACACACACACACACACACACACACACACACACACACTCTCTCTCTCTCTCTCTGTCTCTCTCTCATACACACACACAAGGCAAGAGGAAAAGAGAGGTAGAGAGAATGGAGGGGAGAGAGAGAGAGAGAGAGTTGAGTAGAGTATCATAGAGTAGCATGAATGAATAGATAAAGTGAAGTGCTGTGCTAATGCAGAGGGAGTCTGGAAGGGTACACTCTCACATGAGGGGGCTGAGGTTTGGGGCTCTGGCATAGTGAGTATAAAGTGGGCATGATTGAAGAGTAGGCATAGAGGAACCAGAGGCGTGGGATGGGTCTGATAGCCTTCAACTGCTAATTAGCATGCCATATGTTAGCACTTAGCCATAGCGCTGGGGTACATACTGACCACAGCAAAGCTTTCGAGCCATAAATATCTGAGCATACATGTGTGTGTCTGTGTGTGTGTGAGTGTGTGTGTGTGTGTGTTTACGTTTGTGTGTGTGTGTGTGGCTGATGATATGTGGTCTGAGATATGTCTAGACATTGCCCTTCTGAGACCTGCTCCTTAATGATTTTGCATATGAAAGCAGATTTCCATTGATGTGCATCTAGACTCATTTTGCTGAACTCACGTGAGGTGATTGAAATTCACAAGCTCTGGTTGTTATAAGGGAAACTAATCTCGCTCTTGTTCTCTCAGCTCTACATCATAGTCAAGTTCATTATGTATTTTTGCTGGATTTTTTTGGAGATTTGGAAAACTATATATTTTTGAAAAGTATATTGTATAAGCAATCAGAAAAACAATGTTTCCATTTGCACAGGTGTCTGCATGGCGGCCATCTTGGATTTTTCAAAATGGCGTCCAAAAAAACTAAATTTTGACATTTCTCAGCTTCTGAATAAGCTAGAACACTGATTGTAACTGCTAAACCTACATTTTCAGGGACAAGGAATCCAATGGCACCAACATAAATTGGATAGGTCTTCACAAAATGGATTTTAATACAGAATTTTTCTTTTATTGATTGTTTTAAATGACTGCCACACAAACTATGTGTCTATTATCTCTGACTACATTCAGTACTCATGCTGTTCTGTGTAAACCATGGTCAATCTATGCATCAGACTTTACGTATACTTTATTAGGCCCCAGGCAGGTAGGCTGAGTCCCATGAGGTGTGGATCTGCCCAAAGTTTCTTCCTACAAAACGAATTACCTGTTTCTCATGGATGCTTCCCGTACTGTCTGTAAAGCGCCGCGAGACAATGCGCTGTATTTGAGCACTCTACAAATAAAATTGAATTGAATTGAATTTTACAGACATACGCGCATGGTCAGTGTAATGGAACGTTACACATAGGAAGGATCATGCCCTTTTGACAGTCTCTACACCTCATTGTCATCATCATCGTCACTTTCGTACGTGATGTCTTGAGAGTCTTCATCATTCTGGCAGTGGTTGCCACACTGACAGAGATCTGTACAGGCTAAGTTCTATGTTCTGCAAGAGCACAGAGGAACAGTCTGATTTGCACTGACATCTCACCATCTTAACAATGGCTTTTGGAGTTGGAAGGACCTCTGTGGTGGTCACCTTCTGCCATGTGTTTGCAGAAGAGATGCCAACGTAGGTCAGGGATTGTCTTGATGCTGATGCCCTTGGGTGTGTAGGCTGTACATACAAAGGTAGCCAGTGTTGAAAGCATTCCCTCTGTCACGTCTGCTTCCTCCAGAAGCATCTGCAGAGCACTGATGACATCCTCATCAGCTTTGAGGTACACCTGGAACCATGTTGCCTTGCCTATGTGAGAAAACCTCCCAGTGTTGTCAGCCCCTGTGAAGGCATGGAAGGCAGGCAAAGCCTTTGCTCTTTCTGGACTTAGAGCTCTCCACAGTGATTACATTTTCAGACGCCATAGAAATGGAAGTGTTCTTCAACCAGGACATCATAGTTTGCTATGACCAGCAGCAAGACATCTGTGCCTGGTGAGAAGAACACCAGCTGTGCATCAGGTGGGTTTCGCTGTGACACCAGTACTGCCTGGTGGATCTAGGAGTGTGTCTGCTTCTTCGTGGTTGTTGTCCCCAAAGAGCAGGTCTTTGTTGCTCCTTTTGTGCCCAGAAGCAGATGTGATGATCAGCTTGGAGGATCCCATGTTGTACTCTAGGATTGGCAAAGTAGCTGGTCAAGTCAGCCTTTGTTTTTTCATGAGAGAGGAACCTGCTCATTGAGATGTGCTTGATGTTGGTGTCATCTCTGACTTGGTACTGGACAGGAGCTTTGCCTTGTCTTCGTTTGTCTCTGGTAGCACTCTTCAGAGAGTCTTCTCTGTAGGTGTCAAACACGAGAATGATCTCAGCTACCTTGCTGCCATAATCCTAGAGTACAACATGGGATCCTCCAAGTTGATCATCACATCTGCTTCTGGGCACACAAGGAGCAACAAAGACCTGCTCTTTGCACACTCCTGATCCACCAGGCAGTGCTGGCGTCACAGCGAAACCCACCTGATGCACAGCTTGTGTTCTTCTCACCAGACACAGATGTCCTGTTGAAGAACAATTCCATTTCTATGGCATCTGGTGTTGTGAAAATTGAACCACTGTGGAGAGCTCTAAGTCCAGAAAGAGCAAAGGCTTTGCCTGCCTTCCTTGCTTTCACAGGGGCTGACAACACTGGGAGGTTTTCTCACATAGGCAAGGCAACATGGTTTCAGGTTTACCTCAAAGCTGATGAGGATGTCATCAGTGCTCTGCAGATGCTTCTGGAGGAAGCACGTGACAGAGGGAATGCTTTCAACACTGGCTACCTTTGTATGTACAGCCTACACACCCAAGGGCATCAGCATCAAGACAATCCCTGACCTACGTTGGCATCTCTTCTGCAAACACATGGCAGAAGGTGACAAGCTCTCTCCAACAATCGGTGCTCTGAAACAGCACATCTTGAGAGTCCATATCCAAACACGGGTGTGGGGACAGGCAGCCATCGCTCAGCAGGTTCCACAGTTGGATACTTCAAAGACTCAGATGGTCAGCTAAAACCTACCACCACAGAGGTCCTTCCAACTCCAAAAGCCATTGTTAAGATGGTGAGATGTCAGTGCAAATCAGACTGTTCCTCTGTGCTCTTGCAGAACATAGAACTTAGCCTGTACAGATCTCTGTCAGTGTGGCAGCCACTGCCAGAATGATGAAGACTCTCAAGACATCACGTACGAAAATGACAATGGTGATGATGACGATGAGGTGCAGAGACTGTCAAAAGGGCATGATCCTTCCTATGTGTAACGTTCCATTACACTGACCATGCGCGTATGGGGAGCGTGTCTATGTTCCCACAGCTCTATGTTCCCACAGCTCTATGTTCCCACAGCCCTATATTCCCACAGCTCTATGTTCCCACAGCCCTATGTTCCCACAGCCCTATATTCTCACATTTCTAAGAGTTTTATTTTCTTTCTTTCTTCAGTCAGGTACTATAGTCCCACATTTCTACCCCTGCCTGGTAGACCCCCTATGTAAGTTCAAGCAAGATTCGATCTTTGGTATTATTTGCCCTCAATGGTGCCTTCCAGGAAGTGGGGTTAGGTTTAGGGTAAGGGTAGGGTTCTTTTATGTTGTGCTGCCTAGATTTATATTCGCAATGAAAACGATCTTCATCCACTCTCGTTTTCAGAACGTTTTGCATCCACATTCCACAACGATTTTATATTCATCTACCTCAGCGATCATTTTTGAAATCGACCACAGCAATCATTTTTGGAATCATTTTCATTTTCAGAATCTTCCATTCTAATGTGAACGGAAGGGCTAACTGTATAAATATTACCTGTGTTGGTGTGAACATGCCCTTATTGGAACATATTGCATATTGGTCTCATTTTTTTTAAAAAAAATCTTTGTAATGGGGCATGGGGCTGTGGGAACATAGGGCCCAATTTCCCAAATTTCCTAAGAAATGTGGGAACATAGGGTTGTGGGAACATAGGGCCTAATTTCCAAAAATTCTGTGAAAAATAAAAATTCCTAACAAATGTGGGAACATAGAGCTGTGGGAACATAGGGCTGTGGGAACATAGAGCTGTGGGAACATAAGGTTGTGGGAACATAGAGCTGACCCCCGCGTATCTCTGTAAAACAATCAATAAAAAGAAAAACTCTGTATTAAAATCCATTTTGTTAAGACCTATCCAATTTATGTTGGTGCCATTGGATTCCTTGTCCCTGAAAATGTAGGTTTAGCAGTTACAATCAGTGTTCTAGCTTATTCAGAAGCTGAGAAATGTCAAAATTTAGTTTTTTTGGACGCCATTTTGAAAAATCCAAGATGGCCGCCATGCAGACACCTGTGCAAATGGAAACATTGTTTTTCTGATTGCTAATACATTACAGTTTTCAAAAATGTATAGTTTTACAACTCTCCAAAAAAATCCAGCGAAAGTTAAAATCCAAACATAATGAACTTGAC
>JAODXP020000016.1:26149533-26180058 GCA_027497455.2 Sardinella longiceps | reverse complement strand
CAAATAACCAGAAGACACGTCCACTATCCAAGCTCTATGTGACTTGAACATGTATTGTAGGCTACATGTATGTGTGAGGCGGTTGAGTGGTGGAGGTGAGGAGGAGGTGTAAAGGTAGATTGGTTGGGATGAGAAGAGAGGAGAAGAGGGTGGGAGGGGCGGAGTGGGCGTGTGGATGGGGATCAAGGCTTTGTGGGGGTGTGCATGTGTTTATATATATGTGGGCGTGGAGGCAGGTTATAGGAACAGCCTGCCAGCATAAGGAAGTGGGGTAAGCAGCAATGGGCCGCAAGGAAGATCATCTCGATTCAGGGATCACCTTTAGCCCCGGTCATTAATCAGACACACCCATGGGGGGAGGAATACAAGAACAGGGGGATGAAGAGAGAGAGGGAGAGTTGGAGAATGAGTGGAAAAGAAAAAAGGGAATGGAGTGAGGAGGGAGGGAATAAGGGATAGGGGATGGAGTTGGCTACAGGGGGAGGGTTATAAAGGGAGACTGTGTGTGTGTGTGTGTGTGTGTGTGTGAGAGTGTGTGTATGTGTATGTGTTGGCTGTTTAGGCACTGTTTGTGTACACAGCTTGTTTCATTTCCTCATGGGGATGGCGATCTCAACGCCTGCTCTCTCTCTCTCATTCTCGCTCAGGCTCATTCAAAATGACATCAGCTTCCGCCAACATGCAAACCGTTGCTATGGAAGCACACAAAGACATTTTTTTGTAGGGAGGGGTGAAGGGGGTGTAGTGAGAGAGAGAGAGAGAGAGAGAGAGAGAGAGAGAGAGAGAGAGAGAGAGAAATCTTGGATGACAAATTTGGCCATTAGGACTGCCTGCACCCCCACACACACACACACACACACACACACACACACACACACACACACACACACACACACACACACACACACACACACTCACCAGTCCCCTTCCTCCCTATCTGTTCAGTGGCCATTTGCACAGGCAGCTGGTCTGTTAGTAAGGCTTTCATCCACTGCTTCTGTGCAGCTTGTTTGCTCATGCCTTGGCTATGCTAACTGCAAATTGCCTTGCTTTAGCCCCAATCCCCCAATCTCTACTTCTTCTCTTCCCATCCTACTTGTGTTTGTGATTGGGCTTGTGTTTCCCCTCAACACCGCCTTACATCTATGGATTCAGCAGTGACCATGTTCCTGAATGCTGTTCTGTTTTGTTGTTTATTTAGTTTTTTTGTGCCTTTATAGTTTTACTTCTTATTTTTTTTTTTCCTATAGTAGCATCAGTTGGCATGCTGTGCATCAGTGCGGCAGATGACAAGTCTGCCGCCTCCGTGTTGTTGTGCCAACATTAGACTGGCACAGCCACCAACAAGTACTTTGCGGTGGCAACCATTTAACGTATGGATGAGCTGCTGTGAACACAGATACATGGACAGAAATGAAAGAGGAAAGTAGAGAGTATATTTATTCTACAGCAAACATGACGGGGACACATACTTACACATTCTCAGACTAAGGAATCAGGAATGAGATGAAGAGAATGAGAGAGAGAGAGAGAGAGAGAGAGAGAGAGAGAGAGAGAGAGAGAGAGAGAGAGAGGAATAATTGGAGAATCTTTTTGGTCACACTCCAGAGCGTCCCAGAGTTCCAAGATGATTCTTGGGTATAGTGCAATATTAACGACTCCACCCTCCACTCTTCCAGTACAGTATAAGCTCCAGGCTTCCTAAGGTCCCCTAGTTTTAATAAGAAGGCAAAAAAGGCACTCTTCACCTACGCATAACTCCACATAGGCCTGAAGAGGAGGTGAAACAAAGAACTGGATTTTTATGAGAAACTTTCCCAAGGGGCTTGGGAACAAAGGATAATATTTGGTATATCCTGAATGAAAAAGATAAGACTTTTCTGTAGCCAATACAGCCAAAGTCATTATTGCCAGAACAGCATGTGGTTTCAAAGCACTAAAGATAATTTCTAGTAGAAATAGTTCTTTCTCCCTTGGCACTGGGAATGGCATAATCAACTCAATGGTGTGAAAATAATGGAGACAAACCTTCCTGTTGAAAGACTTGCTCTGGGGTTGGCAGGGGCAGCAAAAGATCAATGTGGTGTGAACAAGGGGACTTCCTGAATCATTCCTGAAAAAAAAATGTGGTAGAAAGTGGTGTGACAGGCTCAACGTAGCTGAAGTCTAGCCACAATTGCCACCCTGACTAAAATGGTGATTTTTTGTCTGTCTGTGAGTTACTATCACAGTGGTTTAAAAAACACCTTTATTTAGGCTACAAGGCCTCTATTATCAAACCTATACCCCATCAAAAGTGAGTAATTACATAGTTATAAGTGTCTCATCAGATTTTGTAGACAAACAATTTGCAAATCCATCAATAGAGGCACAGTAGAGAAGAAGGGTGGGGATTATGGACCAAATCATCAGGCTATTGTCTGTAATGAAACATACTGGCTCCTATCAAAATGTTGACTTCGCACTAAGGTAAAGGTCTTTCTCAAGGCATTTATGAAGGAGGTTTATACAATCATTGGATTTGAATTAAAAATCTGACCCCCAGTGGCCATAGAAAAAACAAAATGCTTTCATGGATACATCTATGAAATGGTAACATGGATTCTGTGTTGTTTTCAACTAAATAAGATAATGACCTACATAATGCAGTAGGTTAACATATTCATTACTTGAACCAATTTCATATACCACATCAAATACCAGATCTGTTGAAGTATAGGTGGTTGCCATGCAAATTTGTGATTAATCTGACACCCAATCTGTAGTCATCGAACACACCCACTGGCTTCTACATTGTGCATTAGCTGCAGTATGTGGTTTTATGTGGCACCACGATTTCCAAAAGCCTGGGTACTGGCACTGACAGTATTAGGTAATGTGTTGCCAAGGGACGGTAAGGCAAATGGGAGTCTTAGGAACAGAGTTGTGTGAATATGTCGCCATCTAGTGGAAAATTATCTATGTCCATTCTCTAAACACACATCCAGACAATTCAAATGTTTCTCAAAAATAAAGAAGGGGAAAAAAATTGGGTGTTTTTAAAAGTTGTAGGCCTGCACCAGTAACTGTCACACTATCTAAAAGTCATTAAACAGAAATGGCCATATCTTCAAAAATGGCTTATAGCCTACTGAATCCAAAAGAAATAGAGCACTAGACAAGAGGAAGTTGGCCTATGCCCCGAGTCATACTTAGCCTACTAGAGCCGCTAGATGCTTCATGCATGACACTGCCAATATTAACACTGCAGACATGAGTATGGGAGAAATCCTCTGCAACTAATCAAAGGTCTTGGATCGAGCCTAAAAAAGTGAAAGTGACTCTCATAACGTTGTCCTTTGCAGTTAGTATTAATTACCAGTTGCCCAATCATTGTGTCATATCTTCCTATTCTTTTCCTACAGGCCTATGGAGGTTGATAATGGAAAAATCTTGAGAGGTTCATTTATTCCTTGTTTAAAGTCATGTGAACTGAACGTGGCTTAAAAAAAACTGAAACTAAATGACAGTTCATGCAGTTAGCATTAACCTGCCAGTCAATTTCTCATTTAAACTCTCTGACTTAACATGCCTTTTTATAGTGAATACACAGTAATTTTTATACTGCAGTAGCCCAAATACTAAATAGTATGCAATGTCATTCCACCACACGTAAACAGCAGGGCTCAATAGTCCAGGTCACGTTTGACAGACGATGGAATGGAAAACACATCATAGACTGTTGCACAGCTGAAGTACTATATCAACCATGAAGGGAGAATATTTCATTATTCTGTAAACTGCTGCAACTGGTCCTCTCGGTTCTTAGTTCATCATCTCAGCAAGAGATGATGCAATACACTAGTAAACTACTGTTCCCACCTTTTAAAATAAGCCAAGTTCCTTTCAGCAGTTTCACAATGAAGATGTATTATATCCAAAAAAATAACATTTCCCTTGTCCAACAGTTTTTTTCACCACCCTTATAAAAGCCACTGCATTGATTTTACACACTTTTTCAAATCTATGTTTCACGTAGTATTCAAACTTGCAAAAAAGTGGTTTATACTGTTAAAGCTAACTAAATCAGTGTATTACATCTTATCATCTTCCTGACCTTGAGTGATGCAGTTACTGCTGTTTGCCTGTTTGGTTGGACCATGCACCACAGTTTATGTAACTGACGTAAAAACATTGCATTATGTCAAGCAGTAACGATTTGCTGCCATTGGTTCAAACAAAACCATGAATATACAGTATGTGCAGCATATTAAAATGAATACAACAAGAAAAACAGAGATCAGTGCTCTTGTCAATTATGTTTTTCAATCCTTTATCTTTACACGTGCAAATGGACCAAGCCACAAAAATCACAGTCCAATCCAACTGTTCCCATCCTGCATGATGCAAGTGTGTGTTATCTTTTTTTCCTGTTCCTCTTGCTAAAGGTCATTAAGATGTCCTGTCCATGGCTATCAGTTAACAGTAGCAGAGAGGAAATACAGGGGTTCCCATGTCCTTAATCCACCTCATTTTGCTTTCACTTTGTGGCCATTACTCTCCCATTTGTGTCAGAAGATATTTCTCAGACTTCCTTGGTTGTTGCTTGCCATAGAAGCTGTACAGTACTGTACAGTAGCACTGCCCCTCCCTTACAGATTCTGTTCCCAATCATTCAAAAGAATTGTCAGTCACTGAACCGGTGTGTAAAAAACATTGTTCACACTGAACACTATTCCCCCATCATCTTTGATATGCTTTGATGTTTCTGAATAAATCTTGAGTATTACCATTATTCCTCCAATATTCCTTTGAGAACAGATACTATGTGCTAGTCCTCTAGTTTAGATCTCCTCACTGGTCAGAGCAACTTGATGGCTCCAAGGAAGGTGAAGTCTCCTTCCAAGGACACGTTGGCAGATTCCCGTGGGATGAGCAGCTCCACCTTGTCCCCCACCTCTAGTTTGACTATACCTGTTGGGAGAACACTTAATGAAGCTATAGTCATTTCGTTCACCTCGGACAGTTTTAAGAGTTTACTTCTCTTCCTACTGAGAATGATACAGACAATCTACATAAAGCGATTACTTAATGTAGCCGCCACCCTGCAAGCTACAAACTCCCAGCATGGGAGTCGGGCGCTCTAACCACTGAGCCAAAAGACTGAGCTTCTAACTCGGCTGTTAGAAGCACCCAAGGAGTTGGGTGATGAGGATTTACACACACTGCCGCCACACTGGCCGAGCTAGCTGGCCTCCGTTACATTAAGCTAGGAAGTAATGTATTATTAAAGGAAAACAATCAATCAATTCATATCCCTGTTCTTTGAGGCTGCTGGAAGTGCAGTCCGTAGGTTGGCTATAAGAATCACAGCATTTACTACAAAGCAGACTGATTCACAAACTAGCAGCTGACACAAACAGATGTTGACATTAGAAAGTTAAATTTTTTTGCCCTCATGAGTTGGCAGCCATTTCACTATTTGGTCTATGTGGCATGAAATCTGTCATCTACAGACCTACCAATTCCAGATAATCCTTTAAGACAGAATAAAGAAGATTGCTCTTCTGACTGATCTACCACAGAGCTGTAAAAGGTCTTACAATGCATGTGTATCCTAAACCTATGGGTAGTCTGTTGGTTCTGCTGCATCTCTGGAGTTACCAGTGTGGCCGGTAGTGGTCCGCACAGCGCGGGTCTCGAACCCACCACCCTGCAAGCTACAAACTGGGCGCTCTAACCACTGAGCTAAAAGCCCAAGCTTCTAAGTCAGCCGTTAGAAGCGCCCAAGGAATTGGGTGATGAGGATTTACACATACTGCCGCCATGCTAGCCAAGCTAGCTAGCATCCGTTACACTAGCATCAGGGCGCAGGGCCTTGTGTGGTAGTGGTACTTACCTCCCGTGTAGCAGGTGTTGTAGGGCAAGGTGTCGTTCATGAACTGAATACAACGGAAAAGGATGACATGCGGACGCTCGTCCCCCACCACATTCTTTTTCATGCGTATGATGATGTGTCCCATCGCATACCTTTTGTCAGTGTAGCACACCTATAACAGATTGGTATATGTATTTACACATGCTATACAATTCAAATTGCAGTTTGCTAAAGATTACTTGGATATGTTACATCTCAACTCTTCAAACACTCTATATAAACTAAACTTATTAATGCAACACCATGATGCCATTTTTCATTCTCAATACAACTGATTTTTACTTGAAACGAACATGCATGTTTTGGTGTGAGAGGTGAAAAAAATACTTTAGCTAACCTGACTGTAGATGAAGAAGAAGCCTTCCTCATTGACCTGGATGACATCACCACTTAGCTCCAGGGCATTGCCCCGTCTGAGACCTGTCTGCCAGGGGATGCCTGTGTGTGTCGTCAGGGTAAACTCTAGACAGCAGAGTGCCAACAGAGCAACATAGCAACTTTTGTAATTAAAGCATAATAAAATTATTACTACTAATAATTTTCAATAATCATTATTATTATGGATTATTATTACTAATAATAATCCATCCACTAAGCATGCTATTCCTGCTAGCTCTGACATATATGATTTCATATTTAGCTCCTTGGCTTGGCCCTAAAGTCGTTACTACTTGCCATTTTGAACCAACACCCCCAAGGTCCAATCTCTGACCCTGACCCTCTTTGAGCTTTTACTGGTGAGCAAAGATCACTGGGAATTTTTCTAAGAATTTAGACCCTATCGGCCTTAGGCAGGTCTGACTCACAGGGACTTTTCTGCGGAGGGTAAACGAACTATGCTATTATACTCAACACAACATTCTAAGTAATATTTTCCACAGCACTCCACTACACGACCTCTTGTGAGGTCACAGAGTATGACATTTAAAAGAGTTTTCCCTCTGAAAAGCGGATAATCCCCTTCCTCTGAGGCAGACTCAGTGCGGTGATTACTTTACAGCTGACCCTGAAAACACTGAGGCCCTGAAGAGCAGACATCAAGAGCAGGCCTGGGGGTAAGGGGGGCCACGGCCCAGTCTGTCATCCTCACCCTTCTGAAAGGTTGATCTCTTGCTATCTGGCAATACCTGCAAACAGGGCTGCAATACTGCCAAGGGAAGAAGCAAGAAGACATTTAGATACTTGCATGAATACAGACAGTTTAGACAATGGAAAATTTTGCATTTTGCAGACCACAACAATGACTCACTTCTTTGTATGGCCGTTTTCAGTGTACTGTATCTCTAGCAATCATCTGCACATCATCAGCATATCAGTGTGATACCCAAAAATATAGGCTATGTGTGAATGTGTTAAAACCACAAACTACTGCTTACAATTTCAGTTAGAACACTGAGCTCTTTCACTTTGACCAAGCCTCCATTTCAACAGACTAAAGGAAATATGGCCTTACTTATTTGTCAATTACTGGCAACTGCATATAGTTTTTGACCCATTTTATTGAGTTGTGCTTGCTGTGTTAAACATGATATGCATATATTTATTAGCCTTGAGAGTTGAGACAACAGAGTCAACCTACAGTTTACAATAGTTCGTTTTGCCGTTTTACCTGCCTGGCCTTCCATAATACTTCTCTTGGCATGTTTTTCTGGCTTATCAGTCACAGGTTCACTGGTGGTGACGTCAGTATGCCTCTCCTAATGAATAAAAACACATGAAAATAGATAATGGGCCCCATACATCTTTATGACAATTTTCTTGAATTTGCCCCATTCACAAATCCTTTTGAAACATGCATAAGTTAGCTTGGCCTTTACCCGATTCTGACTATGATGACTCATGTGTATAAACAGTCACAAGTAATGCATTATGTGTATAAACAGTCACAAGAAATGCATTATGAATGCATTAGAACCTTTTATTACTTTGTTTTATGAATACTGGGTTAAAGTGTATAGCAAAAATAATGTAGCCTACATGCATTTTGCATCATTAGAGAATCAACATTTTTGCTTTAAGTCAACAACAGTCTCACAGAGTGATTGATTGCCTCTGACCTGAGTCCAGTCCTCTCCTGTGGAGCCCTGCTGCTGGTGCTGGGTCTCAGATGGGGCCCCCCAGCGCTCCTCCCGTCTGCGGCTCACCTCAGAGCGCAGGCCCTCCACCTCTGCCTGCAGAGCCAGCACGTGGTACAGGGACAGGGCTGACAGAGAGGACGAGGTGACAGCAGCCAGGGCCAGCAGTACCATTGCCCATGGCACCTTTCCCCCCCTCCTCCTCCTCTGGTCCCTACCTGCCCTCTGGCCCTCGTGGCCCGAGACGTCTGCCAACATGCCCAAAAGACCTCTGCTCACACAGACAGCATGGCGGCTCCTAGAGAATGCTCTTCAGGCGATCCGTTCAGACTTCAGACTGCTCTCTGCAAGGGCTTTGTGTCGTCTGCTCCTGGGTGCTTCCTTGCTTTTCGTTGCTTGCTCTCTGGAAGTCAAGATATTGCAGCTGAAATGCAATTGTTGCTGCCTGGGAATCAAGTAGTTACTCTTACTCCTTGTCCCACTTGGAGAAGAAACTAGGCTACAATACAGTTATGGCTAAAAAAAATAATTACAGTTGGCTGAAAAATAACTATAAAACTGTGTCAAATCATGTTAGTGTTACAACACACAAAAATTTAACTTAACCTCAGCCTCAACATCTGCTGTTCCCGCTCTGTTGTGAACTGTTATAGCCGGGCCCCTGTGGTGCTTGTTATCCCGCGATGGCTGAGGTAAAAAGCGTGGTCTGAGGGCTCGAAGCCCTGCCTCTTATTGGCTAACGTTCAACCACAGCACAGCAGCACTTCCTGTCATCGGTCTACAGACCTCATCACAACTGTGCCCCAACTCATGGAAGACATGTAGGGATCCAAAATATAAAGAAAAGAAAATTCCTGCCTAAAAAAAGGCTGTCACTGATATTCCACACCAAAGAAGTTAACTGTGCCAGGAGCACTAAGTGCATGAAGAGTCCACTCCTTCAAATGAGGAAGTCAAGGAAATGGAAAATCAACAACCAGAAAAAAAAAAAAAAAAAAAAAAAGCTTTCGTGTTGGCAAGAGCAAGAAGAAATCGAAACTGTTGTTGTTGTTCTCCTTTATTTCCTGGAAAATAACTTTAATGAATGAGGAAGTGGTGTGATTATGGACACATACTGTATATGCACGTAAATGGACGCTTGAATGCAGGGCACAGTAGATTGGAGCACCTCAGATTTACATGTCTTTATTGCATGTACTGTCACTGTACAGGTAATAGAAAGTGTGACTGAGCGCTTAAAAACAAACAAACAAATAAACATACAAACAAAAACAAATCAAAAGTGTACACCCTGCTAATACACGTGATCATTACGGAGATGCAAATCGGATAGAAAACAATGCAAGTGGTTTCAAATCTAAGTGGAACAAAATCTGACAAAGTCAAGATGCTGTCAATCAATATTGGTTGTGAACCCAAAACCCCACCGGTACAAAATGCTTTGTTACCATGCATGAAACTTCCAGTCATTGTAACACATAAACACAAACAAAACAATTGTAAAACAATGCACCATGCCAGCCATTAGGAAATAATGAAGGGGTTAAATCAGATATGTTGTTAACAAGAGCAAGCTAGTGGCTGCTGAGGGTGAGTGGGTGTGTGTCCTAAGAAAGTAAAGGTCCATAGGAAATGAATGGGGTTTAGTTATTGGTCCAAACACACAAAGAGCTCCCCTCCATCTACCCTCCGACATTACAAGACATTCACTGGAAACTTCTGGCATCTAAAACATGGCTGCACTATAGTCAAGACAAGGCCAAACATTTCTACACTTCCACACCCTCTGCTCTGATTCCACTGTGCTTT
The DNA here is from genome assembly GCA_027497455.2 of Sardinella longiceps. Classification (NCBI taxonomy): domain Eukaryota; kingdom Metazoa; phylum Chordata; class Actinopteri; order Clupeiformes; family Clupeidae; genus Sardinella; species Sardinella longiceps. Next base: position 26,170,257 of record JAODXP020000016.1, on the reverse strand, counting down.
TGCTCGGCCCAGTGTCAAAGGAGAAAGATTTAAAGGTTTACCAGTACGGTCTCTGAATTACATCGAGATCAGGAACTTTTAAAACAACTTCAATACAGCTGTGCATTGAGGGGACTTCGGGTCAGAGTTACTGTAAATGACATTCATCCATTGCATTTGGAATGATACATCGATACTGCAGTTTCAATGAAAATGTGTTTTCTAATACCTAGAAAGATATTAGTGTATTAAAGAACTAGTGTGACTCACAAATTCCAGTCTCCAGCCACGACTTGGTATCACAAACAGGAACAGCTTCACATACAGTACATACACAAACAAGAGTGTGTACACCACACTGCCCGCAAAACACACACACACACACAGCATACATACACGCGCACACACACTACACATACACACACAAAGTGCTTATTAAGCCAAACAAAACAGTTGTTAATGTAAGGCAAAAAAAGGAAAAACATAATATGTTAATCATGCTTTACAAATCATTATTTTGAATTACTGTACATTTTGACACCATATGAAAGATGCGTGGGAAAAAACACTTTGAAAAAAACTTGAATATGAAAGTTATCATAGCCTACATTGTACAACAATCACAATCTGCTCAGGACGATGCAGATTATGTACTTGAATGGCTTAGTGCCTGGAGCAACTGTGCTACCTCCCTCCCTCTCCCGCCCTTGGTTCAGCCCTGCTAGCAGAGAACCACTGTGCTCTTCTTGCATCCCAAAAAGCCTGTATCCATCCTGAATACAGGGGGGTAGCGGGCACACACAGTACATGTAGTTCCTGATGTCCGCATCACCCTTCTCAGAAGCTATAAATACAAATTAAAACCGGCAAACTACCGGTAAACATTTAGACATCTTTTGTACATGCCCAACTCAAAAACATCCAAAATCTGATGAGGAGAGAAGAGTATGAGAGGCCCCATTGATAAGGACTTAATTTATTTATTTACATCCAGGCGGCTGGGGATTGATTATCCAAATAAACTGGTAAATAGGTTGAGTATTATGGCCGTAATGCAGCATATACCTTTTGAATGGGAAGTCAGGGAAACAAGGTCTTTCATTCAATGAGGTTTTCCACAAAGGGGAAGCATTAAGTGAAATACAAGCAAACACTTAGTGGACCAATGATGTGCGCAAAGATATGTATTTTTGGTCTTTTTTCACAATTAACTGAACTAGAAAGTGAAACAGTTTCCCAAAATAAAAAAGGGGTTGTTGCCCAAATTGCTTCTCCTCCATTTTAACAACACACTACATTTATTTTAGTCCTCTGCTAGTACAGAAAATCTGTGCCCATTTCTCTGAAAATGTGATGTCAATAAATGAAATCTCAAACGATCTCTCAGTACATTTCCAATAAGTGCTTTGACCTGAGGCTTGGATATTATGCACTTACAGCACATCGAGAATAAGAATTTCAAACAGTACCATTCTTTTTAATTTCTTTCTGTCCAGAATTTGACAGGGCACACACCAGTTCACAGCACAAATCCAAATTTTACAATTTTGTACTTAGGTAGCCTAGTTTTCTCGCTCCTCCAAACAGTGATTCAATGGATCATCACATTTCATTTCACTTAACTACTCAGCCTCAGTTGGATGCATATATTAGGCAAATATAAATACACTGTCAGATGAGTATGATCATGATTGAAATCAATGCTCATGCATTCACTGAATCTTACGAGGGGGAAAATAAAAAAGTCACTCAGAAAACATTTGATAATTTCTGCCGCCTGTGAGACACCCCACACCCTGGTCCTACCATCATTATGTCTGGTTACATTGGCGCAGGTCAGTGAGGTTTGTCCGCAGGAAAAAGGAAAAACAGGACAGTTGAAAAGTATAGCAAAAAAGAGTACATTCTTTGTTAGACCTCAAAAAATGGATGTGTTGAAAAACAATATTGACAGCCCCGTGGAAGAGGTCTCGGAAGTCTTTCCTGCGACTTTCCAAACTCCCCCCACCCAACCCCACCCCTCCTCTCCTCAGATGATGGTGACACTGGCCGAGCCCTGAGCCGTTTCTTCCTGTGCATGGGTTTTGAGCAGCTCTTTCATGAACTGCTCGAGGGCGGCGAAGTAGCCCTGGCACTGCCACGTGTCGTTGTGCGTGCCCTCTGGGAAGATGCCCAGCCGCTTAGTCCGCGCGGGCGACAGCTCGTACAGCTGCTTCATCATGACGGGTGGGATGAGCTGGTCTGACAGACCCGAGACGAACAGTGAGGGCATGCGGCACTGCACCACCTGTCTGTACGACAGGAACTGGTTGCGGTAGCACCACAGCGGCAGGTGGCGCACGGGCATGAACGAGAAGAGCGTGGCGGCCATGTGCGGGATGCTCAGGAAGGTGTTCTCCACGATCAACGCGGCCACGCGGTGTGGGTTCGCCGCCGCCAGCCGGATGGCCACAGCGCCCCCTAGCGAGCGGCCAAAGAGCACCACCTTGGTTTTGTCCACTTCGGGCCGCGTCATGACAAAGTCCAGAGCCGCCTCGGCGTCCAGTCGCAGGCCCTCCTCGCTTGGCTCGCCCTCGCTCTTGCCGTAGCCACGATAGTCCAGCAGCACCACGTGCGCCTTCAGATTCACCAGCATGAGCAGCGCGTTGGGCACGCGGTGACCGATGTTGCCCGCGTTGCCGTGGAAATAGAGAATGGTTGGGGCGGGAGCGGTGGGGTCACCAGTTGCCGGGTCGCCGGTGTAGCGGAGAAGGATCAGGCTGAGGCGAACGCCATCCTTGGCACGCACAAACACGCTCTCGTGCGGGATGCCTGTGGGCACGGGAACGTAGAGCCGTGACGACGACGGCTGGTCAGGGAAGTAGAGAAGCACGTCCTGAAATTTGTAGAGGATTCCAGCCACCGAACACAGGATGAGAGCCAGGAGCAGGAAGCCGCCATACAGGTGGAAGGTAAGGATAAGCGCCAACAGTGAGATGCGGCAGGCGCCCCACAACCAGGAGCCTGTGGCCAGCAGACAGCGACCCAGTGGCCCCCACAACCTCCAAGGCTTCTCCATCACGGCCCCAGGGAAGGGAAGGGACGGAGCTGACCAGGGATAGGGTGGACTATGATGGAGACAGTGAAGGATTGGAGAGTCTCCTCTCAATCAATCACCAATTCTGCAAAGCAAAACATGACAATGGGTTAAGCAAGTGATTTTATAGGAGGACATGCCACACCTTGGTTACAATGATAGGGTAAGGTTACACCCAGTGTCGATGGGAAATCAAAAGTAAAACCAGGTTTTGTTTTTTTTTCATAGCACAGACATAGAGCCCTCGCCCTAACGTTAGAAACTCACGAGGGAAAGCAATTCATGTCGGAATCCATTAACTGATCCAAGAAATGTCAGAATATTTCCGTTATGATTCGTTGCTCTGTAGTGTTGACATTATTATTGCCTTTGGCGATTTTGATGCGAGAAACTAACGTTATTCTGCATCATTAGGCTTTTGCATTCGACGTTCCTGATCCCAGTGACACGTCTCTTTCTTTCACGTTGACATTAAGTTACACAGAAGACATTTCCAGCGATGGACAATACTCCATATTCTTAAAAGAACCACACGATTAACGTTAGCTTTCTAATCGACACTGATTTACAAAGTGCACAAACACAATACTGGTTAAAATAGAGGGAGCCTGCTGTCAACCAAACCAGTAGCGTTAGCTAGTTAAGCTAGCTAGTTAGCCTTCAATAGCATAACGCCGGCTAGGGATACCGATTACAGCTAGTCCCATTTCATAGACCAACCATTGTGGCACAGAAAATTTAACGTTACACATTTAACACGCTAAACAATATAATAGGTTACAGTCATGTCTACAGAGATGGCAGTTCGCTTTATATAACAATGCAAGTTTGATGGATTGAATACATTGGTGAGTCAGATGAGCCTGTCATAGGCTACACTAAACACCAGCTTTGTTTGCTGTAACTTCAAGGGACACATCCACGTAACCGGCTAGAAGGCAAAGCTAGCTGGCTGGCCGCACCACTAGGTAACGTTAGCACATAGCAGCAGCTACCGTTAACAGTATTATTGGTAGCTAACGTTAGCTTGTCAACACACCCGTAAATTCATTGCCAGTACTGAATACATGCAGACAAGTTTACCTTTCGTCCATATTTGAGCTGTGCACCTCGGTGAGCAATATGACCATTCTAAACAACGCTAAACGCAGAAACTGCTTAATTAACCCAGTGCGCCTCAGTACAAAAAATAGGGTGCTGAAGCCAGCTGACACTTCCCGACTCCTTTTCAATGGTGTCACAATTCGGAAATTCCTGACAGGTTCCGCAGATGCACTCGTTTCCCAGTAATATTGGCAGTCGACATCAAAAACATTATGACAGCGAATCTAGATGGAGTGAAATGAGATCAGATTTAACGTCCGACACCATTGAGCACAATATATGATGGAAAATAATTTATCAGCACGTTCCGGAAATATTGTCCAACCACATTGGTTCCTAGGTAGGCTATAAAGTAAAACTGCAAGTCGAGTTGTGTGTATCATTTGTGGTCGAGTAGCCTGCCTGTCCCTGCCTTCTTTTGCTGTCTGCCACAGGAATAATCTGGGGCTCAAGTAGAGCACTTTAGATCCAATAATTTTTGGTAGGGATAGACTGAATAGGCTGGCTAACGTTAGTTGAGACAGTTTTTGCTCTCTAAGGCTAGGCCTACCACTCAAATATCTGACACTGAAAACACATCTTGCATATTTTTCTAAATAGACCCTAATGGACCCATCTTGTATGATGTACCCTAATGAACGTATCTGTGCTAATGAATGTAAATTTATAGAGCAATGACCTTTGGAGTAGCATAGGCCTACCATTGGACTGAGGATATGCACAACATCCACTTCCATGATTAAATGATACTAATTGCTACATGTGTGGAGCAAAAATCATCAAGCTTGGTTTTCATAGAAGATATTAGGTCTAAGGTGTCTCAAGTGAGCTCAAGTCTCAAATGTACTTTCTCTACCCGACTGGTCATTTAATTTTAGTAGGTCTTGGCTGGGTAGGCTACTACTGTACGTGTCTACTTCGCTTCTAAATTTGATTTTGGGAGAGAATCTCAGTCACTGTCAGTTACAGGCATGCCAATTTAGTTTGGCCACTTCTGCTATCCTTTTTAGGCTATAGCCTACCATCCAAGCTACATTATGGTGAATTGTGTGGGGCTCAATTAACTATTGAGCCAGTGAGGTATAGAGCACCTGCAGAAAATAAATTAATAGGGAGAGGCAGTGTGTGCTTCACTGTGTAGGCCTACCGGGACACCTGCAGTGGGCTATATGTAACATAGAAGTATGCTATATCAATAAAGAAAGTGTCTCTGCCATTAACTTACCCAGTTAAAAATTGATACCATCATTAGATATTTCCTTAGGTCTCCATTCAGTTTGATTGATTGCACCACCATACACAATCTATCCTTTACAACGTAACAACAGACACTGACAACACAGCACTAAAAATGACAGTGGTTGTATGTTTACAATTATGTTGCTGTTTCCACAGATGCACTTTTAATGGATTGGCCGGTTGTCTGTTAACAGACTAAATCCTCCCCCAGAAGACCGTCTCTAGACCATTAATACAGATGGACAGAAGTATTATGGGTGGGCTATGTCAGGCAACTGTAGCCCAGCCAGAATATCTTTGGCTTTTTGTCCAGTGTGCACATATTTTATTTCAGATCAGGTTGTTTATTTAACAGTCTATATCTTACCTCACTCATGTCAGATGCAGCTATGTAGCGCGTCATCTGACGTGAGTGAGGTAAGTCTATATCCACATAGGAAAGATAAATACTGTGAGTAAAGATATAAAGATGAATACTGTTGTCTGGAACAGGGATTGCCAAACTGTGGTGTCACACCTACTACTGTGGTTTGCAACCTGACACTTGATGTGGGAGAAAAAGATCACAACACTTTCATTGATGGGTCATGTGAAAGAACAGACTGCTTCGACACAAGGTAACAGATTACATCTCTGTGTTTATTTTCATCAGAACACAATTTTAGTAATTGTAGCAGTAGTTTTCATACTTTTTTGAAAAGATCATGACTTGTGAGATTGTTTTATAAATAATTTCATCAAAGTTCATTTGTAAAAAAATTAAAGAAGTTACTGAACTAAAGCATCTATAATATTACAATATACCGGTAGTTCAATAATAATCATAATGATATTTCTATATGCCTTTTCACCTTTTTGTATATATATATATAGATAGATATCTTTTTTTTAATCATTGCTTTTTCACATACACCATCACAGCCTTTTTCCTTAGTGAGGTTGTGATCCAGAGGATAGTCCTAATGCTTGACTAAATCACACTCTCAGTAGATTTCAACAGGAACTCCAGTTGATGATTTCAGACGTTAACAGTACAAAATAATAATAATAATAATAATAATAATAATAATAATAATAATAATAATAATGACTCATAACGCAAGATAACCCCAAAATGGGAGGTGACCTTATTCTCATGACATATTTACAAAAAAAAAACAAAAAACAGACAAACAGAGAACAGAAGTTTTGGGCTGCATAGGTCTACAGGTTTTGAGTGAAAAGAATAGTATGCGTGTGGATATAGTTCTTTTTCCTGGCATGGTGAAAGATCATGAGAGGTGATCTAAGTAACACCGCAGTTTTCAGAGTCTACAGGCATAGGAAATATACTCTGTCACTCTCTCTCTCTCTCTCACACACACACACACACACACACACACACACACACACACACACACACACACACACATACATACAGCTCAAAGACCTTAGAGGCTTGGAGGATGGGAAAACAGAGCTGATAGTGGTTGGGACTCTTGCAGTTGGCAGAAGTGTTTGGTTCGACCATAATGCAAAAAGGGCAATGCTAAAACCCACATACAGTACACACATACACACACAACCAAATCTGCCCAGTAGGGGGCATCATTACTCAAATAATTCTGCTAGAGGTTTGGCATGGATGTGTGTTGATATTATGGTGGTAAACCATTTTGATTTCATGCTGTCTTTGACACAGAACTCACAGGTCTTAGAAAACTGTCATGGAGAAAACCCTGTTGATCGTGTTTGTTTAAAACTAAAGTTAATTAAGTTTAACATCCAGTTTAAATTCAGATGGCACAAATCAAGTTTTGAGTGGCATGCTTGATCATTTTTCAGTGAACTTGAAGGCATATATTAGTGCTCCACATGAATCACAAGTGTTGGCAGCAGGTCATAATGTAATATTAAAAATGCAGTAGACTTCATTTTCTACCAAGTTCATCTTCTACCCAGAGAGTCTATGGCTAGTATTAGTTGAGGCTAAATGTCGGGAATGGCCTAATAATCGTGTTATGAAGTTGTTTGTGCTGACAAAGATTTTTGAGTTTCAGTTTTGAAGCAGCAACCAGAAATGTTTTCTGTTCTTTCTCACAATATCTTAGTCCCTGAAAGGAACAAGTGGATATTTCCTGTGTGAGTGTTTACGTGTGTGTGTGTGTGTGTGTGTGTGTGTGTGTGTGTATAGGCCTACGTGGACTTTTGGTCTGAGAGGGTGAAATGGGTTCACTGAACAGCGCAATTGTAATGGCAAGGTAAGCCCTTACCAAAAAAGCCTGTTGTAATGAGAAGGAGCTCTTGTAAATCTCCAAGCGATTTACTCTCGCCTTGAACTCCTCTTTACTGCATATCTGTTGTACTGTCCCTCTTTCCTACAATCGATCTGTGTGAATACAATCTTAATTGATTAATCATGTCATATGTTTGTGGGATCAGGTCACACTTACTGTACATACAGTATCCACTATATGGGTCCACTGCCAGCTTTATTGAAATGTGTCAGACTGTTTATGTCAGTGGTTCTCAAACTTTTTCTGTCATTCCCCACTTTGGAAAGCAGAGGATTTTCACGGCCCACCTGAAAGACTCAATTTGCGCACATTTTTTGTCAGTGTTTTTCAGTGATTTTCATGTTACTAATTCAAAGCCAAATTTCTCTTGAACCAATCATCACAGCAACTAGCAAACACCATTGGAAAGCTCAATTTACTGTCATATGCGCATATCTGACAAATAGCTCTGAATTCGGGGGGCATGGTGTGACAACTGTCAATCGCAAAGAGATGTCTTGTGCCCCACCTGTCATGTGTCTGCGCCCCACCAGTGGGGCCCGCCCCACAGTTTGAGAAACACTGGTTTATGTAGATGCTTGTTGTGATCTTGGTATAGGTTTGTATTTTGATGCTGGCTTGCACTAAGGACTACTATAAAACAATCGGAGGTAGGACAATCAGTGTATGTGTGCTTCTAGTGTTATCTTGGTTAAGATGAGATTTCATCCAATCAAAGTTGGATTGGTGATTCATGAAAAAGTGTGGTGAAGACACGGGACATCCAATTTTGAAGCTTGGAGCAAAACTAAAAGGAAAAAGTGCCAAAGTGTACGAAAAAAGTCCGCTTCAACTAGGATTTCGCTTCCCATTGAATTTTAGCGTCCCACAGATTTATTTAGAAGACGTGACGTAACATCAAAACTTTGAAATAATTCTATGGGAAGCAAAATCCTGGTTGAAGCTGACTTTTTTCATACACATATAGGTGATTTATGAAACATGATAAAAACACTGTTTCACCTGTCTCCTGGTTCTAAACTAAAGCATCCTTGGCAACAGTGTTCTGATTTAGTTGTGGTGGTGAGTGAATGATACAGCAGTAGGGCCTTCTTCAGTTTTTCACTTTTAGGCTCTCTTGTTGCTTTCATACTGATTGAATTGAATGTTGAATGTGTTTGCTGTAAACTAATCACAACCTTCCTTGCCTTCTCTGACCGTGGGTGGGTAAAAAACAAAGGTCACTCTGAGAATCCTCAAGGACTTAGTGTGAATGAGTGAGTTGACCGCTCCGAAGATGTGTGTGTGTGTGTGTGTGTGTGTGTGTGTGTGTGTGTGTGTGTGTGTGTGTGTGTGTGTGTGTGTGTGAGTGTTTGTGTGTGCATCTATGCGTGTGTGTGGTCCACTCGGCTTTGTGGACAGTGGCTTCTGAGACCAATAGACCTGCAATGGCATCGGGTAGATGGCAGCATGGAGGTAGATGACAGACTTAAGACACACTGGAATAGTGAACAGAAGGTGAACAGAAGCCACTGAAAAAAGGGCATGGGGGTTAACGACTAGACAGTCATATATAAACACAGCCATATAGAAATGTGGTCCTTAGAAAGAAAAAATATATATAATGTGAAACAAAATAACGTAAATAAAACCACAATGATACCCTTACACTGTAAATCCCATGGGAAATCATACATACATTTAATATAATGTATATTTAGAACCCATCCAGAGCAACAGGATGGGTGCTATCAAGCTAGTTGCACTGCAGTCTGAAACAAGAGACCATCATATAACTTTAGGCTATAAAATCTTTTGATGAGTTTTGATGCATTGTCTGACAGAGGAGTCCATTGAAAACATAGTGTCAGCCGGTTTCCAGTCTAGTTAGTTGTACGTTCACTAAAGAAGTATCTCCGTTTTTCTTTTTTTCTTTTTTTAAGCACTGTGTCAATGCAAAAATCCTTTCTTACTGAGAGACAGAAGAGGCCTGATCCCTTCTCTTCTGCCTGCCTGCTGCTGGTTTGAAACACTAGTTTGGCATGGAGCTGCCCTGCTTTTAGGAATCTGCACCGCCACCGAGGTCACCCCTGGAATGCAATAGCTCCTGACAAAACTTTTTGCTCCACTATTGTTTTCTCTATCTATCTATCTATCTATTTTATCTATCTATCTCTCTCTCTCTCTCTCTCTCTCTCCCCTTTCACTCTTGTCTTGTAAGTAAAGCCGATCTCTGTTGTTCTCTGTCCTAAATATGCCCATGTTCGTCGCCCCTTGACGGAGCTCACCCGTAGAGGAAAACAAAAAGAGAAGAAAAGGAAACGCAAAGGTTAGGATAAATGAAAGTTAAAAGATCAGCCCTTAAGCAGCTCTTTCCAACTAATCCTTCGGGTTAGCACTATGGCTAATGTGCTAACGGCTAACGCGGCTAACGCGGGACGGACAGCGGGGTCCCTCCTCCTCCTCCTCACACAGCGCTAAATGATTGGGCCTGGTGACTTTGCCTGTTCTCCATGACACCCTAAAGCACAGAAGTGTCATCTGAGATCATTATAATATATTTACATACATACATGAACAATCCAACCAAACAACAATATGCATCTACACTAAAGTGTGGGATGTGTGTGTGTGTGTTTTTTTCTTTTTCCTTTTTTTGTGAGCGAGGGACTGTGTGTAAATGATCAATAAGCCCTTTACGCGATGCCATGTAAGGAATGGAGGGGGGGAAAGAGCGCGGTGCGGTGCTGTTCTGTCATGTCTCAGGGGGTGTTGACCTCAGACTTCACACAGAGAATTGACAAGCTTTACTGCTTCTGGAAAGTTCCGTCGATTTCAGTTCCAGCGTACGGCTTACTCACAACTGCCGTCCGTGAATATCATAGGGATTATCAAAAGAATCAAGGCCATGGTTTTTCTAAACATTGACATAATAACATGCAACTATAGAAGAGAGAATACATATATATATTTTTTATCTTTAAGAATGTTTCTAAAGGGCTAAAACAGATGTATGGAGATTCAGACCGCCTTGCTTATTTCAGCTTCCTGATGCCTGATGCTGCAGAACAGGAAGTGACATCACAATGACACATATTTGTTTACACATGCATCCATTGCGAGGCTCCAAAGGTTGATAAGCTTGTTGTTGGTTCGGGTTAGAAATATATTCTGAATGTTTTTTTTCCTTCCTTAAGTGGCTTTGAGATTTGGGAATATATATATAGATATAAAAACGACATCATATTCCGTATTGACAGACCAGTCATGTTTGACTATTTGGATTTATGATAAGGAATGCAAACAAAAGGGAACCTTGTGGGCACCCAAACAAACACACATGCACACACACACACACACACACACACGCACGCACGCACGCACGCACACACACACACACACACACACAGGCACACACACACCAGAAACATGCACACATTCGATTCCAGCTCCTCTCACAAATGTGTAACTTGTTTGGTGTCCCAAGTTTCCCTTTTTGTGCACAGACAAAAAAAAGAAGAAAAAAAAAGAAACCAAACAAATGTCTTTTTTACCTATCTAGTGCAACAAAAAAAAAAAATCAAACTGTACTGACACACTGTTCATAGAAAAGACAAAAACAAGAAAAAAGAAAGGTGTGTGAGAAACTCAGCTCTAGAGTGGCCTTTTCTTCCAGGCTGCGGTGTTGTCCCTTGTTCTGATCAGTTTTTAAAGTGTTTGTCCGTTTCCAAGGATTTTTGTCTTATTTAAGGGTCAGTTTGTTTTGTTTGATTGTTTGCATGTCATCTTCTGTCCCCCCCTGCACTACATGTCCCAGAAAGCATTGAGAGTGCATGACACGCTCACTCCCGACAATCGCCAGGGTGCCAATGTTGGTCGACCAAGAGTTCTTTAGCCGGCGAGGCACGCATTACTCCTCGTTGGTGTTGGAGCTCTCGTCCAGGGGCGAGATTGTTGGGAGGTTCAGCCCAGAGGCATTGTGGGATGCGTTGAGAGTGGCGACCGTATGGAGGAGGACCAGAACTAGCAGGCAGAGTTTGAGCCTGCTGTTGCACAGTCTGGAGGCTGCTGAAGAACTCAGCGAGGTCCTGTGCTGACACGACGGGTGGCTTCTTTTCAGCGTCCCCACAGAACTGTTGTCTGAGTGGATGATCCATCGCACGTCACAGCACTCTGTCTCAGACTGGGTCTGCCGATTCTCTGACAGTCCTTCAAGTGAGGAGTTGGATAGCAGAGGCATAGAGAGGTGAGCAGAGGGAGAAACAGACATGCACACAAATTAGCAAGATTATTAGCAGGAAGTACAAAGTAATACCAACCTACAAAGTTTTCTTATTTTGTTATTGGAGTTATTTTTTAGGATATTACAGCATTATCGCATTATCACCTTGAGCTAAGTTCAAAGTAAACTTTCAAAAGTGGCAGAAGAATGTTGGTATACAAAAGCATAGCATAAACTAACCATACAGTATAAGGACTAATTAACCTGTTTAATTGGGTTACTGTTTTCATATGAAATGAGATCCACAATTACAATTCTAAGGGGCATTGAGATGGTGAGACTTTTTACTATAAACATCTCAAGTGTCAAGAAATAACAGACCCTGAAAACGGTATTTCATTCCATTTCATTCCGGTTGATAACAGTCAGTAAACAATCTACTTACTGAGGAACCATTTTAAGACTAATAATAATAATTATTAAAAAGAATATAATAAATATCAAAGACATCCCTCTCCCCAGCATTCACCCTTGTTCTCTGAACTGTCAAGTTAGTTGAGGGGCCCTTCAAAATGTCCTCCTCACCCTGCTATGCTTCAGTGGTGAACTTTAAAAGCCAGCATGTTTGTTTTGAGTATGGTGGTCATTAGCCTGACATGCCAGACTATGACATAAATGTATAGTATGGCGATGAGTGATAGACCCCCAGGTAAAACAGCTAAAACTAATCAGCACAACTAGCAACTAACAAGTGGTTCAAACGACGCTAAGCCCGCCCAATAACTCCCTGTCCAGATATAACGTTGTGATTGGTTAAACACCACGATGTCTGAATACAACCTAGAGCGTAAACAACTCAGAAACAATCGAGGTCTGAGCTATGGCTCGTCCCTAGACGTACTCGCTGAGCAAATTCAATTTCCTACCGCTAGAGTGCGTCTATGAGTTCTAGGCTAGGTCATCGTAGGGGTTTATTTGGCTTTTCAGCAATGGAAAGCCATTTCACAATGCTCTTGGAAAATGTTTCAGCTAACATTGACTGGAGGCAGTTTGGAAATTGCTAATGTATTTTGGCTGCGAGACCTACTTTCATCATACAGTCTATTTCTAGTCCTTTGACCTGAGCTTGGCACTGTGCTACTTGGTACTGGCAAGTTGACTGCAAGTGACCGTACCCATGGGATACCTCAAGCAATATGGCTGACTCCATAAAGCTTTGGGCCAACACAGAAAGCCAAATGCTTTCATTTCAAGAGGCTTCTGCAAACTCGGCCATGTACTGTACAGAGCAATTTCGTGGCATGATTGAGTGAAGAATAGTACAGTTCAAGGCTTTGGAATTGGGTCTAATTAGGCCCTGACTTTTCAGTCACCAGAAAGCACATGAAACTGTTCTGGAGCTCCACAGCTATTTTTCAATACTTCTGAGTTAGCATGAGCTAAGCCTTCATTGCTGTAAGACCTAACACCTCCTATAAATCATGGTTCCCTGAAAGAAAGCTACCAGTGTCCTAACTCTAGGGTCATAAAATTTTTTGGCTGAATGCACCAAAACTTGTTTATGTGCAGTGGTTTAGCCAACAAAGTACTTCCGGGACACACACACACACACACACACAAATAATTCCGTTGACAGCACAAGCTTAAGGCGATTAACGCCTCTGGGTAATTGCAGGCTGACCATGCAGTCAGCGTTTAATCGGGTCAGCACCAACACGATCCAACCCCCCTGTCTGGTGGCCGTCTTCATTCCTGTCACCAGGCCCAAGACGTGTTCAGGGAGGGCCGTGCTTTCAGAGGGAGCATGGCAAGGGCAGCTCAATCCACCGCACGCGCTTCATCATATTGCCACTGAGGGATTATGGGAGGTCATGACCCTTTAGACTTGGCCCTGACACTTCAAAAGGCTGAACTACATGGCCCAAGTCTCCCATCACCATGAAATGCTTGGGTAGAAAAGAGAGAGAGAGAGGGAGAGAGAGAGAGAGAGAGAGAGAGAGAGAGAAGGGGCTGGGAAAAGAAAACGTCAAATCAGTAATACCACTCATAGCCACAAGGTGGCAGCAGTTATTGCAGTACAGCCATAGCAGCCCCAGTAGCCTAGCTCAGTATCTCAGTACAGCACTGACTTTGCAGAGGTGCCAGAACAAGTCAGGGGGACAATGAAAGACAGAACGAGAGCAAGAGAGAGAGAGAGAGACAGAGAGAGAGGAAGAGGGGGAAAAGAAAAGCGCTGAGGCTTTGCAAAAGCCCAAGGGCATACTGTTCTGTTCACCTGGGCATCTGAAACTAGGGCTCCCTCCGTGAATGAGATCATCGTTGTCGGGCAATATGAATGGACACCTCTGCTGCACCTCCAGGCAGTACTGTCTGCAGGGGATCTTGTTGCTGCAGTGCATCTGTGTCGTCTGGAAGTACTGGGAGCACAGCCAGGGTTTGTAGACAGTCTGCAGAGACAGAGACGGAGAGAGAGAGAGAGAGAGAGAGAGAGAGAGAGAGAGTGAGGGAGAGAGAGAGGAAGACAGGGAGAGAGAGAGAGAGAGAGGGAGAAAGAAAGTGAGAGGGTTAATGCCTGAAAAGCTGGATTTCCATTCCCATTGATTACATCACTGGCGCCGTGGAAACGCTCATCAGCTAATCCCCCCAACACCCACGCATCCTGGCAACCCAGCATCCACCCTCTTCATCTCATGCGTAAACACACTGACTCTCTTTTCTCTCTCTCTCTCTCTCTCTCTCTCTCTCTCTCTCTCTTTCTCTCAAGCACACACATACTTGCACGTCATTCCTATCCCTGCACCGGAATATGGCTTCCATTTTGTAAAGCGCACCAGATGGCAGTCTGTTCCCTCTTTCTCACGCCGCATACAATCAAATAATCACATGAGCAGACAGCACAGAGGGATGAAAAAACACTGCTTGCAACAACCACCAACTTTTCTGCTGTTTTAAGCAAGGAGGACGGGACTCAGACACCAACCTCAGGGAATTTAATGTAACTCATTGATAATGCATGAGTCACCCAATGACTGTGTACAGTGTTATACATTATAGTACAAAATAAATTAAGAGCCTTCCCAGTTCCTCAATATCCCATTGCTGTGTCAGAGACACAGCTAGTTAAACCTCCGTCAATTTTTAGTTTTTGCAGTGGCTTCACTTTTGACCCTGTAATGGTTGCTATAGTGGTGCTGCAGATCATGCTGAGAGGCACTAGCACTTTCATGGGTGTTGGGCTCTTACTAGCATGAACTCCGCCTAATGTCAAATGAGTTTCTTGAGTATTGTTGCTAACTTTCATCACAATATTGGTTGTCACACCATGTGACATCTAATAATAATACGACAACCGAGTTTACCATTGCAGTTCGAAATGACAGTTGCTAACATCAGTGGATGTGGAAGTTCATTGGTTCAGGCCTGGTGAAGCTGAGAGGTCAACATAGTACAGTTTTTACATAGGACTAATATGACCTAACTGGAAGTAAAGTTCAGAGGGGTAAATGTAATGACCACCTGCATCTGTGAAGTGAGTAACACTCATCACCGTCGAAGAAGTACAGTGGCAACATGGGAGACATTTTAACCTCCTTGTAGCATGGCCACATCACAATTTTAAATCTTAAGTCTGGAAGGACTGAATCACACCATTTTAAGTGGCCTCTTAAGAATCCTAAAAGTATTTTCATTAGCTTTTCTGACTGGATGAGGGACAATGAGAACCACGACTGAATCATACTCATGAACTCTTCCTCTGCACAACTTAACATCCTCTGTTGTAAGGACATAATATACACTATCTGCCTCTTACTGTAAGACCCTTTGACCAGGGCTGGTTCCAGCCTTTTTGCTGCCCTAGGCCAGATTTGAGTTTTGCCCCCTCTTTTCTAGATATACTAGTGAAAAACGAAAGAAAATAAGTAATACATTTTGCAATGCCCCTTTGACATGGAACCCTAGGCGATTGCCTCGTTTGTCTATGCTTAGAACCGGCCCTGCCTTTGTTATACGTTTTGTTATTCTGTGATCTGTACTTAGCTAGCCTGATTGCCATCGACTTTCATAGCTCTGCAAGACTTTCGTCTGACCAAGAGCCCGTGTAACAAACTTTCTCAAAGCGCATGGTTGACCCGCCTCCCTGAAATGCCTCGGTTTGCTACTGGTCGATGTTAGAAAATGCTGTGCCGAAGCAAAACCAATCACACCACTCTTTCCTTTGACGTATGTGACGCAAAGGGATTTACTTGAACAGGACTGAGAACCATTGGAGCTGCTCAAAGTTGATTGGTTTCCGACCAAGGGGGGGCAGTTCCACATTTTTGTGGAACTCAGAAGTCCTGTCCCGATCAGCAGCTGGCCAGACCAGCGACAGCAACGCCGAAGGTGTTACGTCACTGGGAGGGCGTGCCAGGCTAGTACTTAGCCTACAGTATGCCCACTTGTTCTCTATGCAACTATTTCAGCTTACTTTTGTCAAGATTCTCCAAGGAAAGGGTTAGAGAACCCAGTCGCAGGCAACAAGAGAGACTTGAGACTTTTGAATAAACTTGAGAATAAACTTGAGATTTTACTTTGAGAACTAAAACACAGGTACATAAGAACACGACTTCACACAATAACACAGCAAGGGGCAACTGAAAACCAGGGGACTAAAGACAGAGATCACAGGAGAAACTACAGACTCAAAAACATGAACTAAAGACAAGTCATTTTGCTGATTCTATTACACTTGTGGGTCAATCAGTGGCTGTTTCACTCAAGGGTTGGCTAGCAAGCCGCAGCACAGTATCATGTAGCTGTAGAAAGAGAAAAATGTGAACACAAATCAGTGCAGCACACAGTGACTAAAAAAAAAAGTAAAGACGTGCATTTTGCGCAATGGTTGATCCATAGGTCTGGTTCCTAAAATCATACGTTAACTTTGTTGGTTGCAATGCAATTGCCCATTACGAATCAATTTGCTAACTGGTTAGCAATGCTTTTGGACTACAGATACCCGCATGGGGGAGCTCTGTGGAGAACAATGAGAGCACAAACCTGGCGCAAACCGAGAAAAATGAAAACGCAGCTCTTGCATAGGGGGGCTTTTCAGGTCATGCATTTGTTAGAGGAACATATATCAAGTTCTGCTTAGCGGCCGGCCACCCTCACTCAGTGCTAGCAGCAGTAGCTGCATCTGCATGACGCATTGCATTCTTCTTATTCATATGACTTCAAGATGTGGATGTCTGGAAGGACGTATAGAGACAAAGGCAGACAGAGATAGAGAGCAAGAGAAATTAAAGGATGAGTGTGTCTTCTGCATTTCCACGTAGCCCCTTTTCATCTTAGGAGCAACACTGCCAGACCCGCTAAAAGCCTGGATGAATGAGAGTTTCTGCACTAATGGCAGCCCGTCTATCAGGCTGGTGGAGAGGGGGACCTCCGCAAGGAGGCGTGCCAACGGGCCTGCCATTAGTCAAGAACCAAACTGTACGAGCTGACACCATCTCTTTCGCCTGTGTAGGCCTACTATCACCCCAATGCTAATGGGCCACCAGCTCCCACCGTCGCAAGATTTCAATTCATCAAATTCATCCTCTGCTTTTTCTCCCTTTTACTTTATCTCTCTCTCTCTCTCTCTCTCTCTCTCTCTCTCTCTCTCTCTCTCTCTCTCTCTCACTCACTCACTCACTCTCCACTTCTAAACAGTGTGGCACGAGGTAAAACTCTCGGATGTATACTGATATGTGTTGATCTTGTATTTGTTTTGTCTTTTTTATGTCATATATGGAAATATGAGTCCTCATGTGCACAGTGGAGGGTAGGCACTTATGGCAGGAGTCTCCCACCTTGGGTATAGTCACCGTGTTCCTGCAGCTCTCTCAGAAAGGCCCTCAGAGGCTAAGCTGTCACTGGCGAGCCGACACTATGTCTAACGTGCAATATAACCAAACCACCCCCTTCCCCTTCCCCACCACCACCACCATCAACCTCTCCACCCACCCACCCGCTCGCTCTCTCTCTCCAGTGCTGCTAATTACGAGCACTGCCACGACATCGCCCAGGGCAGCCTCGGCCTCACCGCCATCACTGCCACTTCCATTAGCACCTAGGCTGCCTCCACTGCTGCCTAGACTTGCCCCGAGCTCTTTTCACTCCAGCAGCCTCTGCATGTGTTGGCACTGACACACTGTACCTAACCGCCTGCCTGTCATGGTTCCTCCAGAGAGAACAATATTTATGTGCTGCCATCTTAGGATGACTGTTAATAAGACAAGGACAATACAAACGTAAGAGAAAAAGGAGATAGAGGAAAAGAAAGTGATAATGGAAAAGGGAGAGAAAGTAAAAAAAAAATAGCAGGAATAAGAAAAGAAAGGAAGGAAGAAATGACTGAAAAAAGAGAGATAGAAAGAGGGAAAGAGATAGAAAGAGAGAGAGAGAAAAAATAATGGCAGGTCTGTTATTGTCCCCCTGGCAGGCAGGCAGGCCCATTCTTCTATAGATTCAATGTGCGCAAGCGCTCGGTGGGGGGCCGCTAATGCCGGCTCATGTAAAGCACTCCATATTTTCGGCAGCTGGAGTCTGAGGCAGATCGAGACAGGAAGCCAACAACGCTCACATTGGACGCGGTGCGGTGGGTCACGTCACGTAACATAGCAGGAGGGGAGGAGCGCCCGTTGTCCCAACTCAACCTAGTTCGCCTCAGTGTCTGGTCATCCCAGGCCACACACACACACACACACACACACACACACACACACACACACACACACACACTCAAGCATGCTCCCACTGACATTCAAAAAGAATAGAATGGTGTATTAAGGAAAATAATGAAAGGCCCGGTCGGGTCTTAAATCCTGAGAGAGCTATTGGATGAGGACAGTGATTTAGCAATGAACATAGCAACCAACATGATCAACATAGCAACCAGTATAACAACCACCATATCCGCCCTAGCAACCACCTAGTAACAACATTTGAGTGTGAACCATCATATCCTCACTAGTCCGCTCTACTATCTGTCTGTCTGTCTGTCTGTCTGTCTGTCTTTTCTTTGACGTTCTGTCAACACAAAGCAATATTAGTCATCAGGAGGAAATATCAGTAATAGACATGAAAGTGCTCTGAAGAAGGGAATTGGGAGAATGTAATTGTAAGTGGAGAGGACTTGTTGAACTGGATGGAGGATGATAGGAGGATAGAGCTGCAAGGTCAGACTTCCTTCACACACAGCCTGATAAGACACACCTCCCCCACACCCAAATTTCCTCACCTCCTGTCCTCTGAGACCATTGTGTGGGGGAGGTTATGTTTTGTACGTGTGTGATTGTGTGTGTGTCTGTGTGTGTGTGTGTGTCTCTCTCTTGTGTGTGTGTGTGTGTGTGTGTGTGTGTGTGTGTGTGTGTGTGTGTGTGTGTGTGTGTGCGACAGAGAGAGTGAGAAAATGCCATGTGTGCCTGTGCAAAATCTGATTGGTAGGAGCAGACAGTTAGAAATTGGCAACTGTGGTGTGATGCTAGGCACAAGCACAGCATCACAGATGAGCATAGCAGAGAGGACCAGGCTAGTCGGAGGGATATTACATGTAAACACTTGTGCATACACATACATGCAGCGCACACACACACACACACACGCATGCACATTCTCCTCACGCTTTCTCATTTAAGCATACTCTCCAGATTCCCTGAAATGCAAACATATTGAAACCCACACAAATTCTAATGTAAACAATTGCACCTGTTCATGCAGGTGCACACACACAAGCACACACAAACACACACACACACACACACACACACACACACACATAGACCAGTATAGATAGATAGATAAATAGATCATTTTATCCTTTTGATGACATGCAACAAAAGTGTGAATCCAAATGTATACTAATACAACTTTGCTGCATAGCTGTCTTCATGGGAGTTACCGTGCTCTAGCGGTGGCAGATACATTTGCTGAGCCAGTACGTCTAGTAGCAAGCCATAGGGAATTTGATTGGATGACGCCGTTGGCGTTATTTAAATGCTCTATGTGTTTAGGGCAGGCTTTGTTGAAAACAACGGTGTTGGTGTTGGTGTTGGTGTTGGTGTTTATATCTTGTTTGTTCCTCTGATTGGTCATAGGCTATCCTGTTGCGTGCAGAAGTAGTTTGAAAGATAACTGCCGTGTTCCGTCCACGATTGAGTTCGGTCTGTCTGTCATACATTTTAATATTATAGGATGGCTTGCCAGGCTAGTAGTCCTGTCCATTTTTTTCTGTATTAGAATGTGCTCTATGTACATTCAATGCACATGGGAAAGGATAAACCAAACCATTGCCTTGTGCTTTCTGCTACACTGAACAAGAGCACATCTGTCCATCCTACCTCTAAGCTGTTTTCATTTAATGTGGGCTGTGAACACATTTTTAATGTGAGGAAGGTGTAAGCATTAGGCGTCCAAGTGTGTGTGTGTGTGCACTGCATGTGTGTGTGTGTGTGTGTGTGTGTGTGTGTGTGTGTGTGTGTGTGTGTGTGTGTGTGTGTGTGTGTGTGTGTGTGTGTGTGTGTTTGTGTGTGTTTAAATGTGTGTGTGTGTGTGCGTGTGTGTATGTGTTTGTGTGTGTGTGTTTAAATGTGTGTGTGTGTGTGTGTGTGTGTGTGTGTGTGTGTGTGTGTGTGTGTGTGTGTGTGTGTGCGTGTGTGTATGTGTTTAAATGTGTGTGTGTGTGTGTGTGTAGCGATCTCTCATCTCACAGAGATATGAGGTGTATGCATGTTAATGTCAGGTGCAGATGCAGCCTGTGGGTGACAGTGGGCTTCAGTGGCATTTGGGAGCGCTGCTGACATTAATCCATCGCTCGCTTGCAATGACAC